>CM076396.1:37775823-38349733 GCA_038363315.1 Mugilogobius chulae | reverse complement strand
CATTGTTAGTTATTTACAAATAATATTTGCTAGGAAGTGAAGTAAAACAAGTTTATTAAAGGGTTATAAATACTACAGAAACTTACTTTAAGGTTTTACCTTGTTTCTTGCACAAAATTGTTTTTATTCTAAATAACCCTAACTTCAAGTAATTAGCTTCTTCTTTCAGACAAATTATTAGGGCAGTAACTTGGGGTATTTTTAAGTTTGTAAACTACAGTTTGTTCGTATGGTCGTTTAGTCAATTATCTGTTGATAACTTCTTAGTCGACCACAATCTTTTAGTGAGAATATATCGATTTATTTTGACAGCAACAAAAAATAGAAGAAGTTATTAGTTCAGCTTTGGAAACGAATCATTGGTTTCTTATTCATTTTCATAACTGTTGTTTTTTCATGAACTCCATTGAATTTTTCGTCTTTTCGCAGTTTGAGTCAAAGAAAAAGTCAGAACACAAAATCCTGCTCAATAAATGGGATTTAGTGACCCAGAATTTCTTTGTTGATGACTGAAAGATTACACATGTTTTATACTTTACGCTGCTATGTCGTTGATTTGTCAGCAAATGAAACCTTTCCAATTAGTCAAAAAGTGTATACATGTGCCTTTCTTTCCTAACTCCAGTCTACATTCCTTACCTGTACAACTTCACCTCCGCTCATCTGAATAAAACATGTTCATTTGTTCATTTGTATGCAAAGTGTAAGCAAATCCAAGAGTCCCGTACTCACCATAGTCCCCACACTGTATGTGGCGGCCGGCCCAATCGTGTGGTGGTAAGGGTCCGCTGTTGCATAGACGCGTCCATAACTGCGGGAGGAAAACACAGAGATTGATCTATCATTGACAAGTGCGGAGGAACATTTGTGCGCGCTGGTGTGATGCATGGGCCCCCAAGTCAACTCTTTCAAGTCTCTAACATAATCAATTATTTTCCCGCGCGGCCTCCAGGGTTTTCTGCATTATAGAAGGCGCTTCAAACGGCCCGGTTCAAAGGTGGATGAATTGTACTTGTCTTTCCATTGTCATCTTGATTAGGTGGAGGAATACGTAATGAGGACACGCGGGGAGCTTAGGGGGAAGCTGCCGAAAGATCTCCCAAATTAAAGGTGTAGTGTCTGAGGAGAGAGGAGGAGTGTAGTCTGCTGTTGTCTTAACTGTGTGTGATAAAAGCAAGTTGAAATGATATTAAGCACTGGTGTGTGTGGAGTATTTGAATTACTGACTTGCAAATGTAAACTTAAAGCTAAGGAGGCTAACTGTCTCTCTGCAAAACAAAAACCTGTATATTTAAATTTGTACAAGTTATCATCTCATTTATAGATTCATTTTTGGTTTAAAAACAACTTTTTACAGACAGAAAAGTGAAACAAGAGTGGACCACCTAAGCACAGCCTATCAGAGCTTAGCTTACAGCCATGTTGCAACACGACTAAGACAGTGGACAGAGGTCTGATTTAGTCAGACACTGCTCACAAGTCGACAAAATATTTTGTGTATCCAAATACTGTGCCACCATTATCCTAAACTGACTTGTTTGACTTACTTACGGAGGATGAATAAGTTATTGTTTAAGTTACAGACTACAATTTTGGAATGCTTCTTTAACACATCTTGGATCAGGCTTAACCAAACATAAGGTTGAGTATTCTGTGTCAATCATCTCATAAAAATAAACCCTTAATCTCCAGAACATAAATAAAGAAAAAAGGGAAACTCTCCAGTCAAATCATCCATTCTGAAATAAATCAAAATCTGTTTATGTTCTAAACTTACAAACAAAAGAACACCTTACAATTTAATAGGACGTTTTGATGGGCTCCGTCTAAATGTTTGTATGTTGTTATATGCACCCTAAAACTATTTTTTTTAAGGAGAATAGCCTCAGCCTTTTGAAGAGGAGTTAACAAAATCACACATGCTAAAAGTCGTATCCTGAATGCACATTTACCACATAAAATGTAGCTGGACTTTAATGGGACTGTACCCAAGTTTGTACAATATACTAATCTCAAGTCAGTTTCCCCATCACAGAAAAATGAGTCGGCAATGTGCTGACTAGATCTGAAAATGTCCTGTTTGTCCACAAAGTTTGCCTGTTGTTATTGTTAGCAATGTGGCTAACTGCTGTTGACATACCAGCACATCTCGCCGTTAAGGTTAGGATTAGGAAGAAGCAAGTATAGGGCCTTAAAAATCGAATATTTTTTTGTGCAGAGATTCTTCTGACTTATAACTAGAGTCAGTCAGTCTTCAAAGGCCAAAACTACAAATCCTCAGCTTCACAAAGAGTCCAGCCAAATGATTTTGCTCCTAAGACACAAAAACACTTTCAGTTAAATTTTAGGTACTTTTAGTCAAGCGTTTTAGGAAAAATTCACCCACATCTAAGGATTATTTATACATTTTACTGTGCGCAAACCACACGCAAACACAGATCCTCATTCACACAAGACCAAACTTGACTGAAGCGAGACATTTCTTCCCATTCTCTGAGGAGTCCAGTGCAAAAAAACTGGGTCAAACTCCAAATCATCGAACGCAAACATGTAAACAGAGCGTATTTGCGTCGCTGTAATTGCCAAACTCGTTCCGTGACTTTACAGTAAAACCGCTCCGTGTCTGCTCTGCCTCCGGGGCTCGCTCGCATTATACAAGGTGCTTCAAAAAGCCTAGTTCAAAGGTGGCTAAATTATCCCCGTGTTCCTTTGTCGTCTTGATTAGGTGAACTGAATGGTTAATGAGAGAACCAAAGGGCTGGGGGGGAGGTTGGATCCGCAGAGGAGCAAGCAGCAGCAGCACAAGTCCCTCTCTCCCTCACCGCCTTGTTTACCCACGATGCAACACTGGCCCCACGCCCCCTGTCTTTTCATTGTTGCTGGTTTGGAACTAATCCTTCCAATTTCCTTCTTAGACAGGACAAGATGTGGCGCCCCCTGTTTATTTATTTATTTATCCGACTTCACATATTTACTTTGTGTTTTCTCGCTCTCCGACGCTCGCTTGCAAATGAGGGTCTGCGCGGGGGAGATAAGGCGAACCCGGCCAAGGACTGAGGGCACCAAATCAACCAGGAATAAAAAAAAAAAAAAAAAAAGAACTAGAGAGAGGAGGAGAGGAAGAGGCTGTTCTCCCAGGAGACACACAGCGGACACGACTCCAACACGGACTTTACACGAGGCCGGTATGTGACCAGTTCTCTCAAATAGATTGTCCAAAAGAAAGGGCTTCCCTCGACCTCCTTTTGTGATATGTTGATGCATTAGAGTGCACCAGTGTTTCCCAAGCACTTATCGGGAAGTACTTAGAATGGTTTCAGACTTTAAAAGAAGGTGAATTTCAACATTGTCTGAATCTAGAATGTGCTATTTGTGGTCATTTTTGATTATTTGGAACTTAAACATCAAAAGAATGCAATAACCTATTTATAAGTTTAGAGTTTCTAGAATAACAAAAGCTATTTTCAGTCGATATTGGGAACCAGCACATACTAAATTGGCATTGGAACTGAAAAAGCTGGATTGGTGCATTTTCATGAAACCAAGATGGACAAAGATAACGGGGTTTGCAGGACTACCACTAGACAACAGACAAGGTTTTCCAAGTGGTTGCACTTGGAAAACCTTTGTCTGCTGTCACCATGTAGACATCACAAAGATCCTTTAGCACATTTTTATTCAGGTGATTTATAACATCAACAGTGAGTTGGGACCAACTCACTGTTTGTAATTCTCAAGTTTTTGTTCTCAATTTAGAAATTTAACTTAAACTTATTTTAAATTATGTTTGTTGTTTTTCTAAGACAGTAAAACAAATATAAAACATATTTATAACCAAATGATCTTATGAGTTTGTTCTTTTAATGAAACAATGAAATTGCACAAAAAAAGGAAGCTTTACTACTTAATCCTACTCCTTTTGATTATCATTTCAGGTATTGTAAATTATCCAATTTTGTGTGTATTGTGTACTGTCATATATATTTTTATTTTGTTGATGCACAAATAAACTAAAATAAACCCTGAGACAAATTTTTTTTCGTAGTATAATTTGTATAATCGGAAAAATCTACAACTAAAATTGTATTGCCAGAAAGAAGCCACAATTAAATGGAATGTGGCTTCTTCTATACAGTAAGTGCAGTTTCATAGTAGGTATTGGAAGAGCAAAAACACAGAATTTGGTTTGATAGGCCAGAAGTTTTAAACTTTTGAGACCCAATTGGTTTGAAAATACCTTAAAAAACCCTTATCGTTCTCTACAATGACATCATAATGCAATTTTGAAGTACACACAATGTTTATTACCAATTTTGGATATAAGGGAATATGCTTCTAGTCATCTAGCATTCATTTTAGGTTTATAGAACATCAAAATGTTTGTTATTTTGACTATGATAGAAGAATTGGGCATTGGGCCAAGTAAGTCTGAGGCCCCAAAAAATGGATCCAAGGGCCACAGTTTGGACATGCCTGGTTTATGATAACTAAATATATGAGACAGCTTATTACAACTGTCTCATCAGAAGAAAGCCATGCACTTTCAAGAATGCTAACGCTAAGGCTAGCTTGTATCTTTTCAAAATATAGGCTTATGCCACTATTTGTTTTACAATTTGTAAATAAAACTAAAATTAGCATCTTAAAGTTAATCTAATATTTACTTGTAGCCTGTATATTGCTTATAAAACTTCCAAAGATGTATCAAACCAAACGGCATGAATTCTAAGCCAACGGGAAAGAGTAGCTCGATTAGCTTTAATGTTAGCACCAATTTACACACTTAATAAAAACTTAGTTCCTCTTAGTTACTTCCTAAAATTTGAAATTAATGCCGCAGCCATAAAACATTACGGCTTAGCTCAAAGGTCTGTGGGGAGAAGATAAGGCCTCCGCTGACTGAGAGAGCACCAAATCAAGCAGGAATAAAAAACTACAGGAAGAAGAAGACGGATACGGCAAGACATATGGCGGCCATGTTTTTCGGATGAGCTGCGCTGAGTTATGTAAGGTCTTAATGCGGTCCGGACCATTAGAGAACCGGCAGCGTCCAAGGTCAGCGGGGGAGAGGGGGACTTATGGGGGACTTATAGGGTCCTTGGGGAGAGGTTTGGAGCCGGGAGGTGGTCAAGGGTGGGACCCCGAGGTGCTGTTATCGGACACCCACGGGCCGTCCAAGGATAATGCACGAGTAAAAGGGGAGGGAGGCGGTGACAAAAAGGTTAAAAATCCACGGGCAATGTCATCAGGGAGGAAGCAGCTGATTGGAGAGTGCAAGGACATGTGACTTGTGAACGGAAGATCAGATCAAACAGGAAGATGCCATTTAGTGTAGAATTTTGAAGAGAAAATGTATTTTGCTCAAGCTGCTCTGACAAAACAAGAAAAGTGCAAGTACATTTCGTAATTCTTTGTCAAACTGTAGAACTAATCATTCAAAACTTTAGTGCTTGATCAGTCTATGCCTTTTAGCTGAACCCATAGAAATAATTTATAAAAACAATGAGTGCATTTACATGATCGGAGAAATCAGATTAGGCAGTTTACAGGCCAGGAAAACTGGAAACTAGCCTAGTCTAATTTAAACCAGTTTGCATGTAAACCCGGACAGACCCACTCAGGAAATTCAATTGGCACATGTGACCCCAAACCGATTGTAGTCTAATTTTAGATGTCATGTAAACAGATAATCGGTTCACAACTGGACAAATGTAACTGTTTTGCCTTCCATTGGTGTCGATCCAGATCTCAATGGCACAAAGAACTTGGAAAGTTAGCTACATGAATGTATTTTCTTTGGTATGTGTAGTGCTGAGACTTTTTATTCATCAATCCTCTAACTATAATCTATATTTTGAATGTAAAGAACCACAGTTGCTAATACATTTTTTTTCTCTGTAATTTATTGTGTAAAACTCAATAAAATTCTAATTGTAAAAATAGTCCTACATGTCCCAAAATACCAGTGTGTTTCTTTACAGACAGTAATATACAATATTAACAATATTTAAGTAATTGAACATAATACAGGCTGGATCATACAGTAGTAGACCTTAAACAGCAGCATCATGTCTCCAGGGTAATCGGTTTACTCTCTTGCATGTAAATGGTCCAACTGGTTTAAGGGGAAAACCCTTTTTTTAGTATAGTCTGGCTTAAACTCAATGAATGACAGGTGGAAAATCAAGTGCATGATCATATATCATCAATATTTTTGTAACAATACTTTGGAATATTCTCCAAGCAGATCCACCGGTTTTGTATTGTACACTGGAATATTAAATCTTAAGGAATCATATTCATTTTTGGGAGATGCAAGTCTACAAGGAACATACAGATAATTTCACATTGTTTTTAGTCCAAGAAAAAAAAATGCTGCTGTGCAAGTTTATTTTTAGTAAAATTTTACAGTGTGCCTTTAATTAATATACTTAGCAAATTACTTAAATGACTAATATTAATAAAAACAGAAATACAGTATTTGTGTAAAAACTCAAACTGTTTTTCTCTTCTCTGTGTTTACCTTATGGATACAACATTTTGACCTTTCACAAACTGACACTAAGCAACTAAGCAGCTACTGTTTTTAGCCTCATTATAACCTCTGTCCTGAGCACTATTGCCAGCAGTGGACAACACAACTATTCAAACTGTTATTTATGATAGACTTACTTTAGGTTTTAGAAAGTTTCTTCAAAGCAAACACAGAATAATCCTGACTGTTTGTCTTTCCCCTTCAGCCTTTTGCACAAGTTTCAATTCTTTCAAACTTCCGCCGAATAATGAGCCATAATGTAATCATGAAATGAGTCTTGTTTTACATAAAATCAATTAGAGATGATAATCTCACACTGATGATTATTTAATCTGGAGTTAATGACCTCATTTCCAAAAATAATGACTCTTCTTTTTTTACTTTGTGAAGTTTTGAATGGCTGTGTCCTGCAGCACATTTACAAAGACTTACTGCAGACACTTCTTTTACTGCTACGACATATACTATTACTAACAAATACTACAAATAACTACCTACCACAGATACTACTCACAAATACTACCACCAAATACTACTACAAATACTACGTTTTCTTCTCTTACTGGCACTTTTAGTGTTGCAAATAAAGAGGACATGGAACCTAAACCATATGACACAGACCAAAACACTTTTACCTGTGTTTCATAGGTAAATGATAATAATTAAGGATGTAGTCTGAGTTTCAAATTTTCTTCTACATTTATAAAGGTAAACACAAAACAAACCAAGACAAAAACCATGACCCATCAGTGTGTTGTGAGAAGAGGGAGCAGTTAAGAGTTGTTTGGAAAAGTCTGGACAAGCTCTGCAAAGTTTAGATGGAGGAGCTTCATCAGTGTAAATTAATTAAAAGAGAAGCTGCTGTTTCATAAGAAATATGACTGTGTGGAGGTCATTATGATCGCCGATCAATACAAAGTGGCAAACCACAACAGCACAGTGATTCAAGCTACTGTAAAACAAACCTAAAATATAGGAAATGTTCCCATCTGCTCAAGCATTTTTGTGAG
Source organism: Mugilogobius chulae (assembly GCA_038363315.1). Classification (NCBI taxonomy): domain Eukaryota; kingdom Metazoa; phylum Chordata; class Actinopteri; order Gobiiformes; family Gobiidae; genus Mugilogobius; species Mugilogobius chulae. Next base: position 38,342,188 of record CM076396.1, on the reverse strand, counting down.
ACTGTGTTGGTCTGCTATGTCCTGAATAAAATCTGTAGAAACAAGTACATGACTGACATGGTTGATTCAACCACAAAAACATAAATTGTGGGGTCTTTTCCTGTTTATATACAACCCCTGGTAAAATTAATTCTGTGCAAATAGGGCATTCCATGAGCTTTAAAATAAATTAATGTAGGGAAAAAAACTATTATCATAATTTTTGAAGTCATATCACAATTTCTATAGTTGTCCTGGCAAGAAATCATATTATTTGCTTTTTCAGAAAGTTTATACTTCACTGTGATTGGCTAAAACCAGCTCAAAAGTAAAAAAAAAAAAATCAGAGAAACGGGATGGGACAATTGGTCTGTATTTGAACAAAATGCTGCATTAAATAGAGAAATGTAAATTCCAATATGGCAATTTCAAACTGTCACTAAGATGAGCTCAAAATCTGAATTTGATCAAAATATTGCCCAACTAATGAAAAGACAAAATTGTATGTTTAAGAAATCTATCTTTTGTTTTGCAGTTGAGGTCTAAGAAAAGTCCTGTTTCACTCCCACTGATCCTGCCACTAAGTTTAGGGAATGTTCTCTTGTTCTTTTTCAATAATAAGAAGTCCACTGCCTGGATTAGTAAAGACTTGGAGACTATGAATGAATGCACTACTTTCACTCTGGCCAAACCACTCCTAGATCCAGCCTTTTTATTACCGAAAACAACAAACAGGCCCATATACGTGTCTGGACTTTACTACTAAACCGATGTGCATGTATTCGAAGGAAGTCCGCAGACACAAAGCCAAACCAACAAGTCCAATTGCATTAAATCTGTGCGAACATAAAGAAGAGAGAGAGAGGCAAAACGGTTTGGTCCAATTTCAGCAGTGGGTCGGTGGTAATGGGAGGCTGGGGCCGCTTTGATAAATCTTGTATTATCGATATGATCTGAGGCTCTCGGGCAGCCGGCCGTACCTTATCACCAGTGACACGCTCAATCCTTCGCAGATTACATTCTACCTCCTCCAAAAAACCCAACGAAAAACCACAGGCGGAGAGGAGAGAAGGCAGAGGAGAGAGGGAGAAGGGTTTACGTTCTGGCATAAAAAAGAGAACGAAAAACTAGAGCGTGAGAGGACAGGAGAAGGAGAGGAGAGAGGGGTTTACGTTCTGCCTTCAAAAAAAGACTGAAAAACCAGAGTGTGTGAGGAGAGGAGAAGGTAAAGGAGAGAGGGGTTTACGTTCTGCCTTCAAAAAAAGAATGAGGAGAGGAGAGAGAGATGAGAAGGTTTGGTTGAGAAAAGAGATGAAAGGAGAGAAAGAAAAATATAAAAAACTAGAGTGTGAGGAGAGAGGAGAGAAGGGAGGAGATGAGAATGAGAGGTTTGGCAAAGAATGTGGATGAAGTGAAGGAAGGAAAAGGAGAGGAGGAAAAAAGAGAGAGTGGTTGTGCATTTACGAAAGTTTGAAAGGAGAGTGAGAGCATTCTTAAGAGATGGAGAGAGGAGAGAGAGAGACAGAGAAAGAGAAGAAAAGGAATTTTTGGAGGAGAAAGAGTATTTTTTCAATAATTTTGTATGAGACGGAGGAGATGTTTCAGGCACTTTAAGACCATTGGAGGTCTTGTACACAGAAGCTATTAAAGTCCTGGATAAAAAAAAACAAAAACTAAATATTCTCACCCCTGTACAATGCTGAAAAAGTATGGATTATTATATAAGTCAAGTTTTGCAAATTCTCTGATTTATGCTTAATGTACAAAGCTTTGCCTAACTTACTCCTGCTCCACTGGCAAGTTCCAGCAGCCAAAAGACTGAGTCATGGCTCTGTGAGAGGAAACTGTGTGATTCTCTGAGGAAGAGTAGCTTTAGTCCATCGCCCTGGTCTGTGACCTGAAGTCTTAAAACAACAAACTACTTATAATGCCTCACTAAGCATTTGAGGGAATGACTGGTAAATACACACACACCTGCCAACAGTAAAAACTTGCGCTTAATAATAATGTGTAAATATAATGTATTATTCATAATTCATTTGTGTCTAACTTTTTAAGGTTTTTACACCTTGGCCAGGGGACTGCAGATAAAAAGTAGCCTTTTGGTAATTTATGTTTATAATTTTTTTACTCTATGAAAATAGATGTGGAAAGAGAGAAAGTGGAGGAGAGAAAGAGAGTCAGAGAAAATTGGAGAAGAAGAAGATTGAGAGAGTGGTTTAGGAAGAAAGAAACACTGGGTCTGACTCCACAGTCTGGAGCTCTGGAACTGTTTGGGCAATATCGTGATGAAAATTAAATTGTGAGCTCATCAATGTGACAATCTGCTTGTTTGATGAAACTGTCATATTGTGATTTCCCATTTCTCTATTGGATGCTTCTGTCTGTTCAAAAGGTCCACTTCTTTACAACAACTTTGGGCTTGTGTGTTTTGTTTTTTAACCCTTGTGAATTTTGAAGGCTGTGGGTTTTTTTGGGGTGCACTTTCAAGTCATAAAATAAATGAAACTTAAGTTGTTGTTTTTTTTTTTTTTTGTGTGTGTGCATATTTTCAGTGTTAAGTTACTTGTGTTGGATTTATTTCAAAGACTTGTCACTTGTAAAAATGTAACAACACAGGGCAGTCTTTGACAGCTGAATTCAGCCGCTGACAGTGACGTAGAAACTTTCTTAAAAAGCAGATAACAAAGTCTACAAGAATAACGATAAACTTGAATTTGTGATCTGACTCCAAGAACATTGTGATATTGCATTTTTGCCACATCGCCAGCCATATCTGGACACATATTTATGCTTATCATAAAGCTCATAGAACAAACATTCTAGGGCTGAATGTGTGGAGAGTTTGGTCTTACCTGTCACTGTAGGCGGCGGTGGTGGTGGGCTGGGCAAATCTGTACGCTGCATAGCCTCCCTGCAACACAACAGCAAATAAAGAAAGAGTCAATTTAAGTTCACATTATGTAAACATTTCATTCATTTCAATCAGATGGAAGAACTTGAGCAGCCTTAATGGAAACTAGTAAAAACACACTTCCGATTTCACGTTTTTATCCCACTTTTTTGCAGCGTGTGAAGCCTCTAAATGAATAAAAAGCCTGGTGTCGGTGCAAGTCTCTCCCCCCAAAGCGCAAGCCTCTTCTTCGGACAGCAGGTGGAGCTCTGATACATTATGAATGGACCCGGAGCTTCCTGTGAATGATGTTTTCTGATCCATTGACACGAGCCTCCTCCCTCACACACATCTCTCTCTCTCTCTCTCTCTCTCTCTGCACCTCTTCTCCCCAAAAAATATCAGTCCATTTGTGCACTCGGGGCTTCTCCAGTGCTTTCCCAGGCTCTGATACATTATTGAAAAGGCAGATCTGGCCCGCTCGCCTCGGTTTGAGAAGCTGCAGATGTGGAGGCCTCATTTACAAGCTGCAGTTTCAAGACACTGTTGCTCGAACTCAAATCGAAGCCAAAATTGTGTACATTTACAACAATTTGTGAGTCATTTTACTGAAAGGGGATCTATTATTTAAGGGAGAAGTTCATGTAAAAAAAAAAGAAAATAGTCTCTCTATAAAATATATTTATTGTGTAATTATTTTCTCTTCATCTGTAAAGTTCTATGGAATATCACAATTTTTAAATGCAGGCCAAGATACATACACACCAAACTTTATAAGTTTGGACTGAACAAGTTTTTGAAGGTTTGTACAGAAGAATTTATTATCTTATTTCACACTGCAAAAAGTTTGTATCTAGTCTTGGTTAAAAAAAAAAAAATACAGAATTCATATTACTCATCTTCATTTTTGTTGTTTCAGCCAGATTAGTGTAAAATTGCTAAAATTGTGTTGCATATTTTAGTTTGCCAGTGGAGTAAGTAAAATCTCTTACATCATTGGCAAATATTTTGGCTTGACAAATGAACACATTTATTGAAATAAGATATAACAAAAAAAAAAAAAAAAAAAAAAAAAACTATGCCTGCAAAATCTTGATGATGAATAAAAACTATTATGTTCCCTGTGTCCTTCTTTTGAATTTCAGTGACCATGATTGAGAGATTAATTAGCCAATCAGAGACATGCATCGTCTGCAGTATGGAAACCAACATGGCTGCTTATAACAAAAAAATGCATGGGAAAAAAATGAGCGAAGTAAAAAATTATGTTAATGTGATGTGAGTGAAGTTAGATTTTGGTCTGACAGATGACCAATAAACTCTGTTTCCTATGCGTCACGCAAATAAACTAATCTGATTGGCCAGTGCTTAGTAGAGTTGATCACAGGCAAGGGGGCGTGGTGACCAGACCCACTCTTCTCAATTTACTGAAACATGGGTCTCTGGTTCCCAGGCAAAAGTAATCTAGATCCATGAAGTAAGACCAGAAAAAATACCAAAAATAAAGAATACAATACATATTTCAAGACATTTTTTCCATACAGAAATACACTATTTTGCAGTATAAGGCTATTTAGACTAAAATTTGTGCAAAATTTCAGTTAAATCAGCTTTACTCAAAAGGTAAATTTCTAAAATCCCCCCCCCAAAAAAAACAAACAAAAACAAACAAAAAAAACTTGTATAACAACAAAATTAATTCACATTTAAATGTGGCCCCTTTTCCAATTTTGCAGATCCCATTTTTGCTACATAAAAAGTCTTAGCTCTAAATCAAAGCAAGTTATCATAAAACAGTTTTTTCCCTTATTTTTAAATGAGTAAACTACAGCATAAGATAAACATTTGTCTGCAGTGAGTCTAAGGACAGTAGATGCTCTGGGACATTTATCCTGTCTGTTTGCTGTTGGACCTGAATCTATATCTGCATTTTTAACCAACAAGTGTTTGATTCTTTAATTTCTAACAGCACAGACAACTGATTTTGGACTCTACATAATTAATTCGCCTTTCTGCAGAAGAATAAGTAAACACAAGCGTGAGACTGCAGCTGTTCTGAGACTGCAGTGCCTCCGATCTGCAGCTTCATACTTGTCCCTCGGTTTGCCGGAGAGACAGAGGGAAGTGTGGATGTGCGCGACGTAAGCCTGCTTCGGCGGAGAAAAGAATTAAGGTGGTGATTGTGGAGAAGTGCGATTAGTCTGTGTGAAAAATGACTCGGTGTCCCCACTGTTTTTTCTATTAGAGTCAGTCGTCCAAGTCCGCACGCCGGCAGAGGAGAGGTGCCACTTAATAATGCATGCTTTCATTCATTTTTAAGAATTATACACAGGAGGGAGGGAGAGAGAGAGGGAGAGAGAGAGGGAGAGAGAGAGGGGGGCAAAAAGAGAGAAGATAAGTCTATAGTGTGAGGATGAAGGCAGTGAATGAATAGACTGACAAGTTATTAAAAAGTAGAATTTAAATTTTTATAGATACACTGTCCAATTTTTTAATTTTATTTTGACAATTCTCCAAAAGCTGAAGATAATTTAAGTTAAAAGGAGTTTTAGGGTGCTCAATATCTTTCAAATATATATACACCTATATATTATTTTTTTTTTTTTTACACTGCAAAAAGTGTATTTTTAGATAAATCGCTTTAAAATCTGAATATTTATTTTCACTGGGCAAACCTAGTAAACCTCAAATTTTTTGCCAGTGCAGTTAGAGACATTTTTACTGCACATGGGCAAATTTGTTTCCAGATGAATCTCTTGTAAATAAATGTCTTGAAACAGATGAAATATGCCTCGTTATCGACGCAAAACTAATATATTCTCGATGAGTCTTTCTAACCAACTTTTTGCAGTGTAAGTTTTGAGTTTAATTAATCTCAGAATGTCCCATTTTACTTTAAATTATGTCTTTTTATCTTTAACTTTTATAGTTGCTTCTTAAGCATTTTTTTAGTAATTAAGTAAGCAAGCTAGTTGTAAGGCGCTTCACAGTGTTTACAGGAACCCCTCCTTCCCCACTCAGAAGTGAGTTTTCTAAACACCTGCCGCTTCAACCTTCGACCACCTCCAAGCACTCCCTACCCTGCATGTTATTGGTTTTAGGGAAAACCAGAGTGGACGGAGCAAACCACTCAGACACGGGAAGAAACATGCAAACTCCACAGAGAAAAGCCCGGGCCGTGCAAGAGTGAACCCACAACCTTCTTGCTGTTAGGCAAGAGGTTAGAGAGCTGAATCACTCAGCATTTGATTGATCAGATATTGAACAAAAACAAATTTTTCAAGAAAAAATGGGAGACCATTCGAGACAGTTTTAACCTTGTTCCATCCAAATCGGGGAGCAGTGCTACTGAGCCTCTTGCTTTCTAAATGCAGAGGCATATCCACTAGAAAGATGTGTTTTATGTCCTGCAACGTGATTGGTTAAAGCACAAAAGTGCTGGTTTACACATGAAATTCAGATTTTTTACACAAATCTTAACTATTTTACCACAACGTGTTCAAAATATTTTGTGTGTAGCATGGTGTAGGATGGTGTTTTTCCAATGTCACAAAGAAACATGTGAACTGTAATGAATGAAAATGTGATGTATAGCCTATAAAATGTGCTATTTTGATCTATAAGCGCAGCACCACAGGAGCTATAGGAGTGCAGCGCCCCCTGGTGTCCTCCGTGTGCGCTCTCATTTGCGTTTCATAAAGCTCAGAATAATACAGTCCATCCAAGTTTGAAAAGCGCTGGGAAGCCGGGCTGCATTCTCGCTGAGACGTGAGAACGCTGCCCAGACCCATGCATGCATAAACAGACCAACAGCATGGAAGGAAGCCTCTACATATGCATGGGGAAGGAGAGAGAGAGAGAAAAGGAGAGAGAGAGAGAGAGAGAGAGAGAGAGAGAGAGAGAGAGGAAGAAAAACAGAGAGAGAGAGAGAGAAGAAAAGGAGAGGGAGAAAGAGAAAAGAAAGTGAGGAGGAAAAAAAAAGACAAGGGAGATGAGAGAAAAGTGTGAAGGAAGAAATGCGAGGAGAGGAGGAAAAATAAGGATAATGAGAGAGGGCTGAAGGGAGGGAGAGAGGAAGAAGGAAGGAACAAAGGAAGGAAGAAAGGAATGAAGGAGCAAACGAAGGGAGGAAGAAATAAAGGTAGGAAAGGAAGGAATAAGCAAATGAAGGAGGAAATGAAGAAAGGAATGACAGAAGAAAAGAATGAAGGAAAGAAGAAAGAAAGGAAGGAAAAAAAGTGGAAGAGGAGAGAGAGGAATAGTGGGACAGAAATATGTTGAGACAGCTGAAAAGGAAACGGAAAAACATAAATAGAAAAAGAGAGAGTGAGAAAGAAGAGAAAAAAGAACAGTGGATATAAAACAGAGAGAGTGTGAGAGAGAGATTAGAGAAAAAAACAATGGAGAGAAGGCCAGAAAGAGAAAAGACTGTAAGAAAGAGTTGGAGAAGACGGAGGAACAGGGAGAGAAGAAGAGAGAATGAAAGAGGGGATGAGAAAGAGAAAGAGAGAGCTGTTCCTGACACTATAACAAATGTCCCTCTCTCGCCGCAGCCTGACAGACAAACCTCCTGATTTATCGTCCTGTGTTTGTGAGAAGCTCCGGTGTAATCAGTCCGGTCCCCACGAGGCCGGAGCGTCCCGCAGGAAGTGGAAGAGCCCCGGGTGCCCTCACTTCCTGTACACCCCCCACGGCTCCAGGACGCGGGGGAGGGGACGAGCTTTGGCCTCCTGACCTGATTTCACAACACGCATCCTCTACTTAAATACAAACTGTCTGAAGTGGGAAGGGAAAGGAAGCTGTGTTTTTGTTTAGAAAGATGGAAAATGTGGACTTTAGAGTTCATAGTTGGATATTTATTCTCATATTTTGATAATCTGAACAATACATAGTCTAAGCTACATAAAAAAAATAGTTTTTAAATTTTATGTTGCTAAATTATATTGTATTATATTTTTATTACAGTTTTTTAAGAGAGTATGCATTGGATTAGCAGCTAAATGCAATTTTTTTTTTTTTTTGGTCAAAACTACATTAATAGTCAAATGCATTTGCCAAGTTCAATCAAATGTATTTACATAGTTACATTTATTTATTAGTTGACAACTATCCCTGAATCCTGGGGCTCTCCAGTCCTTTTCAAACACTCACTGCTTGTTTTATTAACTTTATTGACCCTATTTTGTCCCGCCTACTTTTCTAGGACATGCACTTCCTGTTTAGCTGCATTTAGCCTGTAGATTTCAGTCGATGGGTTTATTTTAACTGTCATTATATTTAATTAAAATTGCCCCACAAGACAGACAAACAAACACGTTAGCTACCTTAACAGAGCTAAACAGAAAGTGCATTTCCAAGCCAAGTGGGCGGGACAAAATAGGGTCATTTGGTAAAACGCTAAAACATTGTCTCTTCATCTATATTCAGACATGTGCTATTGATAAGTTTGTTTATCATCACCAGAACAGTCGCGTATAAATGTACGCGGTTTGGTCCAGGCTAGCTAGTCACATCACTCATATTCATTAATTGTGTTTACAAGGTTGCCTTCACTGCTTATTAATGAGCCTCACAAAAACACAGTTTCAACTTGAGGAGTTTTTTTGTTGTCTAATATTGACACCTGTGTTGCTTTTTCTGTTCAGATACTTTGGTTTCAAGTATCAACCGATACTAGTGTAAGGACTGAAATACCTTATTATTCTTAACAAAACACAAGTCATTTGGTCATATAGTGTAATGTAGCTGTTATTTAAAGTGCAAGCCACAATTTAAGAACTTAATCTGAATAAAATGTCAATCATTATGTTCTGGATCAACATCAGCCAGTAAATTAGTCTGATTATGCCCAATTAAAGGTACAACAATGGTATCGGAACCGATATAATGAAGCCGATACTCAATCCAGCAAAATTTCCTGGATCGGCACCGATATCCTTTTCAATATCGAATCGGTACATTCCTACTTTTCAGTCCAAAATTCAAGTCATGAGAGATACATTTTTGTAAGTTCTAAAACACCAGACAACAAACTAAGAAAAAGTTCCACTTGCTGTTCATGTAACACATTTCTAGAGGAGTCCAAAAATCCTCCTATCGTATCTTCATCTTAATTTTCATACATTTCCACTAAGCAACACATGTCCATTGATGAATCTAGATTATTTCACTTTTTTGCTGACTGACTTGCTTCAGTTATTTATTTTTGTTTCAGGTGAAGAGTATTTGCCAACAATGTAACACATTTTACTTATCCATTGAAAATTAGTTTCAAAGCTCTTGAAAACTCTCAGAAATGTCTTGAATTTAACAAAATCTGATGCATTCTTAGCAATTCAGGCCCATTTGGTAAAAAAATGGCAAAGTTAAGACAAATATTTGACTTTTAATTCTTCTAAGCAAGACCAGAAATAGTTTTTTGCAGTGTGTTGATTAAAATAATTCCTAAATTCCTTGTAAGTTGTTCTGTATGTCCACCATGTTTGAAACCTGCCTCTTCCCTCCTCCTGGTCATCCCTCTCTCTCTGTCTGTAACTACACTGTCCCACCGACATGACGGATCACGTATGGGTCCTGTTCTGTAAATATATGACACATGGCAGCCATATTTAATTTAAGAGTCCCCTCCCTCGCCCCCCTGCTCTCTCTCGTCTACAGGGAGAGAGAGAGAAAGAGAGAGGAGAGACCTTTACGTGCACCGAACCAGGCCGAAACACAGCACTGCCCACCACCACAAACTAATGGTCCGAAAGCGCTGGGGGCCGGGCTGACGGTGAGTGATGGGGCCCGCCGCAGACCTTGGTAACAGGACGGAGAGAGAGAGAGAGAAGGAGGAAGTGAAGAGGAGGAGAAAACTTATTTTGGAGTTGGACTTAAGTATTGTTTTGCAGGAGAACTTTTGGCTGAGACGGTCACAGTGTCTTTCTACATTTGGAAATATAGCTCAGGTGATGTGAGGATAAAGATCAATTTGGCAAGTTTATTTGTGGTTCAGAGATGCACTGCTAAGAGCTAATTTGCAGATTTGCAGAGAAACCATCTGAAGAGAGAGCCACTGTCAGCCAGACCAATCACAGCCCAGCATTGTGACTTGAGGAGAAGCTTTTCGAGTTAAAAACTTGTTTAAATAAATAAAAAAAAAACATGCACATTGAGGTGATTTGTGGACGAGAAAATCCTGCAAGTAGTGAGTATTTTCCTCAAGTAGATTGAATAAAACATGGCTACTTCTGCATTGTAATGCTTTGACCAATCAGCTTAAATATTTGCCATGACATCCCATTTTTTCTTGACTGCAATCTAATCTCATTGGCTTCCTAGAATCTCAGAAAGGTGGACTTTAAATCCAATGTAAAGTGTGTCACTTTCTAAAGGTGAAACGTCGACTACAAAAATCAGTAATTGAAGTTAAACCATAGTTTGCAACCTTCTGAATGGAGATAAAGACATTTTATAACCTGATGTATTAGCTGGTTTCTTTTCACTCTGTGGAAACCGTCTGACGTCTCAGCATGGGAGCTTGTTTATTCTAGAGTAGGCAGGTCCTTTTTCGCATTAACCAATCACTGCCGTTGGTTTGTTACTGAACATTACGTATATGTACTACGACCAACACATCAGGTGTAGTCCGGGAAGTACAGCATAAACATTATACATTAGTGATGATTGCCGTTTCCATGAAATGAAATGACTCTGGCTGATACATCAGGCTAGAACAGCTCTATCATAAAAAAGGTGATATTTGATTCTAATTTTTCAGGAACTACTACTTTTACAGCTACTTGCTTCGTTTCTGTTCACTGATTGGTCGGTCGTCTCTCAAACAAACACTGAAATTCCTGACCAACTTGCTGGAGTGAAATGAAATGGAGCAGAGTGGCGCTAGCCTGGCTAGACATTTTGAAAAACTACAGCTAAAGGAACAGATTCTATTCTGTGTTTTGCAATTTGGCGACTACTGAAGGTAACTACGCCTGTATTCAGACTCGCCCAGGCAAAAACCCTTGTGCCCGAAAGGAGTTTTCTATTAATTTATTATACCCCAATATAATTGTTACAGAAAGGGTTCAATTCTGGGCCTCTTAGACTCTGGGGTCCAGGGCAAAAGACCCCTTTGCTCCCATTGTCAACTCCCCTGCCTGTATTACAACAAAAAATTTGAATTAATAATGAAATTGTTAACTAAGGTTCCTGAATCGGCTAAATGGATCGTCGAGATGGAGCCTCCATCCACAATCTCTCGATCCAGCAATCATTCCATCTATTCATTCATCTTAAATAAATATATTCATTGCATTCTTTTGTTGTGCTTCGGTTCTTGAAAGTGATCTGGATTTTGACCATTTTCATTTTACCGGTTTGCCACCTCTGTGAAATAATGTTCGTTTTGTGGCCTTACAAGTCAACTTAAAGTAAAAACACAGATTTATTTGGTCCAACAAAGACATTTAAATTATAAAAACATGCTTTTCTTTAGGTTTATTTTTGGTCTAAAAGTTACACGGTGCACCTTTAACGCAATAACGACAGTCGTCCACCACTGTCCCTGCCTGACGTATGTGCAGGAGTTCAGTCGGTGTGCTGGGGCTGTGGATGGAGGAAGGTGAGGCGGAGGAGAGGCGGAGGAGAGGTGGAGGTTAGGTGAGGCTAGAGAGAGAGAGAGAGACAGAGAGAGGAGAGCGCTCGGGGAGACAAACAGCGTGCCCGGGAGCTCGTGTCACCACAATAAAACGCGGTGAAATGTGGTGCTATCATGGCGTTGCTGTAGAAGTCGTAGATCAGCCTGGAGGCCCTGCTCCGACTCACACGGACCAGTCACAGAGAAGTGTCACTGTCAGGGCCTTTTACCTTCACAGCTGGGCTAATGATCCACACAAACAGGATCTGTGGTTTATTCTTACACGTTTTTGACATTATCTGAGTGACATAGCAGCAGATTCTGGGTTCCAGGTACAACATTTCTTGCATGACTTTACATTGGGCTATTGTTTACACACGGCATGGTTTCTACTTTGCACATAACTTTGTTAATTTTTTTCGGATGGGTGCATACATGCTTATTTATTTTGTTAAAAATCTTATATAATGTATTTAATTATTAAAGCCTCCACCTAAAAAAGTAATACAAGTAACATAACAAAACAAAACAAAAAAAACATAGCACATAACAAAAAAAACAAACATACTATAATACAACTAGAAATACTCAGAGAGCAATTTATTCACCCCATCCAAAATAGGTTATGGGCTTTTTGCCTCCTCCTGCACATATTGTAAATAATCTTATACTTGCATCTGTTGTATGTGCAAATAATAAAAAATGATCTTATTAGTGACTTCCGTCCATTAACTTTATGTAATGAAACAAAAACTGGATTCAAGCAATAATACTTTTGGCTGCCAAACATTTGTATTAAATAATGAAGTCAGGTGCACCGAATATATACGATTAATGCAGAGGAGAGAGAAAAAATAGCTTTTGAGGCGAGGGGCCCTCTGGTCCCTGGGGTCCGACGCCCCTGCATATCCTCTTTTTTAAATCAAAGATTATACTCTCCAGACCCTGTATCATAGATGTAGACATGCAGTTTAAGTCTGATGCTATTGAACAGTTTAAAGATGATTTGAAAGATTCCGAAGTCTTTTTTTTTACAGAAATAACCCACATTTTATTAGGTTTGAGCAATAGGTTGAAATGTTGAATGTGAATTATTCGACTGAGGATTCTGAATAAAAAAATTGACAAATCGGCTAATTCTTTGTCGGTAAAAACTTGTAGTTTGGAGCAAAAGCCAAACTTTGAGGCAGAACATCGGTAGCCTTAATTACACCACTTTTTCAAGATTTTAAACCTCTGTTTTTGTTAATGTTCATAAAATCATTACTAAAGCCCTATACCTTGAATAATCTAGACAAGTTATCGACCACATTTAGCAGAGGTCAAAGGTCAGAGCCTCATTGTTGAGTTTGTAAATCTTTAGTGTTTTATTGTAGATAGAAATTAGCATGTAAGCTAACGGCTAAAAAACTTCAAATTGAGAATCCTGATCTTGTTGATCATCTTTTAAAAATCTAATGACCACAACCTTTTTTACTTATTGCTAGTGAAAACAACATATTGCTAAACAAAAGCTGTACATTTAGCTTCCCTTATCTGTGGGAGAGCATTCGATCACATCGATTTGAGCTACGACTATTTTAAAAAGTTTGAAAAGACCTAAGTCAGACAATTTTGCTTATGGTTTTGTTGGAATAGGTTAAGCTAAACCTAAAAAGGCGATAAATAAGTGTAGTGTTCTGGGCTTCCTGTTGGCAAACCTTTGTGGGATCCATGTGTACACTTAAGGTTTTAAAAGAAGCAATTTTGGTCATAGTTGGATAAAGGTACAAAGTGTGCATCTGGTGCAAAATGGGCAATGACATAGCCTACATGTCTACTAATTTAATGTCTACTGTTTGTCCCTGTATTATCCTATAGGAGCCTCAGAGGGACATTTCACACCCTCGCACTAACATTCAGTCTTCCCCAGCTCTTGTTTGTGAAGGAGACTGTAGACACTTCCCCTCCCCGTGTTGACCTGTCTGTACGGGACAGCTCCTGCGGGACAGCTAATCCGTTTTATCGTCTGCAGGAGCGACTGCTATCTCCACGACGATGAGAGAACCCCCGACTTCTCCCGGGGCTCATGGGAATACCCCAGACAACCCCCAAGAACAGCCACATTACAATTTTAGACCAACAAGACCAAAAGATTACTAAAATGTAGCTGTTTTGCTGGTAATTGAAGAGTGGATAACCGCTAAATTGTGATGTTTTGTTGTTTGATATCGTGACGACCCTAAGTCCTATAAGTTTTGGTTCAATCCTTGTCCATTTTCTGCGTCTAACTTGATTTCCTCTTGGTTTAATGGTGGTAAAGTGCTGGTTCAGACACATTAGACCTCCGCGGAGCTCTGAGGGGGTTTGGGGTTCCCCTCCTGCAGACATGAAGCTAATGGACAGCGTTTTTGGCAGAGGAAACAGATCACGTTTGTGTCTCGGGAGCTGCCTTTCTTCGATCAGAGATTTTCGACTTGTGTTACATCTGAGACGGCAGAAAGACGGAGAGAAAGAGAGAAAAAAGAGAGAGAGGAGGTACTCACATAGATCTCTGCGCCATAGAAGCCGTCCTGGTAGACAACACTGTGAAACGAGAGAAGAGGAGCAGGGTTAGACCAGGACTGAGCTGGAGAGTGGCCCGGAATGACCCAGCACTGACTGATAAATGTATGTTTGCTCTGCATGGTCAAACAAAGATAAAAATTAAACTAAAACTAATTAAAACACATTATGGTGGTTAAAAGAAAGGATTTTTAAGTTGTTCAGAGAGTTCTAAAAAACAAACAAACAATAACATAATTCTGAGTTTCTCTTTTATTAGAGTAGACAACATTTTCTGTTTGTCGGTCAATTTGATCTCTAAGTATGATCTGATCCTAAAGACCTTTTATTTTTTAAAAGGGTCTCAAATTGACATAGGTCGCTACATCCGTTGGCGTAGTTGCCATAGTTGCTATAGTGACACAGTTGTCAATCCCAAATGCAATGGACAACATATTAGTAGAGGTTTTGGGCTAGTCCTGAAGCAGGATATAGAGAAAAGTTCCAAAAGTGTGCGCTAACAAAAGCTCGGCGCACATATGGAGACTGTGAGCCTGAGCACCTATGCCCAGGCTCACAAGCACAGCAAGTCTCAGAATATTCCACACTTGCTTAAAACTTATACACGTCCTCATATGTCTACAACATAGGATGACGAGATGAGAAATGCTGACTAAAGAAAAATGTTCTACACATCAAGAGGTATTAAACCGTATTTAATTCATGTCAATCTGTCCCATATTACTTAATAATGACCCAAAACACCCAATGAACTAACAGATCTACAGATTCAATCAAGAAATTACCACAATGAAACAAGCAGCTGATTTCACCATAATTTGTGAAGTTCTTTTAGAAGCCATGCAAAACATGAGACTTTGTCATGACAAATTTCGGTTTTAGTATTTCTGTGGCGAAGGTTCACTCTTGGCTCAGTACACGAAAGGTGTGTGCGTAAATGTGCATGTGTGTAGCCAGGTGGAATGATGTCACTCGGGATTACGATGATTTTTGCGACATGTGGGACAAGATTCCAGACACATGCAATTTTGGGACTGTAAATTTTTCAGGACTTCTAGTCACACTACTACAACAAGATGTGGAGCTTTAGGTTGGCTCATATTGATAGCTCCTTCATAGAAGATGAACTTTCTGTAAATAACTAAAACGATAAATCAAACCTCACTTATGTAGAGGGCAACACAATCTCACTAGAGGGCGTACATTTTCCACAACACAGAAAAAAGCGTATTTTGACACGAGTTTACAGCTGTTCTTAGTACTTATGTTACGCCATGCATTTAGCACAATATGAAAAAGCATAAAAATGACACAAGATTTCACAGCATAAAAAAACCCCACGAGTTATGGTTGAAGCCACGTGGGGACGTTTTCGTTAGGTGTAACAGGTAACTTTACGCATCAAGTTACTAAAATGGGTACGTTTAGGTCTGGGGCTTGAGGTAGGTTAAGATTAGAATCAAGATTTGGTTAATATTCATAAATAAGACAACAACCACCATAGAAATGAACTGAGACTGCGACGCATACCATAATTACGCAAAACAGACGCAAACTCTGCTAATGTCATGGGAAATGTACACTTTCTTGTGAGATCAGGCTCTAGAGGGCAGGGTTAACAACTGTCACTATGGCAACTATGTGGCTGGCTGTAGCGACCTATCTGATGTGGGAAAACATAACCCCTTTTAATCAACTTTGACCGTAGAGTTCTATAGAACATTTTGACTGAAAGGATTTGCAAATATCCAACAGTCAATCTGTGAAAACCTTTGATCAAAACTGTAAGCATTGAAGTTAAAAGTAAAATCCCGTTTTCTGATGGAGATGGAGTTCTGCATGATTGGGTAAACTTACATTGTCCTCAGAAAAGTGCTATTTTTATCTACCATGCATCACTTGTGTGCATTTACTTGTGATTTCTCATGTAATGTTCCAAAAGATCATGTCGTCACTTTCCAACAGTAAGGATAAGTAGGTTAAACTGCTGCTTGGTACTGTTAAAATCACTGTATAAATGTGAGGCTTGTTGATTCTGCGATTTCCATTGACCAGGACATTAACTGACCTATTTCCAAGCAGTTTTATGTTTTACAGTGAAAAAAAAAAAGATAAATACTGATTTGCATATGTCACTTTTTTTTTTTTTTTTTTTTCATTGAAATATTAAACATCGAGCGACTCCTGATGGTGCCAGAGTTAGAGCATGGCACAGAAATGAAATCAGGTGTAAATGGTTCAGCTCAGAGTGTAGAAGTTCAACTGTTGCAGTTTTAATCAGTCTTTACATTTGGTCCTATTTGCAGCATTTGCAGGTCCAGAGGGTCAGATCTCGCTGCCTTAGTGCAAAAAACACAAATAATGCATGACACATTAAAGCAAAGAGCCGGTGAATCTCAGTTTGTGCTCTGGTAAAAGTGTTTCTGGGTTTAGGCACACATATGGACTTATGTGATCATGTCCTGTTTCTCTTCAGCCATTTTGTTTTTTCTTTAGGTCGAGTATAGCGTTAGCTTGCTTTTATACATATTCGTCTTATGCTGCGTTCAGACAGACAGTGTTGGAGTGACTAATGCGTATAGTTTACATGCTAGGTCAATGTAAATCCTGCGTCTTGATGCATCCAGCGAGAATTTGCAGCGTGAATTTGAATCTAGCATATCGAAATTCTGACGTCCGGGCGTCGGCTGAGGCCACATCTTGCTAAGTAGACGCTCCAACTTGCGGCGGACGCTTTAGCCACCTCATCAGGCAGCTGAACTTACAAGCATTGAACCCTCCACCAATCAGACACTTGTAACGTAGTGAAATGCTGACATGCTGCTCAAATCAAGAGGAAAGAGGGACTGTTTACTGAAGTCTTTTAATAACCTTTATTTATTTTTTAATTGAGGGGTCACTTGTTTTGGGGCTTTTTTTTCAAACGTTTGGTCGCTTGTTGCTCTCTGAAAATCTGGCAACCCTAACTCATTAAAACCAACAATAAGGAACATGATCTGGAGTGACAACGAGTTCACATGGATGTATTAAAAATGGTCATTGTAGTGTTTAAATCACTGCAGTATGACGTGACAGAGGAGGATTAGAAATAGGACATTTCTCCAAAAAGTCTTGAAGTGAATTGTTTCAATTATCATGAGCACATTTCTAGTCCTTTTTTGCTTTGTTTACAAAGCTTCTGGGGTCAGAAATCAAGTTTTTGGCCGATTTCATGGTGTTGTCACAGTCTTTTCAGGGGTTGGCCGATAATCTTTCATCATATTTTATTTTTAACGGTACATACATGTCTTAGTTCACTAAAAGCACAGGAAACAAGTACAAATATTTATATTGTAATATGCTGTGAATAAACTAGTGAGTATAAAACCCCTTGTAGTTGAAGGCCTTGGCAGTTTGAGTCTGCCTTTGTAATGGAGTCAGGTTTGAGAGTCCATTTGTGGAGCTGAGCAGTAATCTTGATCTAATCCTGGACAGAGCGACTGGCCTCTCCCACGACCACACTGCTCAGGCCTGATAACACCACACTCTGGGGGAGACAGGGAGGTGAGGGGAGGGGAGAGCTGAGACGGACAGGGACATCCAGCGTGTAGCGACTGTAGCTTCAACAGACTGAATTTACTCAAGGTCTACGGTGGGATTTGTGGAGCAAGAAATAATATTTACCTTGGGATGTATTTAAACTTGAATTTAATCGACTATTTTTTTTGTATCGACCTGTTTTTTTTTTTTTTTGAATTGACATACTGTATACGCCTCGATTTATGACAACAACCTTTTTCTTCGTTCATGCCTTGACAATTCTTGTGTTTTGGGCAACGCGGCCTCTGAAGAACAAATGTCAAATGTTTTCATGCCATTTTTACGTCAATATATTACTAAAAGCCAAAACGTAAAATAACCACGGATTTTGGTTGAAGCATGTGGCAATATTTTCTTTAGGTTTTCAAGTTACTAAAATGGAAAAGTTTAACACTGGGACTAGGAAAAGGTTACATTTGACCCGACATTTTGTTGGGTTTGTTTTGTCATGAATGACCTGAGTTGCCTGAGTTACCTTCAGCTTTGAACAAATTATTATTGCTATTCTTTACGAATTATTCTCTAATGCAATTGCCGTTTTTTTTTTCTACAATTAAAAAGCAACGACACGAGAAGCCACATTTGCTGCCACAGCTCATGTAAGCTAATCATGACAAACCAAAACACAAGAAACACTAATTTCATGAATGAAGTAAAAAGGTGCTGCCATGAATCAGTTGGTGCCATTTCCGGAAAGTCTGCGAAAATCAAGATACTGTAAGTTCAGAAGTACTTTTTCTATCTATTAGAATCCAGCACGAGTTTGTTCGGAAAAAGCTAACAACAACTAGCTTATTGTCTTGATTTTAAGTAACAAACATCATATTAGATGCAGACAGGATACCTACACTACATCACCTCAATACATTTTCAATTGCTACATTTGTCTGAACACTGTCTATACATCCCTAATTGACTTTTCTCCTCCACCTCCACACACGCACATACACACTCTGGAGGGTCTGCGTCTGATTGGCCGGTCTCTCTTCTGTCCGTCGGGGATCAGACCGCACAGGAGTTCGATCGCGGCCGCCGGCTCTGCTCCTCCCCGTGCTAACGTCAGCGCTTTGAGCTGCAGATGCGCCTGATGGCTTCCACTCTGCGCTAAATGACTTTTTCCAGGTTGTAAAACACACGGCGGCCATTTTACCGCAACTACTCCGGAGACTTTAAACTCCACAGAGCAGAGAACACGCAGGGAGCAGGCCAGGACACAGACAACACGCTAATACTGTCAATTTTTGCTTCACTTTTGGATGATTTGTGTGGAGAATCGTAGGAAATGCATTGATTTGGTTTTAGAATGCTTTTTCTCCTGAGTCACTTAGATTAGGACTACATCTAAATCGTCATCATTGACAGAGTTATTTAGTGTCTTGTAATCGCTAATATCTATACACGTTTAATTTTGGCAGGAATTATAGTTTAAGAGTTTTTTTTGTGTGTGTTTTATTGTTTTATCTATGTATTCAAAAAGGTATTTACAATTTAGCTCATTATAAATCAAAACTAAATTTGATCTAAAACAACTAGAAATTTTTAACAGGTACACTGACTTCCAGAACTGACAAGCCTCTCCTTTTCTTTTTAAGTTGTTAGTTTTTTGTTATTTTTATGCATCTGTGGCATTTTTTTTAACCCTACATGATTTACTCTGAGTCTGAAGTTTTTGATTATCACAAGTAAGTACAGACAAGTAGGCGGGATAGGTGTTAGGTGAAAACAACTTTTTTGAGAGATTACTTAAACAAACAATGATGAGAGAATATTGTTAAAAAAAAACAAAACACAAATGTATTATTATTTTTATTGTTGTTAGGGGTATTTTTTTAATTTTTATTATAATTATTTATTATTTTGACAATATTTATACAAAACATGTCTTAAATGTTTTTTTTTTTTTTTGCTTAGTTTTATAGATCATGTTCTAAAATGACAAAAATGGACAAATGCAGTTTTTTTAATTAGCTGATACACTGCATCATTTTTTTTAAATCTGCACTTTCTTCATAATTTTGACACATGTTAATATCAACATGTATTTATTTATCTTTTTTGCCATAATTTTTAAAGCAACAAGTGAAACTATGACCACAGCTCAGAATCAAGCAAGCAAAAATATTATTAACAGACAGTACTCTGTGTCTCATTTTTCACAAAGTGCTGCATTTATCATCTGCTTTTTAGTGGAAACCACAAAGTTTACTAATTACACTAAAAAGTAATTACCCAACTTAATAACACTAATCCATATGTTAATTTCAACGTTTTCTTTGCATTACAAAGAGGGGCAGAAATATTTATACCCTTGTTTGAAAGCTTGCCACATTTAATTTTTTGTTTAAATTTTGAGTTTGAAATACATATAACTTTTTTTTTAAGCGTTAGTAAACTATAGTCATATTCAATTATGAAAGAAGTGTCTCTGAGATACTCACGCTCCGTAGGCCGGGATGGGTGGAGGAGGAGGGGCGGTGCGGAAGGTGTTGTACACGGCTCGCCCTCGGCCTCTCAAATGGGCCCCTCTGTAGGCGACGGTGGCCCCTGTGGCTGGGTAAGGAAACCCCGTCACTGCAGAAAAAAAAAAAGAAGAATATGTAAGTTAGCTTTATTTGCACAGACTTTTCACACATTAAAACAACTTAGAAAACAACATTAAACCAAAGATATAATCAGAACATTTCCAGCAGCTGCAAATTTATGGTTCCAAGGCCTGACTAAAAAGTTGTTCATTCCAGAGCCGGGATGCAATAACTTCCAAAGCCTGATCTCGAATTTTTAAACATGTCTGGAGAACCATCAGCGAGTTTTGTCTTCTTCACCTTATTCCCTCACTTTTCTTGACAACACACTTCCAGTTTAGCTGCATTAGCCGAACTTCATTAGCCACAATCAAACATCAAATATTCTTCATCAAATTTCAGTCACTGCCGGGTTTATTTCAACCGTCAAGGTATATCTACGACAGACAAGCTAACATGCTACTTAAAGTGAAGCTAAACCTCTAAACTCTTTCTACAAACACATTTCAGATGACGTTAAAGAGGGTGATTGAGTGTGATTGATTTGACCGCAGGCGTTTGTGATCAGCACACATTTTTGAGTGGACAAATCAATGCTGATGTCACACACCTTAAGATATTTTTCTTTCATTCACACTTGTTTAATACAAAAACACTGCATGTTCAGGCGGTGTTCTTCATTCAATCTGAAAACACTTTGTTCCACTTTGTGATGTCACTATGTAGTCATACAAAAACACCGCCTTCTTTTCTGTACAGCTTTACAGCAATTAGACTCATTTAAACTTTTGCCAATCGAGTCACAATGGCAATCGCACATGAATAAAAGATACAAGTAAAATCCAACAACTTAATATAGCATAGTGGTTTGAATAGTTTAGAAGTGTACATTTAACCACTTCAATTTAGAATAAAAAAAAAAAAAAAAAAACTTTAGAGAGCTTTAGAGATTGAACAAAAATGGGCCTAGTTTAGACCTTGAGGGACACCTCGGATAACAGGTTGCTCTTAGTCTGTAATTACTAAAGCACTTTGATCACCTCTGAAAAATGGGAAAACAAAAGCCAATTTCCTAATTTTAAGGGACTTCTAATGTTGACAAGGTGAGATTAAAGATGTAAGTGATAGGCTCTGCTATAAAATCAGCTGCCATTTTCACAAAATAACCGCCCAAAAGATCTGAACCATGTGACTTTTTAGTATCAAGACATCTGAGCTTTCAACCACTTCCCCAGTTGTAAAAGTGAATGAAGCAAAAGACAACTTTGAGCATGCTTTTTACAGAGAAAACAGCATGTTAACATGACAAAAATATCAAAAAAGTCAATTTTATGTAATATAGGACCTTTAATGTAAAAAAATATATATATAGCACAGAAGCCCTGGTGAGCTCGGTCCGCTTGGCTTTGCTTACCTTGTGACAGATTACATTAGACAGAGACGGCTCCCTATGACAGAATGCATTATGGGCCAGACAAGGAAACAATAGATTTAATCTTTTCTAGGTGCGCCTCGTCGAACAGCAGTGTCTTTCCCAGCCCGCTGAGTAGTGCCAAACCTGGAGGCGCACGCAGCCTTGGAGCGCACAGGTAATAGATGCTACGCCACTAGTCTCGCACCACGGCCTGTGCATAGTTTAAACACAACGGGGAGCAGCAGGGGTGAAGAGGGGAGAGGAGGTGACATGAGAGGGGAGAGGGGTAGAGGGCATTGCAACAACTCATGAGTTCATTATATGTTCTTCACAACTAAGTTCACTAAAAAGGCTAGATTATGTTTTGTTTCTTAGGTGAAGGAAATTCACGATAACTCATGATGTTCATGCATGACTTTCAAAAGTCATGAAGAATTACTATTGTTGGTTCAAATATCTTACTAAGATCACGTTAATTCTTTGGATTTTAAGTTTAAAAGTCATGGTTAACTAACACGACTTCCATGTTAGTTCATTAGATAAACTAATGGTGGAAATGATGAATGAAATAATTCATGAAATCACTTGAATTTGTGATAATTTATGGTGAATTCATGATAGTTCTTGACGACTCATGGGGAACTAATGCATGAATACATAATGAATTCACCATGCATTTATGCATTAATTCCTCATGAACATATTATGAATTCATGTTGATAATCGATAAATTCATGTCACCTTTTTATAAAAATATTATCGAAGAGTTTTGTCCCAGTGTACAACATAATCGTGTAACTTAATATACTGTAAGTTTTTGATGACAGAACAATGTAAATAAGCCTACTGCATCCTAAAACTGATGTAATCACATAGGACTTCAGCAATTCAACATTTGCCTTTATTTGTCACACAATTATACACAGCATGGTGACATGTCATGCTACCAGGCCAAGTTAAAAGTCCTATCTGTGGAGTGGCGCATCTACTCTCTGAAATAGAACATGTTTTCAAGATACAGCTAGATGTGTATAATACACATAAAGAAATACCATCATCATGAGGTCAGGCAAGTGTGGATTCTTTACCAAACAATTTACATAATACACCTTTAACTTGGGCTTAACTTGGACTAAACAGGACGAAAGCAGGACTAAACCAGGAAGTGTAAACGCAGCACAATGGACAATCTCTTTCCACTGTCTTTTAAACCTGGCGAGCGCAGCCTTGGAGCGCACGGGTAATAGATGCAATCCCACTAGTCTCGCACCATGGCGTTTGCATAGTTTAAACACAATGGGGGAGCGGTACGAGGGTGAGGACAGGGTGAGGATGGGGGAGGACATCAGCCAGCAGAGAGGTAGAGGGCATCGCTACAGACAAATGCGAGGTGAAGGTTGTTCAACACCCCGACGCCATGTTGGAACTTCCCCAGGGGGACAGGGAGCAGATGGGCCCGCGACCTCAGCGTGACCCCGCCTCCTCCAGCCCACCGGGGAGGGTTTGGACCAATGGCAGCGCGGCGTAGGAATGTCCCGGTGCTGATGGGGAGCAGAGAGGGAGAGTCTGACCTAAGCAGAAATGCAGAGGTGTGGGTCGATGGTGGATGGTGACCCCGGCGAGCTCCAACGGTCTCTGATGTTTCTCTGACATTGTTGTACAGGGACCGGCCTCGCAAAGGACGACACGCGGCAAACAAGAGGGAAATGAAAGGCAAATGTTCGGATTCAAAGAGAGTAAACACACAGGGGGGCCTCGCCACACTGCTGACTACAAGGTTTTCTGATGTTATCCAGTAATGCCACAATCACAGAGCAGTAGTGTCAATAGAAAGTGACACAAACTAGGTATTTATGGTTGCTAAGGACATGTTTTTGAAGGTCCCTGTAAGACAAATGACACTTAGGGTTACTAGCATTGATTTATTGTACAACATACTAGAAGAACATTGAGTTGTTGTCTTTTTGTTTTTGGGCATTCTGTATTAGTTATGGTTCACGTAGGCCAAAAGAAGCCAGTTGATCTATGCAGGATTTAAATGAAACAAAGTACATCTAAATCTATGTTTTTGGCCAGGAAACAAAACTATAAGCCCCTTTACCTAAACAACAGCAAACCTTTTAAGAATAGAATCATGTTTTCAAGCTGGACATCAGAATAGATATCTTTTCACAACTGCATTAGGCTATAAATGTGACCTACACATCATCAAAAAGATTTATAATGTACTGTAAAAATATATTGTCTGGCCACTTGTTCCCCTTTCGAGTTTCAATGGGGGCAGTTTACAGAGGATTATTAGCCAAACAGATCACAGCGCCATTCGTATAACAAACAATAATGGCTGCTTATGAGGCATGAAAAAATATTACTTCTGCAGAATCATTGAGCGATGCAAAAAAAAAAATACGTTAATGTGATTTGAGTGAAGTTTCATTTTGTCATGAAAGGCAGATGACCAATGAGCTCCTTCGTTTCATGTGCGTCATGCAGATAAAGTAATTTGATTGCGTGGTTCATTGTGGAGTGGAATTTGAGGCACGGCTGGAGGAGTGGTGACCAAGCAAGCAAATAATAGCTTTTTTTTTCTTTTCTCCACAACAGACTCTCTGCACAACAGCTAACTTACTACGAGAGTTACAGTCATTAATTTCCATGCTATTCTAGCTGCCATACCAGCTTGCCAAAAGCCTGATCCCATCAGATCTCAGAAGCTAAGCATGTTGGGCCTGGTCAGATGGGAAGAACCTCAGGTGTCACAGTGAGGCGAACAAAGGAGAAACTCGTTGTGTCCTTAGGCAAGACACTTCCACATTGAATAGTATGGTTCTAGTGTGTATATGAATGCTTGGTGGTGGTTGGAGGGGCCGATGGCACAGAATGGCAGCCTCCCTTCCGCCAGTCTGCCGCAGGGCGGGTGGGAATACAAAGCGGCTTACCCCCATTAAGTGCGGAGTGAAAAAATAATGCAAAATGTGAAGCTTTGTGGATGTCATGAAAAGTGCTGTATAAATCCAATGCAATGTTATTGTTGCAAAAAAGTTGCTGACTTAAAAAAAGCATCAGAACTAAAAAAAATAATCTTTGATTTCAAACAACTTGTGTCACATTTTACTAAAAGATAGCATTTAAGATACTCAAAGAAGTCTGGGATCAAAGAAAAAATGAGCTAACCAAAGCATTGTTGAGCTGGAAAATTTTATGATTGCATTTTTTGTTTTTCTTCTTGTTACAATTTCTTGCCATAGCGATTTTAGCCAATGGTGATGAACAGTTAGTGTCATGAGTATTTTAAACTAAATGTGTTTACATGCTAATATTTAGCAACGGCGTTATAATTTGGCATGTTCTTTAAGTATGTATTATCCACAAATGTCAATCAAATGGGTCACTTTTTTTTTTTCTAACACAAAAAGAGCTTTGCATTTCTCTAAACATAAATATTCCATTACAAAGCCATTTTGCACAATTCTATGATGTTGTTATGATAATATAACTGTTTTTAATGATTCACTGACCTAAAACACTTTAATGGATAAACACATTTATTTCTTGTGACCAGAGATCAAATGGTCGAACACTCCTCCTCTTCTGTCACCTCTCCTGACTGATCTGGGCTTCTCATTGTCATTCGTGGTGTTGTGCTGTGTTACGTAGGCGGACATGTTGGTAAATGACTCAGGCGGCTGTTGTGGTCCAAAGCATCACCTACAAACACGGTGTCACCGATTAACTGCAACCTCAACTTTCCTCTTCTTAACCTTCAATCAGTCTGCTGCGGTCCGATTACAGAGAGCTGAGCTGAGCCAATCAGAATCCACTAGAAAAGCCCCGCCCCTCGTGACCCCTCCCACCCCCATTCGCCCCTCACTGCTGCACATTTACATACAGAAGACTTATTTAAATGTGGAGAGATTTAAGAAAGAGGGACATCTACAATAGAACGTACGTAGAGTAAATAGTAGTCGAATGCACCAGGACCAGGCAAGAATTTAATACAATTGCATATTTCTTCCAATTTAATCTGTTTGACAAAAACAAAGCGTTTTTCACCTTCCAGTAAATTAATTATTCAAGTAGACAAAATGTGCTTGTGTTTGCAAAAGTTTGTAATGTTTTGGATGAATTCACAAAACTTCTACGCACCTCCAAAATGAAACAGGATTTTTCCAGTGACCAAATGCAAAGACTTAAACATTATTTCCATTTGTGCTGCTGATTTACAGATGTAAAAAAAAAAAAACAAACGAACAAAGAAACAAACAAGTATATATAAACAATTAGATTTTTGCATCAACAGCACCTTGAATGTACACATACATGTTATTAAAGCTGTTAAAAATAGTGTCTATATGTAAAAATATTTTCTATATGTCTATATGTAAGTATCACTTAATATTGCAATTGGCTTCTCAAAGTACCGCCAGATCAATATTATTCAATATTAGGGGTGTACCGTTCATTTTTAGAACGTCACGATACTTACAAAACGATTGGGGTTTTTGGGAACGACACGATTCGGAACGATACAGCTGTTTTAAAATGATATTTCGATTCAGTTTGATAACCTAAATAAACATAAATAAATCATTACCAAAATATTGCATTAAGTCATAAACTCAATAACAAATAATAAAATGATAGGGTAAGGATAAGGGTAATAAAGATATTCAGCTCAATAACAAATAATTATTTTTCATTGCACATAAAAAAAATCACAACTTTAGTATCATAATAAAATAAGTGACTCACATTTCATTATCTAATTGAATCGTTTTTACACAAATGCAGGCAGGAAGTGTGTTTAGATGGGAGCCTGTGAACCTATTGTATCACCATTAGATTCAATATTAAATCCACAAACATCTGCAGGCACAGAGTTTTGACCCAAAGCATGTTGAAGTAGATGTCCCAACTGTGACAGACTGGCAGTGGAGCCAGTGCGCGGGTCTGTTTTATATAAACCATGAGTGTGGCGTCACAGCTCTGGGTGCGTGCTTGCAGCTCGACTTCTTTTCGGAGCACGAGTCCTTTCGCAGCGTTACCTCCGTGGGTCCAGTTCAGTTTCGCCTTTGCGGCTTTGTCCCTGGTGGGAGACTTTGCTTGTTTTGTGGTCTCTGCTCTCCACGATCTCGCGGGCATGGGTCTGCACCGGGACAGATTTGTTGGTTTAAAATACAACTCTGTCTGTCTCCTCTGCTGAGTAGATTCCGTGTGACACAACATAAATGTAAACAAGTGCTGCGGACGCTTAATGATAGACAGCACGAACCCAGCGTATTAAACACGCATATAATTAAACATTTATGTGAAAAATAAACTACTAGAATGTCGTTTGTCTGTATATATGTGTTTATGTTTCACCATATCTCTAGATAAAACCGATTCTTTGCACTTAGATTCGAAGTGATTCAAAGTTGCATCGATGTGTGGCCTGGATTGAGGCCAACTAGTAAAACGCCTATTGATGCAGCGGATCGTAAAACAACTTCATTCTGTTTCTAACATAGTTACGATTATTATTCTTTAGTTTTTACAGTTGTGTTGTGACTTGATTAATCACAATTTTCAACTAGCCTGATAATCTTGACATCCTTTCTTGCAAAGCTTAATGTTTTCAGATCAACCATTTACATAAAACACATATAACTGTAAAATTAAAAACAATCAGAGCAATGCAAATCAGCAAACCAAACTCCTGGAAGAATAATTCCATTTGAAACTTCACTTCGAGGTTATGTGTCTCATTCTGCGGCTGCTTTCTGACCTCTCCTTTACTGCGCATACATTAAAAACATATGCTTCTCTATGTAAATGCAGCAGCATGTGCACTTGACTTGTTTTAGCTCAAAATTATCATAACTTGTTCTTGCGTCTTATGGAAATGCGGCAGGAAAAAGAATAAATCCCCATATTGTTTTGACCGCGCTTAAACGAACAGACGATAATGTGACCCCTGGCAGATTCAACGTGGAGGACGGTGAAATGGTGGTTGTAGAAGAACGCGTATCAGTCCGGTTCATCTGAGGGTTATCCGCGGGGTTTTCTGACCTCCATTCACCAGTGCATACATTTCCATCAGATTGCTGTATGTAAATCTAGGAGCATAAATAAAAGTCGAGTGACGTTTTGGGTGGATTCATGACTGGAGATGTTTACTAGGTCTTATGGAAATCAGAGGGATTAAAGCGAAGGAAGGCTTTATTGTTCCCAAAGGAAAAGGTGTCTCCTGCATTTGACCCATTCTTCAATGTCAATGTTCAGTGTCTGTGTTTAATGGCATTAGGCAATTTACAGGATGTACACCAGGAAATGTAGGAAAATGAAAGGTATCGAACAAGTAATACTGATTTTTTGCGCCTTAAAAACAGAAACAGAAACCGAAGCATTTAATAATTTTTGCAGGAGCTAAATGTTTTTTCACTTCCCTAATGCATTCTGTGTCTCTGAATTATTTACTACAATGTAAGATTTTCAGAGCCAGTGTGCACGCCTGATTTTTTCACCAACCACACAACACCACTTTGCTTTGGTGGCTATGCTAGCAAATCTTATGATAATGTTTACTTCCAAAATTTGGGTTGGTTTAGGGTTAGACATAGGTTAAGTTGGTTATAGTTAGGGCTTTAGAAAAGGCAGTGGCGTTGGGGAAAATAAAGCAAACGAGCAGAAGCCACCACAATGTTAGTAACATATTTAGGTACACTTTATGAATTTAGGTATACAAACTGTCATTAAACATAAACAGTATGTTGTACGGATTGGACATAGCATTCAAGCTATGATGCTAATGTCTAACACTCAGAAGCTTAGAAGTTTAAGCTCTTTGTGCTCTCTGGGTCCTGGTCTAAAACTCCTGAACGCCTGTTTTGTGGGTCACATGTGCTTAGGTAAAATATTTTGGTGTTAAACCTGGACGCGGCTCAATGTGGATCATGGGTGTCCAAACTTTTCACAGTGAGTCACATTCGAAACTTAATTGATGGATGTGAAGTTTAGCATTTGACCTAATTTTTACTGAATCATCACACTTTTAAAAAAGGCTTTAGACATTCACTTTAGGCTTGTTTAGCAGCAAAATGTTTGTTATTTTGACAATGATAGAAGAAATTCTCAATTTTACATTAAAAACTATATGTTTTGTTATATGGGCCAATATAGCAGAAAATCTGACAGCCAAAAAAAAAAAAATATATATAGTTCAAGGGCTGCATTTGGCCCCCAGGCCACACTTTGGACATGTCTGACTAGACAGTATCTTAGCATACCATGCTAATGCTAAAGCAGGCAAATTACCAATGTAGTGACAATTTATAGACTTGTTTTTAGAGGGAATAATGCTATAAAATCAATAACATGTGGTTTAAGATAGAAGGTTAAATATCCATAGCTCTAGTGTGGCCAATAGTGATCGCAGCAATTGCAATTAATAGTAGTACAATACTGCAAAATGTAACTTTTTAGCATTGGTCAAAACAACTAGAATTGTAAATATTCATCTGTATTTTTGTAGTTTTGAACAGTTTACAAAAAAGTGATGTATTTTATTTTATTTAACAAAGCAAAAACAAGTCAAAAAATCTCCACCAAACAAATGCATCTTAACTGGTGAAAATAACAAACATACAAGAATATTATCAAATTTCAAGACATTTTAGCTAATTGGAAACACATTTCTTTAGTAGTAAAGCTATTGTCACTACTTCTCTCTTAAAATGCTAATTCCACTCTTGCTTTCATCTCTCTTTTTGTTCAGCACAAAAGATGAAATAATGTGCATGACTAATAAAAATATAAGACCTTAACAGTATCCAGATGAAGTCCTTCCCCCTCGCAGTAAAAACCTCTAAAATGAAGACGTATGGAGCTGGCTGAATTACCTGGTCCAGTATGTATAGGTGCAGAGCGGAGCAGTGACAGGCCCGCTCGGCTTCAGTCTAGCGTTAACCCTGCGAGGCGCCCGCGAGCAGCCAGCTATGCTAATGACCAGCGCTGCTACACAACCGGCTGACACACAGACAGATTAGCAATGCTTTTAAACAACACCGTAATGTCTTCTGCCATTAGCATCACGCTACATTAGAGGGTCCGCGCCGCATATTCAAACTACTCATTTGGCCGGCCCCACCCCGTCCACTACCCACGATGCATCTCTCAACCCAGGGCCCTCGCTCCGCTACACCTGATCTAATGTTCGTTCTCTTAAAGGCGCGCTAGGGCTAATGCGGTCCGAGCTGATCCCACAAGAGCTCATTTATGCTGGAGAGGGTAAGTCTGGTGCTAAATCATGCGCCGCTGCGAATACGGAAAGTGCATGTGTTTTTATTTTACAAGGAACAGCTGGAGTATGTGGTTAAAATGGTTAAAGATGACAAAAATAACCTGGGAAGTCTTGTCATGGTCAGTGCGCACAAATAAAGAGATAATGTATATTTAGCTTAAACAGACCTGGCAAAATGTGGCTCAGACTGTTTCATTGTGGCACATTTTTGAGTATAAGTGTTACTGTT
This sequence comes from Mugilogobius chulae, assembly GCA_038363315.1. Taxonomy (NCBI): domain Eukaryota; kingdom Metazoa; phylum Chordata; class Actinopteri; order Gobiiformes; family Gobiidae; genus Mugilogobius; species Mugilogobius chulae. The sequence goes on along the minus strand of CM076396.1, from coordinate 38,312,130 downwards.
TTATTTCTTTTGTTTGGAGCATGGGTCATTGCTTGTTGTCCTAGCATGCATCACAACAAATGGTCAAATAGTTAAAAAGCTGATGTTTTACAAAAAAAAGTGCTGCAATATTGAGCATTTGTTACAGCAATGATCGCGGTCCGGCCCCTCTAAACGAACTTGTGATTTGACTGACATTTTTTGACATTATTGGACTTTATAAAGACAGTGAGTGTTTTTGTTATAGCATTAAAACACCAAGGCAAACTCAAGGCCAAGGGGCCATATTCGACCTTCGCCTCATTTCAGGCGGCCCTCAGTCTTATAAAGTTTACATCTTTTTATATTAGTGCCAGGAGTAATCTGCGTGTCTTAACCTAATGAAATGATTTGTCTGAAACTTAAGGAGTAAGCCATTTTTCAGACTAATGCAAATGTATATTCAGTAATTGTCACTTCAATAAATAAAGGGATTTTTGTTATCGACAAACAGTCGTTTGCTAATGGTTTTCCTGAAATCGCTCATTTTAGCTTATTTTAGCTCATATATTTATCCATAAAAGTGCAGCTTCTGCATTGAGTTCAATTGCATTTGCATTGTCACATCTACCGGAGGAATATGGCGTTGTGCTGTTCGTGTTGTAGCAACAAAGCAGAGTGGCTGATTTTGCGTCTACTAATTTAATGTCTTGGTTTCTGTAAGGTAAACTTACAAATAAAAGGTATAATAATATAATGTATTTTAATTCAATATTTGACACAAAGTCAATAGAGAAGAACAGATACAGTCTGCTATCTTAGCTCGGGTTAGTTCTGGCCAACACGCTTAATTTCTGTTTGCTGATTGGCCGATTGTACTTCCTGTTTTTCAGGAACCATCTGCAGTTCTGTGATATCTAGTTGCTGGAATTAAATAATTGTAAGCAGTCACACTAGGTGGCAGCCTGGCTAGAAACAAGCACCATTGTTTACCTGGTGAACAAAACATCGAGACTGGATTCACACGCAGTTGAACTCATGACCTTTCTTTCCCTAAATAAGACATTTTGGAGTTGATTTAATGAAGAATTATCTGTTGTGCTACTCTTGAAATGTCCTAAGACATTAAACTGCCATTAGCAAACAAGCTAGCTAAGCTTTAGTCGCTTCAACAACTACAGTTGTCGCACAAAGTACATTTATGCAAAAAGAAGTTCCACAGACAAAAACATTACAAAACACACTTGTAATGTTTTGTCTGTGGAACTTCAGATGTTATTTTTTCATTATTTTACACCTATTTCCTAAAAAACACTGTCACTATGAACATTTTAAGCATTACAGCATCTCCACGGTAACAATATATCAGCCCATCTACGAGGAGAGTTTCACAGCGCACCTTTAAACCCAAACTTTGATTTCACGATCCTTCTTTTCTCCACACTTTTTATCTTTGCTAAATCTGACCTTGACATTTAAATTAGTCTCTTATTTTGAACAGACGGACATTTTCCAAAGGGCACAGACACTTCCTCAGAAATATTTTTATGTATTTACTCCTTTGCGTGGCCCCCCTCCCCTTTGCGGGACATCTGTATGCGATCTGCATGCGGTGATGTATGCGAACGTAAAGCCATAATGAGCCGACGATAGGCTACAGTGCTTCAATAATACCCCATAAATCACAGCCTCTGTCACACCTGCACAAGAAAAAACGTGGAACGCAACAAAAGCAGCCTGCCCAAAGCCAAACAAGCTTTTTTTTCCAAAGAGTGGGGGCGCCAAATATGACTTAGAAGACAGAGGTCGCCAGGGTCAGCGTACACCTCATACGTCAAACTTGTCAAGACCCATCGTAGCAACAGCAGCGAAAACCCCGAAGTAATCCAGCTATGAGCCGGCGATGGGGTCATAACCGGCTCCCATAAAGAAAGATCTGATTTTCCACAAGGTTGATCTCCACAACACTTTTTCTTCTGCTCAAATACACAAGGCCAATCAGCGCTTAATTCACGCACTGGGGAGGCAAAACTGTTTAATCTAATCAAGAGGCCAGCGCTTAATTACTTCAGTAGTGTTCTTTATGTGCTAAGGTCGCGATATTAGTGCTCAAACTAGTGCTATTACAGTATACGTGCTCAAACCTTTTGATCTGGCAACCCTAATCACAGCATTGTCAATGAACTAAATTTGGACAAAACACGATTTATTACTTGATTGGGGAATTATGATAAGATGAAGTATTTTATTCCAGATATAGCTGAAAATTATCACTTTTTGAATAAATGAATGATGACAATGTTTTTACACTCATGCGATGGCATAGTGTTAGCATTCTAGCCTTTCTATGGCGAGTTTGCATGTTCAGTGTAGATTTAGTGTGAGTGCTCCGGTTTCCCCAACCACTGAAACATTTCTTGTAGCACCTCCCCTCTCCCTTCCCTAGGATTACAGGTGGGAATTCAAATCAAATGAAATCAAGGTGGGAATTGGCTAGATTCTGGTACAAGAATCTCTTCTAAGGTGGGGTAGCTGATTTTCACACTGCAAACACACTTTAGGTTTTAAAAACTGACAACTTTGTCTGCTAAATAGTTCGTATCAACATGTAATAATTTTTGGTTGCAATTATGGCCTAAAAACACTTCTTACAAACAGCAAAGTGAAATTGGAGAGAACCACACAAGTTTATCAAATCAGAGTGCAGCATTCAGCTCCTGGTGAGAACTAAAAGTCTTTACTATTCAGTTCAGAAAGAGCACAGTAAAAAAAGTTTGTTACCTTAACTTTAATGTAACTACATTGTTCCAATAAACACAACCTTACACAATTTGTTTTTATTTTCCAGTCAATCAATCAATCAATCAAAAAAAACAATCAATCAATCAATCAATCAATCAATCAATCAATCAATCAATCAATCAAGTAAAATAGCTGGATTAAACTGCACTTCCTGTTCATAAGTGATGACATCACACTAGGATTGAGGTCTGCAACCTTCAACAACAAAAGAGCCACATTTGCCAAGACTGTATTTAATAAAAACAAATGTTTATTAAGTGAATTTACTCACTATTTTACAAAATAAACATTGTGTACATTGCCAAAAATTGTTTTGATGGCAATCTAATGAGTTTGTTTCACTGAGCACTTCATTTCTTTGTGTATTACACGTTTTGAGAGAGGAGAACAATCTCCAGTTATGGCTGTCAATACATTTGGAAATGATTAAATAACCAGTTTACATACAATAAAAAATGGCTAATTTAACAATAATCATATGCTGTAAAACATGTTCTGCAGCATGTTGCAGACTAATAATCAAGATTTGAGTTTAGCATGGCATCTACTCATTAGCATTGATAAACAAACACCAGCTTGTCCCCAAAATGCTAACGTAATACAAAAATCTAAAGATGCTAATGCATGCAGCAACAATGGGGTCATAACCGGCTCTCATAAAGAAAGATCTGATTTTCCACAAGGTTGATCTCTCCAACACTTCTTCTTCTTCTGCTCAAACACACACTTAATCCACGCACCGGGGACTCAAAACAGCTTAATCTAATCAAGAGGCCAGCGCTTAATTACCCCAGCTCCGACAAAAAGAGCCGCTGTCTTCTCGCGCTAAGACGCCAATTAGCTTTTTCGGGTGCTAAATGTGAATAAAAGTGAGGGATTGTGCTGGCTGCTGTAAAAGAGGCAGGACAAAAGGCGTGGTGAGTGAAAGAGTAGTGTAGATACAGACTGGGAGAGAATGGTGAGTGATGGTTGTACAAGACCAATGACAATAGTGGAAGGAAGTGGATGGATTTGAAGAGGATTTATGCTAGTGTTTTGTGAAAGCTAATAGAATGTGGTGTCTAAGTAACAGTTATGTCCGGTCGCAATGTTTTTCTCAAGAGCTGGAAATGGTTTGTCTCACTATTGTACGTCTTTTCTAGTTAAAATAAGTCTGTGTTTTTTAAGTTTATAAGGCTAGGCAAAGAGTTGTAATCACGTTTGATAGAGACAGCAGATATAAATGAATATTTGTAGCAGTTAACAATGTAAATTTGACAGATTATAGCTGCAGTAGTAGTTTCTATCCATACACTTTTAGTCAACTACAAGAGTCTAATCCAGATTTGAAAGATTATAGCTTGATTTCTGCTTTGTAAGTCGCAAAATTAAGATAAAATGTCAATCAGATTTTGTTGTGTTTATTAGTTTGTCATTCATTGTAAACAACATGATTTGCTGTGGTATAAAACAAAGAAAAGATGGTAAACTATGACAGAATATAAGCCACAAGGTGTAGGGAAAATTTAAGGACACAATAGCTGTAATATATTTTTAAGAATATATGACAATAGAACTTAAATCAGATTTGTAGTGTTCCATGTACTTTTCGACACTAAAATCTAGGAAGTCGGTGTGCAATTGCTAGCATTGTGGCTATTAGCTAGCTGTTAGCACACTGACACAGGTCTATGTTTTCACCAAAGTAAAGTCATTTTAGCATAGCTTTTTTTTATATCTAACCTTTCCTAGATTTGGATTGTAAATATGACAAAGTATTTGCTTGCATAGCCATCAATACAAATCAGGCGCCTGAAACACATCGAATGTTTTGTATCTGAGTTTATACTTTTGCAGAAGTACATACATATTTTGATAGAAAAAAAAAGGAGGAAAAGATCAAGTGATTAAAAAAAGGCTAATAAAAAAAGGAAAAGATAAAGTGGATACCATGCTAAACTAATTATTTAAATTTTTGCTGTTGTTGTAAAATTATATTCATTTATTTTGAGTTTTTTTATATTAATTTATTTTTATTTTGTATTTATTAATTATGTTTATTAATTTTATTTATTTTCATTATTATTTATTTATTTATTATTATTATTATTATTATTATTATTATTATTATTATTATTATTATTATTATTATTTTTTTTTTTTTACTTTTTTTTTTTTTTCTAATTTTTTTTTTTTTTTAAATAAATTCCTCTTCTTTACTTGGAGCTTTTGGTAAGTTCCAAGCTTTTTAACTTTATGTATAAAGTTAAAAAGCTTTATTACTTTATACATACATACAATGACACAATAGTTTCTTGTCTTGACGGCATCTTCACAGTGCAATGGGAATTCAAATAATTTATAAGTTGTTTTCATATAACATGTTTTAAACTATTTGTGCAATCTTTCATTTTCATGTCCTTCATTTTCCCACGTGTTTTTATTGTTATTTCATTGTTAAATTAAATCAAACCAAACGGCGCACAATAGTGGGTCAGCGATGAGTGAAAGTGCCTGTCAATCTGTGAAGTATGTGCCGGCCCGGCTCAGGGGGCAGTGCCATTACTAAACAATGGGGTCATAACCGGCTCCCATAAAGAAAGATCTGATTTTCCACAAGGTTGATCTCTCTAATGCTTCTCTGCTCAAATACACGGAGCCGATGAGCACTTAATCCACGCACTGGGGACCCAAAACAGCTTCATCTAATCAAGAGGCCAGCGCTTAATTACCCCAGCTCTGTCGTTTTAGTCTGAGGTTGCAAGATTTCTGCTCAAACCTTCTGATCTGGCAACCCTAATCACTGTGTTGTTGTTGAGCCAAATTTAGACAAAACAGAGTTAGAGGACTTTAAAATGCATATGACTGCTAAGATTTCAGTAAACACTTTAATGAGGTTTATAATTGTCTTTGTCCAGCTAATATGACATATAGTAGAGGCAATTCAACAACTGTTCCCTAGCAACCACACTGTAAAATAAATAACAAAAATTAACATGAATGACATACGTTACAATTTGACAAATGAATATAGATACAATCGGTAATGCATTATATTTGGGTGCATGGCTTGTTGAAGAGAAAAGTCCCCAATAGGAAACTATTTTACCTGTTTTGAGACGTTTTGTGGAGAATAAAGTGCATTTTTAGTACTTTTTTTAAACTTATTTTGAACTTACTTATTCAAGTTGAGTCACAATGGAGTTTAAATGGAGGTAATTGTTGTGGAATTATGTCAGAAAAGTAAATAAAAGTTCTGTGGGTGTATAAAAGACCCTTGGTGGCGCCAGGATCTTGTTATTATATTGCAGCTACCGGTAACATTATTGATAATACGTAAACATTCATGTCTTCATATAGATTTGACACAATGTATCTCCTTCATTACCCAATTTGTGCTTCCTTATAAAACAGAAAGAATTTATTTTATTCTTTCTATACGTCAGTCACATGTTTTGCTGACAACACAGATAAACTTGTGGATTTTGGTGAACAAATGAATGAATGGTTTATTTATATAGCACATTTGCACAGAAAGATGTCGTCTAAAGTGCTTCACACAGTAACCCCTCTCTCCTTCACTCAATGACAGCAGCAGCACTGGGCAAGCTTAGCAAAAGCGATTCACCTAAAATCTGACGCCTCAACCTCCGACCACTGCCAAGAGTATCCTAACAAGCATGGTTGGTGGGGAAACCGGAGAGCCCAGAGGAACATGCAAACTCCACACATACCTGTAGGTTTGGGCCAAGGCGAGAGTTGATTTTAAGTTATTACTATTGTTAAAGTTTAAGTACAGGGTTTTTATGTTCACATTTGCTCTTGTAGCTGTTGAGGAGTGAGTGATGAAGCTGCAGTTCTGAATGAACAGTTCACATTTTTCCCTCATGAAGGTCCATTAGTAACGTTAGCCTTTGATACCGACTGCATCTATACTTAGTAACACTTATCTTTAGATTTTTATTGTTTAAACTTCCAGGAAACTGCATCAATTTTGTGTAATTTGTTTTTGGACTTACATGAAGGGATTCTACGACATATGAAGGGATTCTATAAAAACAAGTGCTAATTTGTCGCCAAAATGCAAAGGCTGCTAATGTATACAGCTGCGATGGGGTCATAACCGGCTCCCATAAAGAAAGATCTGATTTTCCACAAGGTTGATCTCTCTAATACTTCTCCGCTCAAACACAAGGAGCAAATGAGCACTTAATCCACGCACTGGGGACCCAAAACAGCTTAATCTAATCAAGAGGCCAGCGCTTAATTATGCCCCCAACGTAAACTCCAACAATGATCACATCCACTTTATTAAGACGCCACTTAGCCTTTTTAGCTCCGCTGTCATTTGCACAGCTCCTGAGCGGTCGCCATGGAGAGAGAGCCGGCCCGTCATCACCTGTCGGAGGAGAATTAGCCGCGTTGGAGGGTCCAGGATGCCCCGAGGCGACTGGACACTAGAAGGGATTTCCCGGTGGCAGCTGTCGGCGGTTACAGAGCGCGCCGGGGAAGCGGGAGGCAAAAGTTGGGCCAATTAAAGACGAGTGAGAAGTAGGACAGAGAGAGCCACATGTGCACATTTAGAAACAGTGACGTCAGGGTTTAGGAAGAGATTATGGCAGTTTTATTAAAGCGTGTTTTAAGTTATATTGGTAGATTAATAATGCATGTTAAACTATGAATGGTAGTTTTCACGAATCAGGAAGAAAGGTGTAAAGAAATGTTTCAAAATAGGTTAGACCGTGGCTGTTCAGGGTCATGCCATTTTCTAGTGGTGTCCAAATGTCCAGCGGGTCAAAAGCATCGATGGTCACTAGAATGTCATATTAGACCACAATAGGCCCTTTTCACACTGCGGCTTGGCTAGTTCCTGTCTTGATTATACCAGCAGATAGCTGTTTCCGGTCAATTCATTCCATCGGGAGTGTCATTCCCCAGTCGGAGTCAGTTGCCGAAATTGAGTCAAGTGAGTGCTAGTTGTTAGCTTGACTATATTTTCATAACATAAACTGCCACAAACTGTAAAAAAAATTGTATTTGTCAGTTGTAACCTTAGATCGCCAATCATATGAGATAAAAAAAAAAAAAACGTTAAGAAAGTTTAATAACGTTTATTTTTTGTAAAAGTCACGTAAAATCTCGTACTTTCTACACTCATAAAAAAATCATTCTGTTTAACACTTATGTTGGTGACCTGGAAGAATCACTGCTCCGAGCAGTTCACTTAAGTTTATTAACAGTTAAACATTGTGTTTTCACTAATGTTAAGGTCATAAGTAACCTAAAATAAGCACAATAAAAAGTATATTATAAATATAGCATATTCTATGTAGTTTGCCGTAGTCAAACACTAAAGTTTATGCGCCTGCGCAAAAGCTTCTGGGCATGCGCACATCAACTTTTGACTCCAATTCGGCTCTGACTATGATTGGGGAGTCAGAGGGAGGCTAGCTCAAATGCTGTAAACTATTTTAAATATTTAATTGATACAAAGCAGAGAACAAGTTACAAGAAAATCATTTGCAGAGAGTTCAGAGCTTCACAACCAAGGTAAATACTTCACCAGGGAAAACCCATGTGTTTATAAAATGTGCCGTTCTGTCTCTAAAGCTAACCTGTATTTAAATTAATCAATAATGTTAAAATACCTCTACAAACTGACTAGTTTTTTTTTTTTTTACAAAAAACACTGAAATGTGTTTGAAAAGTAATGTATATTTTTATCAAATTCTCTGCTTTATATTTACGCTAATGTACAGTATTTGTTAGCATTTAGCACTGTACCAAAATGATGCACTTCTACAAACATAAAGGCTTTACCTGGTGAAGTATTTCTGTTCTATATGAAGCTCTAAATTTGCTGCTATTATCTAGTTGAAATCTGCTCCGCTTTTTAAAATATTAATTGATTTTAGCGTGTCTTGGCAAATTCCCCATAAGGAATGAATGGAATGAAAAGGAACTATCCACAGGCATCACGCAAACCGGAGCTAGCGTAGCCACAGCCTGAAAAGGGCCTATTCATTGCAATAATCTGAAAAAACAACGCAGACTGAATGAAAAATGATAAGAGAGGCGCTTAGCCATAAAGTGTAGAATGCAAAAAAACAAACAAAAAAAAAACATTTGTATTATGATTGACCAGTATTTAAACTTGCCGACCCTTTTTTTTATTCAAGCAGCAAAGTCATGTGACCCACGGTCAGCTGAGAGTAGTGCATTTCATGAGTGAGTGCACTGACCGATCCACTGAACAGGGCAGGATATATAGTGATTGAGTAGATAGGAAACAAGTGTGGACGTTCGGACACAGCACATGGTCATTTTTATCATGAGAAACACAATTATTTGAACATATAAACATAAATTCAACAAAAAAAGTGTGCTCTACTGTTATTGTTTTCTCAAATAGAAAATACGTGAGTGTTTGGAAGAGAAAAACATGGCGGATTTCCGTTGAATCAACAAGCAAAGCAAAAAAACAGTTTTGTTTGTGAGTTAGAATTTGGTCTAAATGACAAACAACCAATCAAGTCTTTTGTTTATTCTGTATAACACACAAAAAAAACCAAATTGGTGCGTTGTGGAGAGGATCTGAAACGCAGACAGGGTGAAGATGGGAAGAAATCACAAGACAACAACATCCTTCTCTCAGACAGCTCAAACACTCAAAAACTAAAGCTAAACAAACCTAGGTCTATGTTTAAGTCAGGCTCTTTCCTACTAATAACTGACTTTTGTTCAGGCTGCAGATGAAAAGACCAGGCTTTCGTTTCCTCCATGTGCCCATCGGAAAACTCTCCTCCGTGATTTGTTCCTCCGCAGCTTTTATGACCAATGGCTGAGTTTGAGTGCCGACCCAATCACTTTCCTTCTCTCTCCTTCTTCCACTGTGCTCTGGGGAAGCTTAACGTTAGCACAGGTACGAACCCAAGGCCATAAAACACAACCGTCATTTCGGCTTTTTCATATTTTATGTCCAGTTTGCAGACGTGTACCACAACTCTGCACTAGGACTGAGAATCTAAATGCTTTAACTGATAGGATTGAACATTGAAAGAAAATGGCAGCTTGTGGAGTTGTTGAATTGAAGTATTAGCTTTGTGATACATTTTTTCTTACAAAAAGTGTTTTTGATGATTAAATAGCATCATCTGCAAGTCCGTTTCTGGGTCAGTTTTAGTAAGTTTCAGATAAAAAAAAAAAATGACCCGCTCTTTTTATCTTCTAGCACTGTCAAGTTTTACCAGCTCTGTTTGAAAAGTAGTTGGGGGTAAAGGTTAGCTGTTCTATAACTTCCAACAGGAACAGTACTCTGACTTAAGTAAGGGATTCTTATGTCTTCAGTTTTACTGTTTTTCTCATTTAAATTAACCCAGAGAATTACTCATTGTACCCATATACTGAAGGCAGCAAAATAAATAAACAAAACTACAGTATTTCTAGCTTGTCAAGCCGGATTTGTCAGATCTCAGAAGCTAAGCAGATTGGGCCTGGGCAGTACTTGGAATGGAAGACCACTGGGTGCAACAATGAGATGACTGATGGAAAATGTCATTGTGTCCAAGACATGCCGATGGTGGAAAAATGACTGCTCCACTTCCATCAGTCTGCCCCAGGGCAGCTGTGGCTACAATAGTATCTTACCATCGAGTGTAAATTCTCAATACGATTTTTGGTTTTATTAACATTTCTAACAAAGCCAGTGTGAGATGTAAGATGTGACTGCAAGCTACGCTGACACTGACAACAAACCTTACAATTATCCTTTCAATTTTTGGCCATAACAGCTGATAAAAGTTGGATCCCACGAAATTTTAACCAGCTAAGAAGGTTGGTGTGCAACAGTGTTTGGATGGGAGACCGCAGGAACCTCAGGTGCCACAGCAGGACGACTGTTGGAGAAAATCATTGTCATGTCTTCAGACAAGACACTTCACCCACGTGTGTGCGTGGGAACGGTTGGTGGAGGTTGGAAGAGCCAATAGCGCAAAATGGCAGTCTCACTTCTGAAGGATTACACAACTAGCGTCACTTCTGTGTGTGTTTTTGACAACTTTAAGAAGTCAAAGTAAGATGTAACTAAAACTATGCTAGCAATGACAACAAACATGCTTTCTGGGTTTTGGGGAACAAAATAAACAATATATCTGACATGTCATTAAAGTTAGTTTACTTTTTATAAGATAGGTACAGCTTTAAGAAAATTTTGGACCAATACTAAGAATTGTAGTGATAAATATCAATTTGTGAGCTCATCCCTGTGACAGGCTGAAGAAAAACAGTCTACATGAATTGTGCTCAAATCGAAATCGTGATCAGGTTCTATAATATTGTGTTTTGTTGTTCCCCACAATGCCTAGCCCTACTTCTATGTGAGTAGTTTTTATTTGATGGTCACTGCAAAAAGTTGTTAATTTTTTAATAACTTACTTCAGGCAATATCCCTTACTTCCTGTGTCTCTCCTCATTTCGATTTGATATTTCAATCAAATTCTTTTAGAAGAAAAAATCATATTCAGTGCTGTTTAACCACATCCGTTTTATTTTTCCGATTGGACCCCACACTTATTTTCCACTCTCAAAGAAATCCTGACCCTTTCTTCTCCTTTCCGCCTGCGTTTCCTGCTTGGTGGGAGGAGCCGCAGAGGTTAGCAGCGCTGCGGCACACTCATCCGTCATTCTTCCTGAATAGGTTTTGAGGACAATAAACCTGTAGCGCGCGGACGAATGGAGACGAAGTGCGCTGTCACCGGGCCACGATTTATGACTCCCATTTCAGCCATCTCCCGCACAGAAATGAGCGCTGATAAACAGTGATTAATCGCTTTTATACAACGTTTTACTCCCACCAAAAGTGTATTAACTGTAGCTATGATGATTTTCAAATGAATCCAGGCACACTCGATTCTTGTTTTGTCATTTCTCTGTGCCACTTGGAGGAGTCTCAGAAAAGAAGGCGCTGCACTGCAAAAAGGACTCCTCCACTTACAATGACTTGATTATAATATGTCTCTATATATGGAGATGTAATGAAAGAGGGCCTTAGCAAGCTTTATCCAGAGTACTGTTGGTGGGAACCTGAGGAACAAGGAAATATTTTTGCCCAAATCTCTGATTTACTGTATGTTACAACAATTTAAAAGAATCAAAACTGATTTTGTCTGTCTGCAATCAAAGAATTCAAGTTTTTGGATGTCACATTGCAAGAATTATAAGGCCTTGTCCATGCCGGATATCTGATAAAACGAACATTGTTTTCTACGAGTTGACCTCATCTCATTTCATCTCATACAAAACTGAGCTTTAGGAAAACTCAGACCAAAGTGAAGATTTGTTCAAAACTCCAGCGTAGACATGAATAACCAGCGTTTTATGTTTTTAAACGTCACTAACTGCGACAAATGCATAAACGTCATATACACGGCGTTCGGTAGCACACTGATGCGGTTTTGTGTGGATGTGTTTTTTCTTTAAAACAGTTGTCCGTGGACTCAAGAGTTTTTACAAAACTGAGGACAGCAGATATGCATTTGTAAAAAACACACGCCTACTTGTGTACAAGGCCTAAGTCTTCAGACATTTGATTTTTCTTTCACCGAATCAGTTGTAGTTACAATTCAAGGGAACAACACACTCTCTACATTTGTACTTTTACTTGTAAGATTTGATCCTACCATCTTTCATTTGGCAAAAGTGTGCAGTGGACAACTAGTTTTAGGACCTCTAAGATCACTGTTTCAATCTTGTGTGACTGTTCTCTATTCAAACAATGTTCAAAAGCAACATGAATCGTATGATTTAAAGTTGCAGTGTCTTGTCCAAATCCAATTATAGAACCTTATTCAAAACCAGGAAGTGTGCTGTTTGTGTGCTAATCTTGTGAACTTTACCATGATGACAAAATTTGACTAAACGTTTTGCTTGTTTTCTACCAATTTGTTTGGTGAGGTTTACAGCAGGGGTGTCAAACTGGCTGCCCCCAAGAGGTTCTCTGACTATCATTAATAGTTGCTCCCTGAAAAAAAGCATGCAACAATTTGAACTACAGGTCCCACAATGCACTGCAGCCTAGTGCTGAGAGACGAGAAGCCACATAGGCAAGAATAGATATAAAGCCTATAGAAATATAAAGGCGTGTATTGCTGAGAAGTGATTATGGAGAATTCACATCGAAATAGCTCTACATTTTTTGTTCAATCACTGGTACAGATTTAAGTCTAGAATTACATCTCACTACAGAAACTAAGAACTTGTAGTTTAGAGTCAGAGAACCTGGAATGACTTGCACAGAATTGCTATTTAGTAGCTCAAAAGGTTAAATAGTTTATTGTTTTGGCTTTAACGACGCCAAAAATCATATACAGCTCCTTTAACAGGACTGTTTGATAACAAAGGTGTAATACTTTAGAGATTCATCTTCTACTTCTTTGCCGTTACATCCATTTCATTCTCCTATTCTATTTGCCTTACAACTTAACACTCATCCAGACTTCACTTTTAACTTAAGCAGAATCACTTCACAAAACAACAAAACACTAAAGCAGACCCGCTTCCACATTCATCCCCTCTCCTCACATCTCCTCATGACGTCCATTAGAACTGCCGCTCCTGTTTTTTAAAAATCTTATTTGCGTCTCTCGTCTCTGCAGCTGGCAAGCATATGTCGTCGTTTAGTCTTGGCAAACTCCGGCGCCATGTTAAGACGACTTGAAAAATTAGCAGCCAATAAATCACGCGGCCCCTCCTCCGCTTCCCGCGCCTGGAGTGCCGGACCACACCGACTCTGATTTATGACATGATTTGGAGAAGTGTGTGCGCGGAGGAAAGCGGAAAAGAGAAACTAGGGCCATGTATTAGAGCTAGTGTTATACATGGGTTATCTGCGGCTGAATTCATAAAAGGGCCATATGTAATAATATAGATTTAATGTATTCTGAAGGATTACAGTGGTGTTTAGAGAAGGCCTGACAAAGGGAGACTGCGAGGGTGGTGCTATAACATAAAGGAAAGCGGTTACAATCGTTTTTTTAGGTGTATAAGAAGATAAATGCGGATTCAATTGAAACAAAGTTAGCGCAAAGTTAAAGGAATAGCTTATTTTTGAATTGAATGGCAAATAATGATACAATTATGCATACAATCTATAAAAATAAGTCCCAAATAATTCAGAATGTTTAGCAGTTAAAGTTATTTTAGATAATATAGATTTTTTTTCTTTTGGCAACACATCTGAAGTCTGCTTGTATTTTGTCATAGGCTAATAAGATTTCACTTTTGGGTTCTTGGTCTCCAGATTTAAATTTCTCTATTCCAGTTTCAGTAGTCCTAACAGCTATGCATTGCAAGTAGGTTTCATTTTCAGTTATCAAGCATACCATAACACAATGCTTTAAAAATACAAAAGAAGCATGTATTAGTCTTGCACAGGCTTACTCTTTCTGTATTCAGAACCATGGACAGCTCTTGTATGTGCAAAAGTTCTTCTCAATTCAGGACCATGGACAGCACCATTGTTCAGTTTTTTCTGGACTTATTGACCCTATTTTTTTTTTTTTATTTGCACTTCCTGTTTAGCTCTGTTACGGTAGTTTACATATTTGTCTGTCTGTATTGTGGGGCAATTTCAAACATTTGTAATGACAGTTAAAATAAAATCATCGTCCGAAGTCTACAGGCTAAATGCAGCTAAACAGGAAGTGCACATCCAAGAAAAGTGGGCGGGACAAAATAGGGTCAATACAGTAGTCCAGGACCATGGACAGCTATCACATCTGTAAAGTTTGTGGGGTCCTCAAATTCAGAACCATGGACAGCACCAACATTTGTGCATTGTTTTATTCATGTAGTTCAGCACCAAGGACAGCCTCACATGTATACGTTGTATAGACATAGAGTTCAGGGCCATGGACAGTTCTAGCATCTGTAAGTTCTTGTAGTTCTACAGTTCAGGACCAAGGACAGCTCCTTCATTCTCTCCAGCTTCTGTTCTGAGTGATTTATATGAAAAGCTTGATTCCCAATGATGAGCTTTCTGTTCAAACAAACTATTGCAGGGTGAGTCCTGATGTGGAGGAATGTGCACCGTGAGGAGAGAGAGAACCACACTCAGTTATTCTGTTTGTATGTTTATGTTTATATGTGTATGTTTAGAGAAATTACGAGGCTAAGACGCTGAGAACAAGAAAGTGTTGGGGGAGAGTGAGGGTAGGGGGCGGCTCTGGGGGCGAGGGTGGAATAAAAATGATAGATGAGTGCTTTCTGTCATGGACAGTTATTTAGAGGTTGGCCGTAAAGCTGTCCAGGGAATGAACAGATTTTAGTCTAATGAGCAGAAAGGAAAGCCGTTAAAGCGGCGCGATGTGCTCAGCACTTCTTCCAAATGAAATAGTACCATTTCCCCCTCATTAAAATGCAAAGGGTTCATATAACATAGAGCAATAAAGCTGGCATGTGCAGGCAGGAGAGATAGGCAAACCCCACAGAGCTCATCTCGCTGCTCCATTACTGCAGCAGGAGGAACAGGCCCTTCCATGAGCCCGGTGCCAACAATATCGCTCACTCAATCTCCCTTATTCGGTTAGCTCTGTAAAAGTCAATCTGGTGCACTTGGCAAATCCATCCAAGGCAGCGGCTCACAATCTGATAAGAGCCGGCGCTTGCTCTTGAAATCATTTTTCCAGACTTACAGTTGCACACAGAGCAAACATTGGCCTCACAGCAGCGGGATCATCCACTGCTTATCGCCGCCCAGCGCACATTCACTTTGATTCAGAGGGATGTTCAGCCTCCTCAGGATCAACACGATTGTAGAAATTCTCACACCACTCTGGGATTGGCTGGTGCTGATAGAGGACTGGGGAAAAGCTACACATGTCCCTTTACAGTCTGGGCACAGAAGGACTACAACATACATCCATGTTTAGGATCTAGGTCTAGTCTCCTTTATCCAAACAACCAAAACATTCAAAATACCAACATGTCGACACAGAAAAGCACAGATTCAGACTTTATCACTATTCACAACAAACATTTCTAAATATGCAGCAATAAAATCTTTGTAATCAACCACCAAATGTTTCTCTATTGACTGGTAAACTCAGCCAGGGCTTCTCCATTCTGGCTTGATGCATTTACATTGGCATTTATTGGGCCGGTAATCCTATAAAACGACTGCACAGCCATCAAATATATATCAATAAACTAATAAAAAACACTGAGATAGAAGAGCTGTTTGATCAAAACAGCCACAGACACACACGTCTTTGACCGAGACCAACATGGAAAGGCTGCCCTAGTCTTTTTAAATGCATAGCGAGTACAAACTGTGATATAAAATGTATATTCATGCTGCCATTTTCATAGATAAGTCCTAATCCAAAACACATTATGTGCTAAGAATGTTACACAAAGCTCTCCACTTCTGCTAGTTTATAAACATTTACATTGACATGTTCTTTTCTTTCTAGAGGCTTGAGCTGTCTCTATGGAGATGTTAAAGGACAGTTTGGCAATAAAATATATATCAAACTCATATATGTGGAACATTGTAGACCAAGCAATAACTTCTCAATGGAGACAAGGAAAAACTTTTTAGAGAACCAGCGAGTCAACAATCACATCAAAAAGCCAGGCTAATACACTTTCATTTGCAATAACAAGTAGTGATACTTCTAGCTAAACTTGTATTGCATGATTTCAATTCTAAAGCAGAACTAAGTAACATTTTTTGTTAAACATGTTTATGTCTCTCTGTAAGCAAAGTAGCTTCTTCTTATTATTATATTTTTTACAGCAGCCACATTACCCAAGCCACCATGGTAGTTTTTCAAGACCTTTACTCAACTTTTGGAAGTGAACCGTGGCAACAATGCTAACAGCCCAAATAAACACACTTCCTGGATGTTATATAGATGTAGATCAGTCACAAACAGATCCTTACTCAAATAGAATATTTCACACTATATTTGTGCTGGGGCAATACTATAAAACATGTATAATAAAGGATGGCTTTTGGCTATTAGCTGTATTTTTTCCACAGCAAGACAAAAAATATATTATTCTCATTCAGAAAGTCCCAAAGTATGCCTTTAACTTTCTATTTCTAATGAGTTGTGTAATTTCCTGACTATAATCTGTCACTTTTTTCATAAACTGTGTAACGTTCTTGAGGTGAAAAGTCGACTACACACACTACAACACAGCAAACTAAATTTAAAAGAGAAAGCAAAAAAGTACACATATAGACCTCAACTTTTCACCTACAAAAGCTTACACAGTACATTTTAAAAGTGTGTGCATAGACTCGACGACAGCTCTCCCGGGAAACAATTGCCATTTATCATTAGATCTGGCATAAAATGTGAGTTTTATGGCTGTATTTACAAGACAGTTAAAGTTACTTAGTTCTGCTTTAAACACACAAAGACCAAAGCAAAATGTAACCTTTCAAGCTGCTATTATGTATCCATTAACATACATTTGTAGGCCTTACCTGCGTAGAGTTCAGGACCATAGACAGCTCCCACCACTGGATTCAGCTTCCATCCTGCTCCAACAAAAACACACTTTGCATCAAAAACTCCACCTTCTCCTCAGTCAGATTTCACTTCCAGACCTCTCACTCACCGTTCGTGTAGGGGTTGGCCACCTTCTTGTTTGTCATCACTCTCGCCGTCGCGTTGTTCACCTGTTTCAAAGCGACAAAACCCACAGCAGAAATCAGTTTTACTCCACATTCCACGTTAGCTAGATTCGCTATGGGCTCCCGGTGCAGGCAGGCAAGCAATCTCATGGCATAACAAAGGGAGAAACAAACAATATGGAGTCATTTTTACGAGCAGTAGCATTTCAGATTTGGTACAGAGGACTCACATTTACTCGGAAAGTGGGAGCCCGGGCATGCACCGGTTACTGACACATACAGTATAAAACCACATTTCTCTTCAAAATTAAGCAGTAATTTCTGGGATAAACAAATACGATAGTTGTTTTTTCTGTGCAGAGGTGGTGAGACTGAGTAGAGCTAAATCTGGGACTGATTAAAAAATAAAAATAAATAAATTATAAGGCCCCTCCACTTTGTTAACTTGAGCATGTCTGCAAAGCTCAAAATTGCGTAGGGTATCGGTTACCATAATTTTTTTTGAGTAACATTTTGTCATGTTTTAAGTATCAATTAAAAGAAAAAAATAAATAAACATACACAAATCACAAAAAAAAAAAAAAAAAAAAAAAAAAATGGAATTAACTAAAAAACTCTGATTACAATTTACAATAATTTTTTTTTTTATGTTTGTTACTTACTTTTTATACTAATAATTATATATTATCTTACTTTTTCTGCATCTGTTTATGTTGTGTTATCAATTAATCATTTTATTTTTTTAAGGCATTTAAATTGATTTATTTCAATTTGCTCACTTTACAATTTTGAACTTAAAATTTGATATGATACTATAATAATATAGTTACAAACTGTAAACCCAACCTTTTACAAACTCAAATTGTTTTAGTTCAGTTGCCATAGTAACATTTGCCAAGTTTTAAGTGTCAAAGTAAAAAACAAAAACAAAAAATGTTTTAACTAAAATTAAGGCGGTTTAACTGTTTTATCTGAAGCTTAATATTTTATGTGTTATCAACGTATAATTTTTAAATTAATGTAAAGGTGAGACTGTTTACTTTTTGGATCATTTCTTGCAATATTTTAGATCCAAATGTTTTCTAATGTTCACTTTGTAAGTTTTTCATGTTAATTATATATTTTAAGTTTTGCCAACTTAAAACTTGGCAAAAAGCTACTATGTTTTAGTTTTGTTGGCACACTCAGTTTATTACACAAGTTGTGAAAAAGTTAACTCAATAATTTTACTTGAATCAAAATGACTCAAGTTGGGGTTGTTTTTTGTAAGCAAGTAGAACATTTTTGGCTGATTTTAAGTAAACTGGACTCAATCATTTTGATTAGCGTGAGCATCTGAGTTTATAGTGACAGAAAAGGTTGAGTTTTGCAGACATGTTTGAGATATACCTTCTCATTAAAAGAACAAACAAATTAAAAAAAAAAAACAGTTTTACATTAATACAAATTACAAAAGTTGAGGTTACTTCAACTGAACATTTTAGTTAATTTCAAGTAAACTAAACACAATTATTTAGGGTCTTTACCTTCTCAAAAATTGACAAAAAATAATCTTACTTTAAATAAAAATATTAAGTTACATTTACTTGTTCTTGTTGAGTCAGCAAAACCTCTGAATACATTTACGTAATCTGAACTCAATAACTTTAATTAACTGGAGCATCAGGGTTCAGTCGGCTGTAAAATCCCAAAATACCTTCTTTTCCGGACATCTTTTTAGCATGCACACGCTACATGCCCACGCTACATGCATCCTTCTCATGCACACGCTACATGCACACGCCTCTTTGGGACCGCCGACATGTTTGTAGAAAGGTCCTATCGTTGTAGAGAAAGTGAAAGAGGAAGGGAACCGGTCCAGGCCTGTTGTTGTTTGGACACATTCAAACACACATGCTTCTTAGAACGTTTGATTTGAGTCTGAATCATGCGCTTTCCTGTGGATCACGTGGGTTTACTTTGGGGAAAGACGGAAAACAGTGGTCAGTTGTAAAAATAAAAAGTTTTTTTTTTTTCAACTGTATCAAAGAACATTGTATTAAACAGTTTTTGCTGAGCACAAATTCAATACTTATTAGCTTAAAAATCATACTATAATTTGGTAGTATGAATTTAGTGACAGTTTACACAAAAGTTACTGTACCTTTTTTAGCATGTAACAATTGGATAATAATTTTAAAGCATATACACATTAATAATATCTAATAATGATTTAGAAGTTCCTTAAATGGCAAAAATAAAATTTAAAAAGCAAAAGTCACTAGTCAATTTTTAGCTTCTGATTTTGCTTTTATGATGAAGCTCAATGAAATGTCTTTTAAGTAAATTTGATTATGATATTGTTGTAATTTTAGCAAAATTCTCTTAATATTAGTCAGAAACACCTTGAAACCATGTAATATGTGTTTTGTTGTCATGGCAACAGGGTAGAGCTTAGTTAGAACATGTTTTGTGCCACATTACAAATAATCTTTTCAAACGGACTAAAAACACATATTTAATTGAGTTAAAATCAGTCTTTGACAGCAGTTTTCCTGTTGTTTTTCTGCTTTTCTGCCACAGTTACCTATTTTCTGTTCTTACTTGTCAGATACAAACTTTGATATTTATATTTGTTACTAAACTAGCTGCTTTTTCTTGTTATCTGTGTTTTCAGGAGAAAATGTAACTTGTCTTCATTGACGCTAATGCATTTTTGCCACTCACTGCTAACATTTAGAATGCACTGATGTCAAATGCATAACTTGTATATGTTTAGATTGCTGTTTTGAACATTTAATAAACAGGTACAGCACTTTTCTTGGCATTTGGTAATAGCATATACAAAAGAAGTCCATTTTGATTTACCCTTTTATTCATTCATATTAAAAAATACCCATCTTTATCCATTTTGTGACCACTGTTAAAGGCATTCTCCAAAGTAACTCCCATGTCATCCCCAGAAATGTTAGGACATCTGGTCTTCGTCGTGAGTTTAGTAGAAGCAGGCAGTCAAAGTGGAAGGAAAAATGCAGTAAGAAGTGTAGAAAAACAAAGCACCTCGATTTTGCGTCCCTCTACGATTGTACCGTTTAGTTTCTCCCGTGCGCGATCCGCATCTGTGCTTGTCTCAAAAGTTACAAACCCAAAGCCCTTTAGGTGAAAGAGGCGGCGGCAATGAAGGGGAAAAAACACAGGAGAAGAGATGGACAGAGACAGAAAGTTCAGGTTAGGAGAGAGGAAGTTAGCCGCTAATGTTAGCTAGCTTAGATTAAAGGACCTTTGTTGCGCCATTTTGTGCTTTAGTGTAGTTTCCTCATCAGAAATATAGCTTCAGCTCTATTTAATTTTTACATGTTTACAACATCCTTCTGTCAAACTGAAAACACTTGTTTCACCTTGTGATGTCATATAAAGGCGACATGATGGCACAAGTGTTAGCGCCTAAATGCAACAAAGTCCTGGGGATCTTTCTATGAGGAGTTGCACATTCTTTCTGCGTATGTGTAAGCTTCCTCTGGATGCTCTGGTTTTCCCTTTCACTAAAAACATGTCCGGTAGCACCTCGCCCAGGACTACAGATGGAAATTAGCTGTAAAGCAGCTCTACCATTGTGCTTAGTCTAATTGTACATTGTCTGAATAAATACAACTTAATACAATAAGTGTTCGACTGCATATATAAAATCCATAAAGCATTATTGGTATTTTTGAATAAATCCTGCTTTTGAATAGTCAGACACTGATGCTACATCTATTGTTTTAGCCTAACTTAAACATATCCACTGCTTGGTGTAGAAAATATTCAACTTTTTGTTTCAATCTCATTGGAGCAAAAAAACAAATAAAATACCATAAAATAATTCAATTCAAAGTTACGTTCTAGAGTCTCAAATTTGCGGCCCGTGGGCCAAAAGTAGCGATCAAATTCATGGCATGTAGTCCCTGGAACGATTTCTGATTATTATTGATAGTGACTCACCAATCCAAATATTATTGAGATGTGATTAAAAAAAACTCTAAAAGGCACCAGAATACAGCTAATTACATACAATTTGTCTAAAAATGTCTCAAGAAAGACAGTCTGACCCTGGTTACCCACTTTTTTTTGTAAAATAATAGATGTGGATACATTATAATACATGGTATATAGATATCAGCTACTAGATTATGTATCAAGAATATAACATGTTCAGGCCTATTTTACAAAATGCAGCAATCAACATACTCGTATGTGAGTTTGAAACTCCTGCTCAAGTGTTTTGCAGAACTAAACTGTTCTGTTGATGCTAAAAAATGCTGTTAGGCACCAGAGTTTTTTAGGTAATTTAGGCAGCAGTTTTTTTTTTTTTTTTTGTATTGCCATTCTAGTAAATGTAGAGACTATAAACTTCATCCTGTAGAATACAAACTGTAATCTTTCAGTGTTATTTAATACAAGCGCTGGTACTGAGTTGAACTGTAAGTTTTCCAAGCTATTTAGGCATTTTTAAGAATCTTCTATTTAAGAATCTGGAGACTAGAGAAGTTAGAGTCTTAAATGACTTGGTACAGAACTGTTACTTTGTCACCTAAAGGGTTAAAACTCCACTTCATGACATCACAATGTAGAACAAAGCATTTTTATCTTTGAAATTGTAGACATTCTAAAAAACAGGATTAGTTAAACACTTGAATGAAACAAAACACGACAGTTTTTGGCGATGGACCAGATTCACACACGACTAAAATCTCTTTGAGGTCAGATTGGCATAACATAGGACCTTTAATTATGAGCAGTTAGCCAGGTAAACATACGAGAGAGAAAAAGGAGACACGACCCCGAAACCGTGACAACCAAACAGTTCCGCAATTACCCGGGCAAAACTCCGGGTTGCTCTTTGTAATGGGGCCATAATTACCGGGCGCGACTTTGAACGCGGCGCGCAAAGAGGCGAAGGAGAGGTGAGCCGCTCCTGCCGGACTTTGATGAGGTAAACGGTAAAAAAGAAAAAAAAAGTGCCGTAGCAAACAGTTTATGCTAATGTGAGGATAATGATGGGGTGAAACGGCCAATCGCGGGCTTTTGTTTCATCTGAGGACAAAGGCAGGTGTAATATATCAACATAGACTCGAGCTGGAAGAGGATCCATCCAGATAAGCATGAGGAAGTGGAGTTTATATAGAATGTGGTTAATGGTAAGGATGGAGATGTTGGCAGAGAAATGGTGTCATGATGTTTTCTTGAAAATACTAGCTTGGATGTTGATAATAAAAGACTTACAGTATAGTTTGGGAGACATGCAAAATTAGAATATCCAGTAAATTATCTACAAACAAACAAAACAAAAAAGAGATAGAAGTAAAAGACTTGTTTACATTATTTGACACTGAAATGAAACAAAGCAAGACTGTAACCTTGTACAGACTCAACAATTAATCGGTCAATTTAAAAAATTAAAATATATTGTTCCAACCAGGTACGTGACTTAAGGGGTACGCACCATTTGCAGTGTATCAGATGATTGCTGATTAAAAGAAAATTAGAATTGCAAGTATTGTAATTGAAAAAAAAAAAATGTTGCACATTGCAAAAATCATGTTGAGATCATGCATAAAGGTACTCAAAAAAAAAAGGTTGGAACCACTGCTTTGGAGCACTATTGGTTAAACTCTTTGTGAAGCTGAGGCATCTAATATCGGATTAACTCTAGTGAAAAGAAGCTCTGCACAAAAGAACACCAGGTTTTAAAGTCTGTCCAAAATGTCTTTGGTAAATATAAGAAGGGACAGGATAATTGAAGAGGAATTGCTGGAGGTGAACCAGGAACCAGCCACCAGGGCGAACAACGAGCGATCCGGTGTTGGTGGAATCAGGAATCGGATCCAGAAGAATCCTTTCTAAAACACCAGTCTCTCGTTTTTTCTCTCTGCTTGTCAACTTAGCAAGATGATTTTAACCTCATAAAGGGTTAAAATCTATAAACAAAACTATTGAAATGCAGCAAATTGCGTCCAGTTTGGCAAAAATTCTTGGAAGGACAATACAATACAAATTGAATGTGTATTTTTTATTGAATATGTATTGTTTATTTTGATTTCTATTATTCATATTTGCTAAATTAATATCTGGGAAGTCTCAGAGACGACTGTTGTTGTGATTTTGGCTATACAAAATAAATTGATTGATTGATGATTGAAATATAATGTAACTGTGGACATTTGTGATGCATTAAGGTTTATGTGTCTTAAAGATGGGATAGCCGATTTTCACACGGCAAACATTATTTAGGCTTATAAACATCTTTTTATAAACAACAAAGTGAAACTGGAAAGGACCACTCAAGCTCAGCCAATGAGAGACCTGCATTTGGCTCCTGATTAGAACTAAAATTCTTTATTATTCATGTCAGACAGTGCACAATGTTCTCATGCTCAGTGATGCATTTATCATATAGTTTCTAGTAGAAAACACAAATATTAAAAATGTACAACATAAAAGTTAGTTACTCCAACTTTGTCATATTTGAATATAGCATACTGTATTTAGAACTATATTTTAAGTTGTGGCCCCCAACCAACTCTGACTCTGATCAATTCGGCCGCAGTTCCATTTGTCTGTTGTTGTTTTTGTCATATATTGTCAGATCTAGATTGCCAAAACGATAAGATTAAGTAAATTCCTTTGTAAATCAATGGCTATTACTGTACGCAAGAAATTAATCAAGTTTAAACTTTCCATTCTTTATTGTTGCTGACCAGTTATTGCAATTTTGGATTTTGCTCCACGTAAAATGCTTTATTTCTGAAAACATGACATGATAAAACACATATTTATTTATACATTTTTCTTACATTTATGTGAGCAAACAACAGCAGATTTTTTTTACCTTTTCTTTTTTCTTAATCACCTGCAGTGGCTCACCTTACGGGTTGATTTCTTTTTCTGTAAACCATTTGTACAATCTCATCTCTTCATATTAACCTGATTGTTCTTACAAACCCCTTTCTCCTCCTTCGGCCGCTCTTATACTCCTGGTAGCACTAGTTGTATGGGTCCTATTACTTTGCCCATTGCTTTACTGCGTCACTGGGGCTCGTGCGGGATCAGTTCATTTGGTGCGAGTTGAAGAAATATCGTCTGCGTAATGTGGCTTTATTGATTCAAAAGGCGAGTGAGTGCAGATGCAGTGATAGGGATATTGACTCGACCAAAATACATCCAACCAGGGGCTCATTTCAATGCCCCTCCCCCCCGTTCTTCCCTCCTTTTCCAGTGGGTGAGGCTAAAGACCTGGAGGCAGCAGTTTTAAGCACCACACTCACAAGTTACATGGCCTGTCTACGTTTTTCTCTTTACTTGTGGCCAGTATTTATTTGGATAAACATTCACAATCTTAATCATAATAATGTTCTAAAGCATGTCTTCAAATGTATCACTTTAAGTTCAAGTTCTCAGACAAATGTCAAATATTTGTAAATTAATGATAAAAGTGCGACAATCTGCTCTCATACCCTATAAAGCACTTTTATTGTACACATTTTCATCATCGTCACTGAACAACTATTTCAGATACATTTTTTCACCTTTTTAAGTAACAACGTTGTTCTTAATCGCGATCTCATGAAGCCAAGATCATTTAGATTGATTCTAGAATTATCTTAGGACTCATTCATGAAAGTGTTTTATAAAAAATGTGGGAAACTTTGACCTGAAAAGATGCTCGTAAAACTCTTTGTCAGATTTGTGATGTTTTCATAAGAAGACAAATTCCTCCGTAACACCCTTTACTCAAATTAACAAAAGGATGCTACTTCCTTATATGGCAAATATGGGCCAGACGCAGGACTTCCCCTGAGAAAAGTGAAAGAGACAATTGAGGAAATGAGAACGTGCAACAGTAATCAGTGATTCAAAATTTCAGCATCTTTTAAAAATGTCCAAACACAAGAACACACTCAGAGGAAACATGTTCAAGTCACAGATAGATTGAAATTAGGATTTCACGGTTTAAAATGCGTAACAGGCTGTGTAACAGGCTGCTGCCGTATTAAAATGGTCTTTTTTGGCATAACTGATGACTTTTTGTTTCTAAAATTATGTTAGATACAATCATTTGGAAAAATACAAAACCTACAATCATGTAGGAATTAAAATTTTTGACCGAATTATAAAAGAAATACAATTTTTTTGTTCTTACGAGTGCTCCTAAGTGTTCTTAGGATTTGTTCTTAGAGACGAACATTTTTCATTAACACATTTTTTAATGCCAAAAATGTTCATAAGAAGTTCTTCAGGACAAATTTCTTTGTAAGAACATGTCATGAATGAGGCCCAATGTTTTGATACTGATTTTGAAATATTATATTATCAGATTTTCTGACCAAATGTTACTACTATAAAAAGCATTATATTTTAATGTTCACATTAAAAAACTAATCTATCAATCAGTGTCAAAAAACAAATATAAGAACCAGCATTTAAATATATGTACACATCCAATATATTAGGAAAATATAGATTGATAGAATAAATAAGGTTGAACTTATGTAAAGGAAAATGCAAAACTGACATAAAGATATGAAATGTAATTGTAGAGGTGTATGAATGTGTAGTGGCATATGCATATATGGATATGAGGATTAGGACTTGTGGGAGTGATTGCAATTAGAAAAATACATAAACTATGTATGTGCACACGTATGTGTTTATCTATGGACATAGACATATATGTATGGTACGCTATAATCATAATAATAGTGTAATTTATAGGCTTGCGGTTGTGGTACCATCTTGTATGCTTTAGTTTATGTTTATAGGGTTAGGCATTAATATAAACTGTTCAGCCTAACCCCATTCAGTCTGTGGAGTACTGCTTTTGTTGATCATGTTTACAATATTTGTCTACGTTTGACAATGGCTACTGAACAAAGAATATTAAACACACAAACAGAGTCAAAACTAGACATCTAAATGGGTTCTTCTGAAATGCTGTCTCCAGGTCTACAGATCCTCACTGTTCCCTTTCTCTCTCTCTTTTTCTCTCTCTCTCCCATTTGCTGCACCTTAGCCGGGCTCCCCCAGGGCTTTGTCACCGCCTTGAGTTATGTGAACGGGGATACTGGACCTCTCGCGCTCCAGCATTAAGATATGCTGGCCAAACAAGACTCATTCCTTTGGCTGGCTATATATAAACTACAGCGTCGCACACGGCCGCAAAATAAAGGGGTTGTAGAGGAGGCAAGTGGCCGCGATGCTGCCTTATAATTGCTAGAGGTTGTAATACATTGGAGAGATGGCTCCAGATCTGCTATGCATACGCAGGCTTTCTATTTCCAGCACAAATAACACGGGACCTGTCCTCCGGGAGCGGTAGATAAAGAAATGCATTCAGAAAAAAGCAGAATTGAGGCCAAAATTAATCCTGCGGACAGTCAGCGGGTTGTGCCTTCACCCTGCTCCTCCTCCTATCTTTTATTTTTTTTATCACACGCAAATAATTAGCTTACAAGAGGGGAGCGCCCGGGCACCATTTTTCAAAGCAGACAAACATATTGAATGCAAATTGCCGATGCTTCATAGGAAATAGATTGTTTATTAATGGCGGCCGGGTTGATTACGTGGCAGAGGCGAGGCGGCGGTGGGAAAGAGAAGGACTGCAGACAATAAATGCTTGTTAAGGCGGACTGGCAGGTTATCCAGTGCTCCATCTTATCTCCAGTTTAGAGAGGAGGAAGTGCTGGGGATGGGGACTAAAGCAGAGCAGAGTCTAGAGTGGAACGCTTTTTTAAACGGTGTTTTTTTTTTATTTGTCAATGAGGTTGTCAGGTAGTGTTTGTTTACATTTGTAATTGAATGATTATTCTACCATCTAAGAGATGTTTTAGTTTAACAAGTACAAGTTGTAAGTTATGCTGTAACTTACAAACATCATGTTGAACCTTATGACCTTCTTTTTCAACTCTTTTCCTACTGAAGATGAAAGTTCCTGTTTTGTGGCTGCCACAAACAGTAACTACTGTCTTAAAAATATGATCATATAAGGTTAAAGTGGGCACTCTGACCCGCATAAAGATGGATGAACACACATTACAATAGAGCAGGGCTATTCAACTTAATTTTCCCGAGGGCCATGGTCTCTGAGCCAGGTATTTGTACAAGTGACCATGTTTGCCAAAATTTAGGGTTGTACAAAATATTCACTTCACAAAATATATTTGTAACTACTGGTAGCCTTTGATAGATTTGTATTGCTCTACTGTATTTCCAGACTAGCATTGAATCAGAAATAAACAATGTCTGTATCAAGATTCACCAGCATTAGTCCACTACCAGGTCAGGTCTAAAATGGGAAAACTACAATGAGACCAAACTAGGGCTAAGGCACAGCTTATTTTCCAAATTTGAGAGGCCGTTAAGGGCTGGATCTGGAGGGCCAGTTTATCGACGGACCTTAAATTGAATAGGCCTGACCTGGAGGCTGATCAGATGGAACCCAAAGGTCCACTTAAAAAAACAGAGTTGAGTGAAACCATAAAGATTGTTTAAAATGAGCAAAAACGTGAAGTGACAAGAGGGCTGGCAGGGAAACAGTTAATATTAAAGGTGCACAGAGTGACTTTTTGACCAAAACTAAACTTAATTCAAAGCATGTTTTCATGGCCACAAAATTAACTATATTTGGCCAATAGGAAATCCTCCTCCTTCTCTGTTTCCATGGAAAAGCAGCTCCTTTAGCTGAATTTGTTTACATAGCTTAAAACATATGACTCCCCAATAAGAATGTTCCAAATATTTATTATATTTTTCACTTTCTATTGAATTTAGCAGCTGACCTTTCATCTACAGAAAATTACACAGTGATTTCCACTTTAAGGCTGCAGGGACTCTGCTCCTCGTGCAGATGGTTCCTCTGGTGGTGCTTTCTCATCTGGTTCGTCTCTACCCAGCCTAATGCACTTAAAATTTAAACAAAACTCTTGTTTCTAATAAACATTATATAATGAAACAAGATGTTAAATTGCCAAAAGAAATGTGCTTTTAACAAGATGATTGGTTTATTTTGTTCTAAATCACTGACGATCAATGAGCTCAAGTCAGATAAACAAAGTAACTTGATTACACGATTCTTTGTGGATTTCATTTGAGGAGATTGACCAGACCGTTCTTTTAAAGCGGAGCAAGTATTATACTCCTAAGCCTGTTCTTCACCACCAAAACCTGCAGCTATATGTTTATTCACATACCAATGCTGTTTTGTAATCCGTGTTCCCATGCGCGTTACACATGCAGGTATAATTGGAGGCTGAATGGAATCAATAGTGTGCAGGGCTGAGCGGAGCCTGTCTGCGTTATGAATGGAGCGCTCTGGAGCTTATACACTGTATTAAAGAAACAGCTGCATGAGGCGCACTCCACTGCTCACTGCGCCGCGGGCCTCACCTGTCCATGCTGGGTGAGCCGGAGACGGATACTGCTGCAGAGAGGGAGGGAGGGATGGAGGGAGAGAGAGAGGAAAGAAGGTAGAAAAGGAAGAGGTGGAAGTGAGCAGAAGAGGTAGATATGAGAGAGAGAAAGAGATGAGCATGGTTTACATTAAGTGAGAGAGAAAGAGAGAGCATGAATAAAGGTACAGATGGGAAAGGAAAAGAAAAGCGACATTAGGTTCGAAGGAGGTGGTGGAAGTGGGGATGAGAGAGAGGAAGAGGTGAGATAGATGGATAGAAAGAAAAAGGGAGTATAGCTGCTGCAGAGACAATGGTGAGTAGAGAGAGAGAGAAAGAAAAGCTAAAGTGCAAGAAAGTAGCAGAAGATGAAAGTGAGGCTGGTAGGCAGGTAGAGAGAGAGAGGAGAGAGAGAGAGAGAGAGAGAGAGAAGAAAACAACTGGAGAGAGAAAGTAGAATGAAAGGTAAAAAGAGATACCAAGAAGAGAGAGAGAAATAGGAAGGAAAGAGAGAGAGAGAGAGAGAGAGAGAGAGGAGAGAGAGAGAGGAGAGAGAAGAGAGGGAGAAAAAGAGAGAGAGGAGATGAGAGAGAGAGAGGGAGAGAGAGAAGCAAGAAGCAAGAAGAGAGAAAACACAAGCTTAGGTGGTGGATGATGAGAGTGAGGGAGAGAGAGAGAGAGAGAGAGAGAGAAGGTGGGGGAGAGCTAGAATGAGAGAAAGCAATGGAAAGCAGAGCAATGGAAGAAAGATGAAAAGGGGGCTTAGGAGAAGTAAGAAGATGAGAATGAGAGGGGTAGAGGTGAAAGGTAGAGAGATGGAGAGAGAGAAAGAGAGAGGGGGAAAGAAGAATAGATTGTGTTAAGAGAGAGAGAGTGTTGGCAATGTAGAGAGAAGGCAGCAGAGGAAGAATGCAAAGAGAGGTAGAGTTAGAGGGGTGAGAGAGTTAGGGAGGGAGGGGCCGAGCAAGGATTAGAGTTTATTTAAATAGTGCTCCATGAAGCGTATTAGATTGTGTTGTGTAATAATTTACTACTTCCCCCCTCTCTTTTCTCTCTCTCTTATTCTGACTTGTTTTATCTCTCTCTTACCCTCCTTGCTTTTCATTTTCTCTTTTTCCTTCTCTGCTTTCTCTCTCTCTTTTCTCCCCTATTTCTCCTTACCACTTGTTTTCTCTTCCCTCTCCTTTTTTCTCCCCACTCTCTCTTCACCTTTCTTTTTTTCCCTCTTCTCCTCTTTCTCTTACCTCTCATCCTTTGTTTTTTTCTTTACTTTTCATCTCCCTTTCACCTTCTGCTCTTTCTCTCTTTCCTTTCTCCTTCTCCTTACATTCATCCATCTCTCTCATTCTCACTTGTTTAACTTTCTCTTTCTTATTCCTTTCTTCCCCCTTCTCTCCATCCTCTCTTTTCCTCCTTCCTTCCTTCTTCTCTCCCTGTCCTTTCTCCTCTCTCTTCTCTCTTTATCTCTCTTCTCCTGTCTCTCCTCCTTCTCTCTCTCTCTCCATTACTTTCTCTCTCCTCTCTCTTTCTCTCTCTTCTCTCCTCTCCTCTCTCTAACTTCTCTCCTTCTCTCTCTCCTCTCTCTCTTCTCTTCCTTCTCTCTTCTCTCTCTCTTCCTCCCTCTCTCTCTCTCTCCTTCCTCTCTCTCTCTCTGTCACTCTCTCTCTCTTCTCTCTCTCTCTGTCACCTCTCTCTCTCTCTCTCTCCTCCCCCTCTCTCTCTCTGATCCGCATTAGTCAGCAGGTAATTAGACACGCTCCCACCTGCACCACGGGCGAGCGAGGGTTAGACTTTGGCGTTAGCATTAGCATAACAACTTTGGAATATGAATGGGTTTTATTACTAAGCTCCAGGAGGCATTCGTCAGCAGGTCATTAGCAGATTCACAACGCTAAGTGCTAAAGTTAAGTAAGACTCAGCCTAATTGTTATCACTGTGTACACACGACCAGTCATTTCAATAGGCTTAGACAGAAGAAAGTCGGCAGGTAATAAGGTTTGTTAACTGGTAAAAGTTTGGGATGAGTCATTAGCGAACATGATAGAAGACTCGTGTTAAGTGCTGCTGTTAACTGGAGACACAGGTAGCTTTCGATTTATAATTAGTAACTAGTAGTTAACCACAGTAAAATCAATAATAAGGATGCAACTATATTCAATGTTTCTCATTATAAACAGACTATAACGGAGTAACACATATGCAACTTTGTCTGTTTAAAAAGCTACATCACATGCAAAACTTCCATTATAAATTAGGTTATAACATTGCTTCCTCATCAAAAACAGTGAGGGGAATGTTTGTGAGATGTTATTGTTTCTCCTCTGGAGTCTAGAAAACACTATTCTGAATTTTGCGAATTTGTGATGTCATAAGTAGATCTGTAAGATCTGCTGCTGGATGTGTTTTGATCATTAGGCACATCGGGGAAAAAATGGGACTTTCTGAATGGAGATGAATACATTTTTACATTTTATGCCATAATATATATATATATATATATATATTATGCCATGATATATATATATATGTATATATATATTATTTTTTTTTCAATGGTATATTTAAAAGACAAAAATGTGAATAATATCTTTGATTTTATATTAAAATGACACAAATTGTGTTTCAGTAACTTTTTTTTTTTTTATGAAATAGACAATACACAATTTTACACAAAAAATATGTATTTATATTTTGCGCTCTTCTATGTTTTTTTTCTAAACTAATGGTGTTTTTTGTAGCTTGATAGAAGCTTGTTCTGTCTATTGGCTTGAATAAATAAACTCACCAGAGATAACTGGACAAGTTGTAATCATATCAATGAAACTGTCGCCCTTATGATTTAGAGAGCATGTGTCAGTTGTCTGGTTTTATCGCGCTACTGCAAATAATGAAGTTGTGAAAGAAGCTTTAAGATGTCAGTTAGGGTGTTTAATGGATACAATTGATATATAAATTATGAAATAGTGATGTAGTAGGTATATAGGATATAGTTATATAGTGGGTAGTATATATATAGGTGATATATGTGTAGTGAAAATATATGGAGGTAGGTATAGGGGTAGGGTATATGTGAGTGAGTGAGTGATGTGTATTATAGGGGTAGTAGGAGGTATATAGGGGGTAGCGTGATATTGTAATATGGAGTGTAGGGGTGAGGGGTAGGTATATATAGTGTAGGGTGGACGTAGGTAGGGGGGTGTGATGGATGGGGGGGTATATAGGGTAGGGGGTCATATAGTGGGGGGTGATAGGGGTGTTTGGGAGGAGAGAATTGCTAAGGATTAAAAATGTGTTGTTGAAGTTTAGGTTTTCAGATGTTTCCGGGGACCGGGTTCATGGTCTTTCAGTTTAGACAGGGTTTTCCTGGAAAATGTGAGCGAGATGTAAAGCGGGAGTTCTGTTTTTAGCAAAGGTCGATGGTGTAAAGGAGAGATCGTCGCATTCATTTGTGGTGGGGATCTGTACCGGGCCAGAAAAGGGCTTCGACAGTGCATCTTTCTACGTTTCAGCCACATCACGCTCTCATAACTCTAACTTTTTCTTCTTACAGTTATAGCATGTTAGCATCCATGGCCTCTCCAGTGTCTGTGTCCTGTTCACCCTGAGACCGCTCCGTAACGCCGCCGACACATTACTCCACGTCTCCCGCCGCTTTTCCACATCCGCGCCGCACAAATTTCCCCGGAGGTACATATATACAATCAAAAATGTGCAATGAAAACCCGGAGAATTAGATTTCGAGAGCCGCGATTTGATTTGTATCCATTTTGAAAGATTTCCCGAGCTACAGTTTCCTAAAGGCTGACGCTAGTGATATTACGCTACATATATTTCAATGGAGCCGCCGTAATGCGCTATATGACTTCTCTCTTGTTGACAATTCCCATGAAGAGGCCAAAACAAAAGCCGGGTTTGTGAATTCAATAAAGGTGTTTTTTGTAAAAAGAGTGATCAAATGGAAAGAGCTGATCTTAAATATTAACTTTGATCTGTGGAGCTTTACTTTGGCTTAGAAAACTATGGGTGTGTTTAACTTATTATGAATCTAATATAAGGACAAATAGTTTAGATTTTTTAGTTTAACTCCAATTTAGGTGTAAATGTTATGTATTGAGTCATACTACTGAGCCTTTGGGCAACACACTTTCTCCACTTAAACAGATTAAAGCTGAAGTATCTGATTTTCATGTTGCAAAAGTTTGTGTTTTAATCTATTCAAGTAAATCATATTGCTCACAATGTATATGAAACATATCCAAATACATTGAGATGTGGCTTATGAAAAACTTTTTACAGATAGGAAAGGGAAACTGGAGCGGACCACTCAGGCACAGCCAATCAGAGCGCTGCTTTTGGCCTGCATTGATAATATACTTTACTTATTTACAAGCAAAAACTGCTTTACTTTTAGGATCATTACATCTAAGATTTTGAGGAAACATTTACAAGTTTTATTCTAGTTCATTGAATTTTTTAGAGTAAAAAATTTACTTCCTGTTTATCACACTAGGAAGTTCACATGATAATAAAAAAAATCCAGTAATTTTTAAGATTTGAACAATTTGATTGAAAATTAGAGATGGGCAGTGTTTTTTTTTTTTTTTTTTAGGTTTTGTAGAGTGTGCAGTGCTGCACATGTTTGTGGTATTTTGGCTTAGATAATAATTTCAGCACCAAATGATATAGTGGAAAAATGTATAATTTATAGTTCAATTATTAAACTTGTTTTACATAATTACATAAGCAATATCATTAGTTTTGATATTTTTAGGATGATAATTTATTATGAGATGATATGTTTTTTCCACTGATCTAAGAGTCTGGCTTAGTCCCGTTTCAGTCCATATAAAACCTAGTTTTACAAGAAACATCACAAACACGTACTGTATGTAAAAGTCGTGCATTGCCTCTGATCAAGCATTAATTCTTCGCGCGTCAGTCGGTTTGAAGTATTTAACAGGCTGTATCTCTGGGATTCCTGATGACATCTGATTTCTTTTTGGATGATTTAAAAACTCATACGGAGATCAGTCTCGTCTCTGTCCTGCTGTCTGTACAGTACTGCGCTAACAGCAACGGAACAGATCCTCTGTTTGTGGACTTTTTATGAGAGCGAGGATGAGAAAAAGGGTGTAGCAGCTGCAGAGCACGACACTTTCAGTCGTGTTTTTGGGTTGAATCACGTGACCTGCGTTAACGCCGACAAAATAATTGATTGTGATTAAACACTTGCATTAATGCTTGTGAATCACAATCTAGTTTGATAGATTGTTTTTGTAGTATGTAAAGATAAATCAGTTTTAATCTGAAGGGATATAGATCTTGGGTGAGTTCATTATTTGTAACTAAACCCAGAAATACCATAGAGCATCTACACTGAGAATAAACTGGGTGCAATCTAATATAATCTTCAGTTTCATCTTGACCATTTGAGTTTAGTCTTGCTTTAATGCTTTCCTGCTTGTTTTCTTCTTCGTCTTACTCCCACCTCCTCCACTAAAAACATGATCATAAGCCATAATAATCATGAATGATCACAAACACACTACACATCTCTGTATATGTTCGCATTCCCACCATCTTCTCTTTCTACTGTCTTTTGGTGTCTGAGTATTTTGCTTGTATCTCTGTCCAATTTGGGCGCATGTTTGGGTTTAATATATGTGAGAGCACGAGGTCCAGCAGTGGGAGATGTTTATAAATGCTTTGAGGATCGCAGAGTCGGGCCAGAGGTCGAGAAGTCACAAAGCGAGACGGACTAATGGGTTGTTTTTCACTGGGTTTGTCAATACAGACTCACACAAGCACTGTCATGAGTACGAACGCACACATAATCTGCTTTACATTTACTGTGGAGGCTGCGTTTGGCTGTTAGCGCGTGTGTACAGTTGGTGGAGCAGTGAGATTACGTTTATGTAGCTTTGCATTTACAGTATAAGCTTTGTTAGTATTTATAGATTAGCAAATTGGATAAAACATGTTGCTATACACTAAAGTAGACATTTTGATCTTTGCATTATTCAGCAGGATTGCCCCGCTTTTTTTTTTTCAGAGAACTCAATAAGTGAAGCCTATTGTACATGTTTTTAGTGGTAGAAAAAAATTGGAGTACCTGGAGGAAACCTACACAGACACAAGGAGAACATGCAGAGTTACATTAAAAGTCCACAGGCTGCCTTGAGATTAAACCCAGGACCTTCTTGCCATAAGGCCAGATCACTAACTATTGCACCACTGTGTCAAAATAAATTACATGGTGTTCAATGACATCAAATGCTTTGTGTGCATAAAGTGCCAAAATTGCACAGTTTGGGGGCAGCGAAATCTGAAGATGTATTCAAGTTTATTAGTTAGATTTGCTTATATTTAACAAACAAAAGTTTTACATAGAATAATGTAAATGTACCTGATATTTTACAACACATTTGCTTAAAATTTGTTCTCCCCTAGCACAGATATCTTGTCTATTGAGGTAGAAATCATTTTAAAATGTTCTGCTCCGACTAGTTTGTTCATCAAACACTACTAAGTTATAGCATTGTAGCTACCTGCCGTTAGCATACCAATAAGTCTCACTCTAACCAGCTTTGAAAAAAAGTTTAAAACTCATCGTGGTGAACAATTTGAAAGCTCAGAATGCATTAGGTAACTGAGCAAAACACAAGAGTTAACAAAGAGTAATGCATTTAACGGCAACTTTGCATTTGACATTTAGTGAGTTAGCTTTTCAAGCTAATTTAGCT
Organism: Mugilogobius chulae; assembly: GCA_038363315.1. NCBI lineage: Eukaryota > Metazoa > Chordata > Actinopteri > Gobiiformes > Gobiidae > Mugilogobius > Mugilogobius chulae. The sequence goes on along the minus strand of CM076396.1, from coordinate 38,276,602 downwards.
GTAAAACCCCCTATTCTCTTTTGGAGATGCAGTTAATTGGAACCTAGCAGTTTCATCATTATTCAAATAAAATATTGAACATATTAGGACAGCCAAACGTGCAAATACAAACGTTATTTTGAATTTCTAATATATTGAGGACATAAATGTAAAGAACAGAATCATTTGTTGCTCCATTTGTCATTGGACATCACTCAAGGATTTTCCTGCTCATCCTATTGTTTAGTAAAATTTTTATGTTTGTCAGAAGGACCAAGTAAACAACCTTCAGATACAGTATCACTGAACGTGTTGTTTTTAGGTCTAATTAAGTAACATTCAATTGTGTTTGTCTCGTTTAATCATTTACTTCGCCAGTAGATCTGCTCATGCATACTATGTTCAAAAACAAACAAAAGTATCAGATGAATGTTTAAATGAATGAATGATGTAGATTTGAACAACAATTTGATATCGGATTAACGAACGAAGTTAACAGAACATAACGACGCGTGACGGCAAGAAAACAAAAGAGGAAAAAGACAGAAAAGCCAAGACAGAGAGAAGAGATTGCAGGAAACTGGAGAAAGCGGCTTAAATGATGACGTCTTCTTTTGCGATTAGAAAATAAAACCCAAAACACATCTTTGGTGAATGAAACCGCAGCTGTCGTCATGGCGATATCCGTCCGAGACTCACCTTGGATCCTCGTTCGTTAAAGATAATTTCCACGTCCAAGATCTTCCCGAATTGCTGCGGACACAAAGAGAAGACAAAAGATCAGGTTTGAGTGAGACAATGAAGTTCATCAAGATGGTCGATACAGTGTTTTAGTCCTTCTATGAGCAAAAATCAGTAAAACGCATTGAGGAAATCGTTAGGAATCTCTGAAAGGGCTGGTTATTAAGACGTACAAAGGGAAGAGAAGTAGCTGTGGATTCTGTTAAGTGTTATAGTGATCATGAAAGAAGTTTAAAATTGAAATGAAATTGTTAAATATCGCTTCTTTTTCTTGTAATGGGTGCAATTAAAGTGTTCAATTTGTAACACATAGGGTCATGGAAATGGCTTTGTGATTGAAAAAAAAAAAAAAATCACTTGAGTAAAAATAAAATAAAACATTATAGTGGTGGTTAACTGTTTAGAAGAAAAAAAAAACTGTTTTAAATGGAAAGTTTGTGCATTAGTTTGGAGAATTCTTCATTGCTAAGCGTAATGTATTGAATTTCTTATAGCACCTTCCATGACACCCAAAGACGCTTCACATTTTGAATTATTCATTCACTCCACACATGGGTAGAAAGTTACTGTTGTAGCCACAGTTGCCCTGGGACAGACTGACAGAAGCAAGGCTGTTCTTTTGCACCATAGGCCCCTCTGACCACCACCAACCATCCACACATACACACACCAGATCTAGACTTCGTGAGTGAAGTGTCTTGCCTAAGGACATATTGCATTTCTCTTTGTGCTGCCTATTGTGGTCTCCCATCCAAACACGCCCAGGCCCAACCTGCTTAGCTTCTGAGACCTGACAGGATCAGGTTTTGACAATTTGACATCAGTTTCATTGAATACAGTGGATTATTATAGCTAAAGGAAAACAGATTTCCATGGAAACAAGCAAGATGGACACAGAAGAGTCAATTTTAGAGATGTAAGCCTGCTCAGAGTAAAAAACAAAAGTTTAGTATTTACCTGTTGTTCAAGTTAAAGTAAAAAAAAAAATAAATACAAGAATAGCGTTGCATCAACAAAATAAAATATCAGACCAATTGTCAGTGACGAAAATGCAGATGTACAACCAAATGTCAAAAACATACGATTAGTACATTTTCACGCCATTTTTACGTTGATAAGTTATGAAAAGCCAAAACGTAAACTAACCACACATTTTGGTTGAACTTGGGGGATGCTAACATTTTCTCATTAAACCCAAAGAAAAGCGGTTATTTTACGCTTTGGCTTTTTGTGATTTAAGCTGCCCAAAAGCAATTAGTTTTATGTTTTTTTAGCTTTTGTTCAAGTTTATTTTTTGGGTAAAAAGTCATACTGGTAAAATAAATAAATAAATAAATAAATAAATAAATAAATAAATAAATAAATAAATACATACATACATACATACATACATACATACATACATAAAGAAATGATAATGACATCATGAGGTGCAAACAAAAGTTGTGAGCTTTGGGGACAAAGGTTACCTGCATTTATTTACTTACACAAGTTTGGATGAAATAAACTCTTTACAGCTTTAAGCTTTACCTGAGTTGCTAATTTGGACGGTTTTAAAACATAATGCAGCATCTACATAGGTTCTCCTCGAGGTTTCTCTTTTTCCCACTGGGTTTTTTGGAGTTTTTCTTGCTGAGAAAGGAAGTTCTAAGGACAGGAGGTGCTCTGGGACAATGATTCTTTTGTCTGTAACACTGCACTGGTGATACTCAAAAGACTAAATATTTTCTTGTCAGTGAGAAAACGTTTCTATAAGTCCAACTCTCTCTCCTTCCTTTCATCTCTTCTGTTGATTCTGTGTACATTCTCGGTTCAGTCTCACCGTCAACAAGACCCTGAGGCCGAGTCCCGGGGGTCCCTCACGCTCCAGCCTTTTCCCATTTAACACCGGGATCATTAGAAAACCCGCCAATGAGAGCAAACTGTAAGTTCCTCTAATGACTGCGGTGGAAGGCACTTTTAATTGGTGTCTACAATGGCCATATTATTTCATTAAAAGTAATTACCCTGTCAAGTGGGCCGCATCGCCTTCATTTGGGCTCGGCGGGGTAGAAATGGGCTCTCCATGCGCCGGACCCTTGGTGAGAACGGGACGATGGATGGTTTGGGTCTAATGGAAGCGAGGGAGAGCCCGGGTGTCGGCGGTTTTCAGGGGTTAAAGGGGAAGTATGTGTCCACACCAATAATCTGTGAGAATGTGTCTAAAGCAGAGTTTTAGATGACATCACTGCGTTCAGTAAAGGTTATGCACTGACGTCATTTTCACTCAAAAACATCACGCTGCTATTCTGGAAGAACAAAAGTCTGGAGCACTCATAGCAACAGAAATTCTGCTCTTTTAGAATATTTTGCTCTCTTTATGTGCAAGCAAAAATTTGACTTCCAACGTGATTGCATGTAACATATTTTTGTAAATTATTTGATATATAAATATTTAAATTTACGAGTTGTGACTTTTTTAATAGACTGTCCAGTACTTCTGTTCCAGTCTCAGTGCTTCTCTGTGGGCCACTGTTAAAACCAGAGTTGCCAAGTACACTTCTTTTTAGCAACTTTGAGCTGCTTGAGTTGTTTGTGAATCTTGACAGTCGTGAGATATATATATATTTTGGAGGGGTTTCAGGTTTGATCTTTGAAAATATAACCTCGAAAATATGGACTTTTAGCATATTTTTACGTTTTCAAATATGTACTAATAATAGAAATACATTATAGCTTAAAGGCCAAACTGACTACTCACTGCAATGACCATTGTTAGTTTGACCAGTGACTTCATTACAGATTGCCCTGATTAACTTCTGATCGCAAACACTGACAGTCAAACCAATCACACTTATCTTCTCCAGAGCCGGATCTGAACTTTTGGGGTCATAAGCAAAAATCAGCTTTGGGGGCCCTCCGATCTTTGCTACAAATCTTAATCAGTCAAGTTCAAGCAGCATTTAAAAATACTTCATTATAATCTATAAAACATAAACAAAGCGACAGACAAAACAATTTGCGCTTCTCCTCAAGTTTCATTGACGTCAGTGTTTCAGTCAGTGTTTCTCTGCCCTCTGTCCCTCTTCTGACATAAACTAGAATTTCTGTGCTCAGAAGGCGGGGCCATACGCAACGTGTGTAGTATGCCCCCCCCCCCCTTTACTCTTTACACTGCTCAGTTTGCCCAGCTCTGTTGGAAATGTGGTGGATTTACAAAACATTCAAAAAGAAAAGAAAACAATCATTGATGAGGCCAATGTATCTAGTTGACTTGACAAATACAATTCTAAAATGGCAGTACATAAATCAAACACTAACTTTATTACATATCTTAATACATAGTTGTTTGGAAGTCTTGAATCATGACTGAAAAGACACACATATATTTAAGCTAAGGTTTTTGCACCCTCTCCAGTGTTTATCTACACTTCCAGACCTCTGATGTCTTTGTTCCACTTCATAAGCTCCTCCCCCTTTCTCCCCGTTAGACTCACACTCAGCACATTAGCGTCAGGACAAAGTGCAGTTTTGGACGGGGTGCGAGTCACTTTATTACCTGCAGCAGATACGACGACGCAGGCAAAGTGCATTTTAAATCGAGGCGCACTTAAAAGCAGCACACTCAGCTCGCCTCCACAGACTCCGGACTCATTATGAACCGGTCGTTTAGCCAAGGATTCGGCTCAAAACAATGATGGAGACACTGTGGACCGCGGCTTTATGGAACTGTGAGGGAATGGAGCTTCCTGTGAGAGGACCGGTAGTAAAAGTCCATCGCAAAAAACAAAAGAAGAGTAGCTTTATTGGAAGACTTATATAAGTACAGCTGAATTTTTCTGAATTGAAAATGTGTTTTATAAATTGTAAATGTGACATTTTTAACAATTTGTTTAGTAATAACTTTATAAGCCATATGTAGATTATGTTCTTTGCAAAGACAAATGTTTCTTAAAGGCTCCATTGACTTCCTCCTCAAAACTCTAAAAAGCTGCAGATTTTTTTCAATGTTTGACATGGAATCTGTATTTGTCATGGAATTGCAAGTAATTACAGAAAAGTGGGCGGGGATAGGTGGTGGTGAAAACAGACGTAAAAGCTGGACGATCATTACTTAAACATGAAAAATTCAGTCCCAATTTTGCGTAAACATTGTTATAACATGACTAAAAAAAATAAAAATGTGGATTTACGTAAAAGAACCACTTTCAAAATACCCTGACTTTGATATTTCCTGTGAATTTAGATTATTATTATTTTTTTATATCTCCAATGAGTAATTTAAAGAAAAGTCTTGCATCTAAAACAGATGTGTCCAAGCTTTTTCCACAGTGGGTCGCATTATGAAACTATATGGAGCAGAAAGCCATATAATACATCAGGGGTGTCCAAATGTTCAGGCAGGAGCCCAAAATAACTGTGCACCAACTCAAGACCCCCACACAAAAATATATAGACGTTGTAATAATCAAAACAAGGTTTAAACTGGGTTTAATTGTGTCTATTTTGAAAGTGTATTCTTTATATACCCAAGTTCTCAAAAAAAATGGATTAAAACCAGTCATAATGTAATATACATTTTGAAATCACCTTGCGTAATACATGACTGTAAAGTGAATCATTCAACAACATTTGACTGAATTTGAATGTAATCCACATTTTTTAATAAGGCATTAAAAATTCATTTTAGGCCTATATATAACAAAAAAAAAAAAAAAAAAAAAAGATTGTTATTTTGACTGTGATAGAAGAATTGCTCAAATTTTACATTAAAAACTATACTTTTTGTAATTTGGGCCAATCTAGCAGGAAGTCTGAGAGTATGAAGGCCATATTTTGGACATTTTTACATACATGGTCGAAGTTCAAATGCACCAACAATGGATGTCTAAATAGCTTATTTATTTATTTATTTATTTTTTGCTGTCTATTACAAATCATAAAATCAGCAATATCGCTATGAAACTGTTTAGAAAAGAGTAAATCGAAGGGAAGATATTTTCTGTAATCATCTGTTTTTCCACTTGTGTCCCAGTGTTTCCAAAATCTTGCCCTTCTTTCTTCTTTTCACTCTTTCACTCTTCTCTCTCTCTCTTTCCTCTCTCTCTCTGTCCCTCTCTCCTCCCTCTTTCCCCACACACAGATGCACAGATGCTAATTGTTTTAACCGCTCGTAATGGGCTGGTGGCACCGATTAATTACTCTGTGAGGAGGAAGTCATCTCGGAGGATTTGTGCTCGGCATCATGGGACTTTCTCCTCACTCATCAGCCTGAGCTACAACCCTACGTCGCTCTTTTTATTGTTCTTATTGATCCGATATTATTCTTCTCTGTCTTTTGTTTCAGTTATTTTTACCTCATGCTTATTTTTATATTTGTGAGTACATTTTGAACATAATTGCTAAATTACACTTTTCTCTTACTTATCTAAAATATATATATCTAATTCTATTCTGCACATACACACCATAAGTATTAATGTAATGTTAAAAGGTCTTCTGTGCTTTGGCTCTTTGGTTAAGACCCTATAAAATATCCTGCACAAGGGTCCACTTGTTCCTATATAACTCCTTCTTGTTCCATCTGTAAAACTACAGACTGTACCTGATTTTTATTAAGAAAATAACTCAAAATCAGTATTAGGGAAATCGGTAGTGATGGACTCTTGACTCTTTAAAAAACATTTGAATCTTGGTTTGTGCATCTCAAAGAGTCGTAAAAAATCCAACTTTTTTTATTTGTTTGTTTCTCTGTTGTTTTAGCCTATTTCAGTCCACTCTGTACCTATTAAAAGTGTCAAATACATTAGAGAACAAACTCATTTAACAAATAATTTAGAGACAAACAAAAATACAGAAGATCGAGGACAAAGGGACATGAATGAGAGACCTGTGCCTTTTTTAGAATGATGTGTTGTATTACAATCTGACTCATGGAGAAATGAGCCTCATGAGAATGTGAACTTTAATGTGTCCAAATGTAAAGCTACTGCAGTCATGTGAAACCACAGTCTGTGGTCCTGAACTGCGACACACACTTGTTTATTGCGGTGCGCTGATGACTGTGTCTGTGACACTAGGAGAACATGAAGGCTTTGTGTTTACTCTACACGCACGTTTGAGTGAGAAAAGCCTCCTTTCTGTTCCTGTTTTTGTATTTGTTTCTTTCCTAATGAGAGAATGACTTGTTCACAACTGTTACTCGATCTCACAGTTCACAGTGAGAAGTCGTTAAAAGAATCTGATCGTTCGTGAACGTCACATCACTAAAATAGGCCTTTAGGCAAAGGTGACAAGTAACTATTTTTACTCAAGTACTACTTAAAGGGTAACTACTTTTAGTTGTAAATTAGCAAATTTGTGTTTTCACCTTCAGTACAGGATAAATGCAAGACTTTGTGAAAAATTGAGACCAATGAGTACTGTCTGAATAGAAAAATAAGAAAGTTAGTTCTTATCAGGAGCCAAACGCAGAGCTCTGATTGGCTGAGCTTGGGTGGTCCTCTCAGTTTTACTTTGTTGTTTGTAAAAAGAAGTCAAAGTCGATAATGCAACAAAATGAATACATGTGGTATGAACTGTGTTGAAAATTATGAGAAAAGAGTCAGATTTAAATTAAATCATGTGAATCAGCTACGCACCTTTAAGTAGTTTTATTGAGTATCTGTACTTTACTTGAGTGCTACAAATTATGGTGACTTTTTACTTTTACTATAGAAATATCTGTGCAGCAGTGACAAAACAAACAAAACTGTATTTTGTAACGTGATCCTTTATACATCTCCCTCATTTCCCCTCAGCTATGACATATTATTCATACTAACGTATATCTGTGTTACTGTTGTCTTTTCACATTCGACTCTCCCCGCAGCACCAGCAGCATCAGACCCAGGAGCCGTGTGACCTCTGACCTCCACCGCTCCGCTTCACACTGGCTGTCTGATGGCCTCTCCTCAGCCTCTTCTGCGTCACAGCGCCCCCACAGGCTCGCACTGCTTCTGCCTGAGGAATTACGCCACCGCAGGAGATATCAGCCGCGATAACTAAAGACGTACGAGCTGCTTGGTCTTGTCCCCACACGACGGCTCAGAGAGAAAAAAAAACACTTCCTTCTAATTTAATTTGTCCAGATCCACAAATCCACTGTGTTAACTGGAAATTATGCCAGAGAGAGAGAGAGAGCAGCCAATCAGAGAGCAGGGATTAAGACTTTTCAATAGAGATGTACCGCTAATCTAATCTGGAAAGTGAATTATACAGAGCATGTGTCAGATTATCGAATGTTAGCTAATTATGTGATACTGTTGAGATAGTTTCAAATAAGTAATTCAAATAGAAATATGTTTTTTTGATTCTTTTACACTGCAAAAAATCTAATTACAAAGTCTTGATTTTGAAAGATTCTATTCCAGCTGCCCCAGTTCATATGGTGGACATAACATTTTTTGCATTTATGAATATTAACAAATCCTAATCCTAACCAACTCCAAGCCCAAGACCCACCCTTTTCTCCAAGTGTAAAGTACCAAAAAAGTTGGAGCTTTGTTAACATTATACAGTATATCATGTAATGCAACCAACAGCTGCAATTTCACTTTAAATTCCACACTCCACTTATTAACAGTGATAATAACATTTAACCTATTACATATTTTTCCATCCTGTCTTCTTAAAAGTGCTTTTAAACTGTAATATGAAGTGTGTTTTTAAATCATCGCACAACTATTACACAAAATAACCCCTTTATTGGAGAGACAATGTTCCTTCAGCATCGTCCTAACTTTTGGTCTGTCAAACATAAAAGTTCCCCTTAAGTTATATTTTGCTTCCCTCTCTATGAAATTTGACTGGAGTAGTTTAGGAATTTGATCATGTCTGTGTGTCACTGCGACTATTTGTCAGGTCACACCATGGTCAGGTTCTGATGTTGCACGAGTGCACGGACATTTACAACAGACAGTGTGGTCTAGTGTGGTCTAGTGCATCTTGTGGCGGAGGCTCTTTACTAGACTATAGAACATAGCCACACTGTTTGTTAAAACTGTTTCATTTGACCCCCATCCGTGTAACAGCTCCTTAACTCTGAAGACCCTCCGCTCTCCTGTGATCTTTAAAAAACCTGCTTTAATCCACTGGCGTTTTGTTGTTTCACTTTTAAAACCGCGCACATGAAAGAAAACACTCTGCGCTCGAACACGTGACACACGCGCTGTCCTCCGCTCACTTCTGCGCTCACAAGTCTGTTTCGTCTCAGCTCTTCCAGCCACATGATGTAACTGTGAGACAGATAATTGTTGTAAATGTCCTTATGTTTGTGACCTAAAATCGCAAAAGATCTTAAACTCTTCTAGTGTGCAGCCGGCTTTAGTCGTTAAACATGAAGCTTCAACCAAAAGACCTGTATCTAAGACGCTAAGAAAATAGAAAAATATGGAATTTTTTTAACCTCTCCTTAGATAATTTTTTTTTAGTCCATCCTTAGCCTTAAGTTATAAATCAGATTTGATCCGATCTCCTGCTCCTCGATGCCCCCTGCCGTGACCTCGTTGTTGCCCCGGTGGCGTTGGTCCGACTCTGGGTCAGGATGTGAAGACGAGCCCTTAACGAGGCTTTGACTGAGGATCTCATTAAACGACCACAGAGGACCTGCCGCACTAATTACAGCCTGTGATCTCTACAATCTGACAGAAAAGAAACGATCCAGGGTCAGAAGTGTGACACGAAGGCATCACATCGCACTGATATGAAGCTGTTTGTGTTAGAGATCTTAACAAATTATGAGCAATTCTATGGAAATAATGAGACAACTGGTTCATCCGTGCATGAATTAGTGTCTTATTTGTAGATAGAACAAGTTTTATCTTCAAGTACAGTGTTAACTCTTTCACTGCCAGCCCTAATCTCGCTTTGACCCTTCTTACCTGCCAGCAGCACAACACTTTTTCTGCTCTTTCTGATTCAGATTATTTGGATTCAGCCTCTTTCATAGAGCATAGATTATATTTAACCCTCCAAACATGAAGAAATACAGTAGTTTGACTTACACTGACCACTTTTGGATCGCTCACAGAAGAGGAAGTTTAGTTTTTTCTCCACTAAACTAGCTGCATGTGATGTTCTCCTCAGAGTCCTAGTTCAGTATTATGCTTTTCTTCATTTTAAAGATCAAATATCTGCTCTAAACTTACTCAACAATGTTTTTAGTCCAAAATGTTTTGCCTGTAATCTGTTTGAAAGAAAGCCGGCCCTTTAGAGGCGGATGATCACGTAAACACATCCGACTGGGCTGCCTAAAAGTCAACAAAGAGCACATGTATTTACCGGTCCTTGTGCTCACTCTATTCCCCCTCTGCTGGTGAACCTATGAAAGTGCATATCTATTTGACTGCAGACAATGTCAGCACGAGCATCAGAGAGACTCACATCATTTTGTATAACAGTGGTTGCCAAAATTTTCACACTGCAAAAGGAAAGTCTAGCTTGGATAAAATGTCTTGAATTAACCAAATTAATATTAAAAGACAGTTTTTTTTTTTTCACTTAATAAGACCAAGTCTGTTTTAAACCATAATTGCTTGAATCAAGAATAGATTTGCTTAAAAATCTTGTCAAGAGTGAACTAGCATTTTCTGCTCAAAACAACTAGGTAAGTCAAATTTTCTAACTGCACTGGCAAATTATTTCACTTGAAATAAGAAATTTTAAACCTAAAAATAAGCTAAATTTTCTTATTTTTGGAAAGGCCTTTTTTTTTGGGAAAACTGTTCAAATTAGGTTACAATTTATTTATTTTAGTTTATTGCTTTTATGACCAAAATTCAGTCAAACAAGATGCTTTACAGTTAAAATGCATTAAATACCAAGTTATAATTGTAAAATGACATCTTAAAATCATCTCACGACCCCAACATTTTGGGGTTTTGGGGAACCAAAGCAAATTAATGTCATTGGCAGGGAAAGAGTTAGAATGTGTGTCTTTCTCTTAAAGGAACCGTATGTAAGATTTGATGTCAGATTTCATAAACATGAATTATATGAGTCCACAGATACAAGGTCAACAAGTCCAAATATACTATTATTTTTACTGAAAGTCAATGTAATTCTGAGTTATTCTTAATTTAAAAAGCAATGGGCATGATGTCCCTTTGTTGATGTTTACGTTTATTATCCAATCAGAAAGCAGAATGAGCCTCACATGACTCTCTCAGTTGGGTTGCCAGTTTGGTTTTTAGAAGCTGAAGTTAATTTTGAATCAGTAATCAGTAGCTTCCTATTTTCAATGTATGGGCCATTTCACACTCTGGCAACCCATGTTATTTGTGATTGTTATACCTTTCTAAAACCACTAGTTGTGCATTTACATACGTTCCTTTAACACTATTTCAAATTTGGTGTCATATATTAATAAGGATTACATTGTCTGAGGTTTATTTGTTCGACTTTTTTTTTTTTTTTATCAAACTTTTAAAGCTTCTTAAAATTCCAAGTAGGAATTCCAAGTTATAGGAGTGTTTCATTGTGTTTTCATCGACTTTGACACATTTAAACTCCAAGAACAAATGGAATAAAACAGTAACAGAGAATCTACGATAAGAATCACCTCAAACTAAATCCCAATTAGAACCTGTCACATGGGCTTAAACCAGCTCACTCCACATCTTTAGCCGTTTGCTTTGCGTCCAAATTGACTCGCAGGTGTGAGTAAACGCTCTTGATTCTGATGTATTATTGTTATTGAACGTGGCAGAGCTCAGCGGAGGCCTGAGTGAACTCCTCATTCAGACGGTAATTGGACACAAGCAGGCGAGAGAGAAGAGAGCGTTTCCCCGTGAGCCGATATTTCTGATCATTTATGATTCATGTGTTTGTGTCCAACACCGGGGTCAGGCCACTTCTGATGGAGAGGATAATACACGCCATTTATCCCATCACACGGCACACTAGGGTTTTTTACTGAGAGCGAGGTGTTAGTGTACCTGAGCGAAGTGTAAAGCAGCGGTCGTCAAAGCAGCGATCAGCAAAGGACAAAAACTATGCAAGAATAGAACTAGAACAATTTAAAGTCTGTTGGGAAGAATACTTAAAATGTATTTACATGATACTGAATTCTTCTTTGAATGTATTTTTATTGTATTCTGTAAAGAGGTTGCTTTCTGATACTTGGAATCTACTCTGAAATTTGATATGATTTTAACTTTGGTTGAAACAGCTTCTGGGTTTTATTCTTAGTTTGTTACAAGATAGAAATCATTTATCATTATCCTAATTGTAGAAGAAATATTGCACATGCACTCACTATTAGAGCTGTTTTTTTTCAAGTTTTCGCACTATTTCCAAAATATTTAAACCCTAAATCCACAGAAATACCTTAAAGTTGTCATCTGGACAGCGTATTGAATATCTGAGACATTTGACTTTTTCAATCTGTTCCAAGTGTGACCCGGGGGCCAGATGCGGCCCTCAACCTGTTTTAAAGGTTTTAAATCTGACAACTTTCTCTCATGAATCTTTCGACACATTGTTAATATCAATATATATTAAGTTTTTGTTGCCTTTTTTACTTAAAACCCTGTTTTTTTCTCTTTTAAAGTGAAACTGGGAGGACCACCCAAGCTCAGCCAATCAGAACGCTGCATTCTGCTCCTGATTAAAACAAAAAATCTTTAGAATTTGATTCAGACAGTACCCTATGTCTCATTGTTTCACAAAGTGCTACATTAATCATTGACTTTTTGGTGGAAAACACAAAATTTATAATTTACAACTAAAACAGTTAGTACCCCAACTCTAATAGTCTCTGTTAAAAATATATAATTCAGAATATTAATTGTAATTGTACTTATTTTATCCAGACTAGAAAATAATTGCTAATATTGGTAGCATTTATTGCTTGTGTCTAGAAATTTCTGTCTGTTAACAATATATTTTCTTGTAAAAAAAAAAAATTGCTAATTTGCTGAAACAAGGCAGAAACACTTGAAACAAGTCAAATAATATTGACCATTAAGTAAAACTATCTTAGCCAGTAAAAAAAAAACATCAAAAGAGAATTAATTTTTTGCGTTGTATTTTATTTTTATTATTAACTGACATGGTTATGGAGCGTGTTTTCACTTGGACACAAAAGTAGATATATTTTATGAAAAACTTGCTCGAACAATGATCATTATTGTACCAAAAATGTGATTGTTGTCCGGCCCTTTAGACTAGATTTGAACATCTCGAGAAAAATAATCACCTATTATGCATTATGTAGGGTCTTGTAGAAATAATTAAACTGAATTCAAGTTTCATTTACCTTCCCACACAAAAACATATTTAATGCAACAAATACACCGTAGACCAAACCCAAATGTTGAACAAAGCAGTCACACATGAGTTTGTGAATCTGTTCCAATAGTGAATCCAAACGCCTAGTCTCATGTTTCCTCAGCTCGTGTTTTACAGCAGTATCGCTTTCTAACATTACAGAAAGTTCTCAGGACACATTTGATCTGGTCCGGGCGTTTCACTCGGACTTCCTCTGTCTTTAAAAGCCTTGTTCTCTTCTGAGCGTCGGCCGTATTTTTTTTTTATTTTCCATCATCAGAGGATTTTAGAGGTACTTCCTGTTGCCGTGGTGTTTCAAAGAAAGCGTTAGATAATGGTGCAAACGCCCGGGTTTTTCTGGCGTCTCGCGGCTCTAAATAATAAATCCTGTCTGGGCGCGGACAAGCCAGGAACTTTGCACTTTGGAGCTCCCCCAGGACGCTCTTTGAACTTTTCAACACAGTCAAGGGAATATTATGCAAAAAAAAAAAAAAAAAAACAGCTTTGGAGCCCGTTAGAAAGTTGTTCCGTCATCAAAAGCAGACGCAGAGTTGTGTTTTGTTTAGGGATTGTTTCAAATTGCCTTTCTTTTGTTACATTACGTTCTTGAGGAGTCATAGCAGTGGAGCAGATGCTTTTGCTAGGCTGCAGTGAGACTTTATATGTGCTTTTATTGAAGGCACTATCAATGATCAGAAAACATCTCAGGGCCATATGAAATCATCTTGGGGGACAAATTTTGCCCTCGTGCCGCCAATTTGACACCCGTGATCCAAACAATATTAATTTTAGCAGTCATTAAATAAAATTTGCCTGTTTATTTACGACTGTTTCCTAGTGAATTTAGGTCAAGAAAGACAATATTAGAATATGTCAAATAACTATGACATCAAATGTGACAGGCAAAGTGCAATGTTAGGTTTATTAGGAAATTGTTTTCCACATGTGTTGACGACATCATCCAGAACGTTACAGTATTTATCTTGACTGACATAGCAAAAACCTCATGGAAAATAATTCAACAGGAAGTGATTATGTCAGTACAAAGTTAGCTTTTATAAATATAAACATGCCAAAATGTCCCATGCACATGTAAGGGACTAGCCTGTCCCTACATGCTTTGACAGACACTTTACAAACCGTGAGGGTCTGGGAACAGAGCGCCAGGTTTCAATTTTAAGGGGCGGGCTTTCTGAGTCAACCAATCACAGAAAACTATTTTCGTAAACATTTGGGATTGATACGTTCATTGTTCAAAACGAAGCAAGAGCCAAATCACCTACGTTCACCATCTTAAATGTTTTGAAATGGGTTTTGAAAGCAACTTCCGACTTGTTAGTGTGACGTGTCAGAATCGCCGTGCTTGATTGGATCATACTATAATTGGATGAGGAAATATTGCCGAGGCTCCGGTTTCATACTCTTCTGCATTCAAACAGAATGTAACAGAAAGTCAGCTATTACCATCTTATCTCTCTGTCAGCTTGCTAGAAGATGCAGTCATATAATCTCTGTATTGTTTGGTTTGTGAGAGACATAAAACACATGACTTTTCCACCACAGAGTCCGTGTAAGAGCTGATTTTGAGTAAACTCACCCCGAACATTTGCCGCAGGTCGGGGTCCCGGAAGCGGAAGGGGATGTTGGAGACGTGTAACCGTTTGGGCTGCTGTTTCTCTGAGGAGTCTGAGTGCTGGAGCTGCAGAGGCTGAGAACCCTCTGTTTGTGTCACGTCATCTGTCTGTGGAAGCAAAAACACGATGCAGGTTAGTGGTTTGGACTGAGAAATAAACACCGATAAAAGGATGAAGTGAAATGATGTGAGTGGAAAAGGAAAATGCAAAACTCTGACATGTTGGAACAGTGGTTGTGTTCAACTGACATCACAACTTTTTACAAAATGATTCCAAAAGTAGGAAGAAGATGAACAAAGACTGGTGCCACCTAGTATCGCTAATCAACGTCATTTCACTCCCAGCTACTAGGTCAGGTATCACAGAACTGAAGATGGTTCCCAAAAACCAAGAAGTACAATCAGCCAATCAGCGAACAGAGATGAAGCAGTGTGTTGAGCAGAACCAACCTGAGATGAGAAAACAACTTAGCTCCATCTATGACCTTGTGTCAAATATTAATTAGAATATTATGTTTTAGCTTTAGTTGTAGCAGCAACAGTTGCAGACACATAGATACAGTCGACATCAGAGGCCACCCCACAACAAACTTCTGTGGGGGAAACATAAGCGTTTCGCACTGTAGTAACTCTGTTGTTCCGTAACCTTTTTAGCCCCTGGTTCCTTTTCTGGCGTGTTCCCACCGAAAATCAGGAACCAGGGAGGCCAGGGTGGGGACCAACTTAGCTCCTGCTCTGGGGCAAGTACTTTTCCCTCAGACCAAGAACCTTTCTACAACGTCAGAAAGTTTTTAGTAAAATAATAATGGCATTAAAGTTTACTGATAGCGGTGAGAGATGGACGGATGCAGAGGTACAAGCAGCGCTAATTCTGTACGCTAACAAGGGGGTACAGCAGGGCTTTGAGGGACCCAAAAAACCCTTACGAATCTTCAGAAAGCTAGTGCAAGTGCATTCATCCCACAAGTAACCAATGCCGCAAGAAAAAAAAAAAAAAAAATCCAGGGTTATACATAAATCAAAGACCACGGCAGCAAACTGATGAATTTGTAACTTCAATTTTTTTGTTTTTACCCTGAAACATGAAATAGCTGAATGCATTTTTGCAGTAACATTTTTCCTCTCGGTTTTAAAATTCAAATGAAAACCACTGAATATAAATATTTTCAAACCCTCTCATTCAACAGACTAAACTCAGAGAGCACAGTTCACAGTCAATTTAGCAGCTGATGAAACAAACCAGCCTTGGCGTCTTCAATCGTTTCTGTGGCATTTTTCACTGTGAATTTCAAAAGCAATGAATGAATATTAAATTAAAATGTTTAATCTGAGAAAAACATCCACACACAAACACACAGGCAAATTGAGCAACTGGAATTTCTAAAAGAACTTTCTCAAGCACCAAACTAGGCCAACGCAAAACATTTTGAACAAAGTGGACTGCATTTTTCAGAGATCTATGACATCACACAAGTGGAACATTCAGAACAGTTGAATGACCAGTAGAAATGACCAAACTGTTGAACGATCAAAGACAAGAGTGAGACATCGCCTCGCTGTTTGTGATCTTTGTCAAAACATATAAACAGTTAATGGAGCTCCACCAACAGGAAATATATCTTTAGTTCTCTTTCATTCAGTACATATGTTTTATAAAAGCCAAAACTACAACTAGCATGTTGCGCTAGCTTCTGCTAATAGGTCCAACTCTGATGTTTGTCACACAGAAGCTGAAGGTTCTCTTAGATAAACTTAAATCTTAGTCAAAGCTGATTAACACTGCGTTCTTACTGCCTTAGGGTGCCTATTACAAGTTGAACTAATTTCACTAAAACACAGTTAAGATTTAGTTTAGTTTAGTTTATTTGAGCAACATAAATAACGTGTATGTACAACACAGTCTCACAAGATGGCGTACATTTAGCACGACACAAAAATAGCGTATTTTTAGCACGATATCAGTCCTGTTTTGCGTACTTATGTTACGCCGTACATATAGCACGATATGAAAAAGCGTAAAAATGTCACGAGTTTTGGTTGAAGCCACGTGGAGACGTTTTCTTCGGGTGAAACGGTTAAGTTCAGGCAAAAAGTTACTAAAATGGGTAAGATTAGGGTTGGGGCTTGGGGTAGGTTAAGATTAGATGTAGGATTTTGTTAATTTTCATGAATAAGAACACGTCTTAACAACCATCATTGAAATGAACGGGGACTGTGACACGTACTATAATTACGCAAAAGAGCCTTAAACTCGTGCTAATCATACGCAATTTACATGTTGCGTTATGTCGTGGTATATGTACGCTTTCTTGTGAGATCGAGCTGGTATGTAACAATAAAGAATGGTACTCAAAAGAAGTAGGGAGAAGTTTAAGGAACTTGTACATCCATGTTGTACATTTATCGCTTCATTTTGAGTATACATAGATATTATTTATGCACATGTGCAGGGCGGTACATGAGTGTGTGTTGTAATCGTTTATGGTGCTACAAAATAAATGAAACAAATCAATATATTCAAGCTTTTTCTCAACATTTTACAAAAGTCATCTCAGTGTAGGCATATTTTAGGATTAAAATGTTACTTCCTAATTATAAATAATGACATAACACTGAGAAGTTACCTCGCAAGACTTCTCTAAAGTTACAGATTTTGAAAACATTTTTACATCAGAAATCACTCATTAGATTTGTATTTACATGACATAAAAATGTGCCTCTTGTAAGAAAATGTAAACTGTCCTTGTCTTCCCAATGTGAGGTCATCGGTTTAGAACTCTGCTCTACTTTGTTATTTTCAACATAATTTTTTTTACTTTTCTTCACAAACTTGTTCTTAATATACTATACACAAAGTGATAATTTATAGTAACCACAGCTATTAATCTTCCAATGATTGTAAACATTTTAAATCATAAAAACTTGTCATATACACCCATTAAGAGTTAATTCATTACATTCTGACATCTGGCTGTGATAATTATTTGATCACAGCTGCTGGACACAATCACACAGTGGACACCAGACTTTAAGCAGCAACTATTGATTAAATGAAACCAGAAAATGACCGCAGCGCCACAAATCACATTAATTAAACCTTAAACTAATTAAACATCAAAAGCGGCCAAAATTAGACCAATATTTCATCATTTTCACACAGATCCCTCTTCTCAGACCCACAGCATCAGCTAAAATATCCAATCCACTCAAATGTGAAGTGTGAATTGTATAAATAATAAAAGTGTGTCATTTTTCACTCAGGCCTGAAAGCCGCCGACAAACAGAATGTGACTTATGGTCCGGAGCATTACAGAGCCACTGATTCATCTGATGCACTTCACTCTGCACTGCAAAAATTACATCCGCGCTGGCTAAAGGCTTGATTTTCTGCCAGAGCGACGGGAAATATGAGTGTGCAGTGAGAGGTTGCCAGGTATGAATGAAAACATGTACGATTCACATAAAGGAATGAGATGAAGTAAGTTTAGTCTAAGGAATGTCTTCAAGATAAAATAAAACAAGACTATATTTAGCAGTAAAACACACTAAACATGAATATTTTTACAATTTCAATAAATATTTTAGCTTGTTTTTACCCACTTTGTCTGATGAGGTTTATACTTGTCTTTTGTCCAGTAAATGTGACATATGTGGAGTAGGATTGTCAAGAATTTTGGGTGAATTATTTTAATATTTGAATTGTATTTACCTATTTATTTACTTTTGTTTTTATGCTACAGTAAAATATAAATGTGGGATTGTACGAGTGTTATTATGGATAGAAATGTAAAATAGGCTATTTGTATTTGCAAATATCTGGGGCTCAAAAAATAAATTAAAAAAATTGACACTTGTGACCTTTTTAGAAGCAAAATTCAAGTTTATGTTGTATTAAAATATTCAAAATTTTGAAATTTTTATTACGCTGTTCACAAACTCTAGCGTAGAGGTATTTCTACAACTGTTACCTAGCAAACACATAATAAATAGGCCACTTAAATGACACAACATTTATAGTTACTGTATATGGACAATAGACTGGGTGCACGGTAGCCAAGTGTTGGCTTCCCAATAAGGAGGTTGTGGGTTCGACTCCCGGGTCGGACATTTCACATCACACAATCTCTGGTGGATTTGCATGTTCTCCCGTGTCACCGTGGGTTTTCTCCGGTACTCGTTTCCTCCACCTCCAAAACATGCATGTTTAGGTTAATTGGCATCACTGTAATTTACCTTAGAGAGTGAATGAGAGAGTGAATGTTTGTCTGTCTAACCTGCGGCAAGTTGGCCACTGTCCAGGGTGTCCCCGCCTAAGGCCTAAAGTCACTGGATAGCTCCAGTCACTCGACCCTAACGGGATAAGCGGAAAATGAATGAACGAATAGACAATAGACTATAGACAAGTGATAATAGTGTCAGTTGTGGGTAAATAGTCTTTGCATTTGGTGCTTTTTGATGACACATGTGAAGGGATGTGTTTTAGATCTCAAATTACTTCCAGTTTTCAACTTCATAATTTGCGACTTTACTGCAAAACTATGACACATATTTACCACCAGAACTAGGACAAACTTTCAAAAATGGTGACTTACAACAGAAGAAGATTTAGGCCTCAGATATGATCTTGATACACAGCTCTGGGATGTTCAAAATTGTGTTTCATGAGGCTCAGAAAAAAAAAAGAAAAGAGAGAAAAAAATATATGTTCCAAACAATGTTTAAGCTGTGTTTTCATGAGGAAGCAAAAAAGAATAAATGAAACAACTTTTAGTACATTGATCAATGACCATCATGTGACATTTCAGATGAAGGACTATAAAAAGCTATTCTTAATTCTAAATCTGGGAAGAACTCTTGAATGCCATTTTACTCATAAAATACCACACTGCACAGTGACAAAACAGCTCATTGGGTTAAAGTTTTGTTGCCTCTTCTTGCTGCAAGTCTGCAAGTGACAGAAACTTTAGGTTGACAATAATATACAGTGTACGGTGAGAAGAATTCAACTTCTTATGTTTAAATTTATAGGATTCTTTCTGCATTTTGGAAACTTCAGATATATTTATGTTTAAAGTTCTGACACATCATACGACACATGAGCAGATGAATGTTTTTGGACCAAAGTCTTTCATAAAGTAGAAGGAATTCAGGAATACAGATAAATCACATTGGACTAAATGTCATATAGAACCCAATAACTTCAGTGGAGGGCTCCTTTAGTATTCCTCATTTGTGTGTCAAGTGTTGCCCTTCCACAGATGTTCAATTCAGACAGTTGTTCTTGTAATACTCTTTGCTTGAGTAGTTCTTCTAATATTTTTGAGCAATCTCTTGTGCATAAACTTTAGGAATATTTTGTGCAGCAACATCAGTTTTACTGTCTATGGTCACACATAAATACCTGTTTCACAATTTTTTTTTTTCATCACAACAAATACAGGCCAATACAGTGTAATTAGATAGGGCAGCTGATTGCTACAATTCAGTTTTCGTGTGTAAAAGAGCTTATTTATCTACAAAAAAAAAAAATCACCTGATTTTAAAGTAACACATCAGAGACAACAACAAAGAAAGGGTCAGATTTATCAAGCATTCTCTCAGGGGGAGCAAAACCTTGGCAGAGATGACATTTCTCTCACACACACTCTAAAGATGCAGAACTTGAGGAGATTCATATCTGTTTTGTTTAGTATGTTGTATGTGTATCTTACAATATTAAAGTTTGTGTAAAATGCTCATAAATAACATGATTTTTATTATTATTATTATTTTTTTTTTTTTCATTTTTGCACCCACAATTTACCACCTGGCTTGATAAATCAGGCACCAAGACTTTAGTTTAAGTCAGTCTTTACAGATGATCGTCTATGCCATACTGTAGAATATTAGTGCTAAAACAAAGGAGATTTCCGAAGAAGAAACAATGAAGAGGAGCCCTCCATCTAGAACAGTGGTTTCCAAAGTGGGGGATTTTGGGGGTTGCAAGAGGATTTCCGGATGCAATTTTACAATTACTTGTTTCTTTTTTTTTTTTTTTTTTTGAGCAACAAACTACTAAAAATAATGCATTTATTAACACTTTTTAAAAACAATTTTCCTTAAAAATATTACAAACATTGATTTTGCTGTGGATGTTGTGAGTTTGTTTTATGGTTATTTTGGGGTCATTGTCTAAAAGGTTTGGGAACCCTGCACTAGAACATGCTAAGGAGATCAAATCAAATCAATGTATTTTTGTATAGCCCAACATCACAACAATAGTCATCTCTGAGGACTTTCCGAGATTGGTAATTGCGCAAACATCAATGTTAGAAAATAAAACAATAAACATTCATTGGTCAAAACAAGCCTGACCAGAGTACGGCCACACATGGTTGTATTAATAGAAATAGAAATAGAAAATCTGCCTCCTGCCCTCCATGATCTTATGACGTCATCACATTCTTTAACAAAAAGAAAGTCTTACACAAGCATTCAAGTTTCATAACAAGGACACATCTGGACTGTTGTCACTCTGATGTATTCATTTCAAACTATTGCTTTAATCACACACACACACACAAAAAAGAAGATGAACACAATCTGTAGTAGCACTGTAAAATCTCCACTGCGGAAACGCTGGTCTAACTGTGATGTAACAATCCCTATTTCAACGTATATTTTTTGCAGTGCGAGCCTCCCCTCAGCGCACACATCATTATGCAAACTCCACGCTGACGTTCTCGATACAAATGATGTCTCCTGAAGACGCTGATGGATGCGGAGCTGGCGGCGGCCATGATGGATCTCGGGACAGGACTTAGCTTGTCTGCTCAGATGGACTCGCCTTGTTCTGATGTGTTTCCCTGGACACTCGATGGTCAGAGGCTCAATCAAACGCCAATGTGGAGAGAGGGAAATGTTTGTCAAACGGTGGGCTTTTTATCGTGACGGGCAGATTGTCTGAGTGTGGTTGGAAAAAAAATAAACTGTATAAGGCTATGTATACATGACGGCAAAACGGTGATAATTTTAAAAACATAACATAACATAAAAAACATAACATGGAGCTGCTTCAGTATTTGATAATGTCCACATGGATCGCTAAAATGGCCCTGAAACTGCTGCAATACCTTTAACTGAGTGTGGCACTGTGATGTTGACACAGAAAGTCACAAAACTAGAAGAACACTTGACAGTGAACGTGAAGAAAATTGCTAAATGTAAACACGTTGTTAACGGCTGTCATTGCCCACTTCATACCGGAAAAACACCTTTAGCTTTGCTTCTTTGACATTGTTTTATTCGTATTGAAATTTTAATTAAAACACTAAACTAAACTGTTAAACACAAAATTCCCTTACAGATTTCAACAAAGCAATTGATTGTTAAATGAGATTGTTACTGTTTAAAGCAGTACATGCATGATTAAGCTAGTTCCGGCTGCTAACTGCTAGCTTAAAATGGCGATAAATAAATGTGCTGTTTGGGGCTTTCTCTTGGCAAACTTTTGCAAGATACATTCATAAATATAAATAAATAATATTAACTGTACACTAACAAATAATGTGTTTAAAAGACGTGGCCTGTGCATGCGTAGTTGCGCTAAAAGGTACAAAGTGGGCACTGACAGGCCTCACTTGAAGATGGACTAGCTATCCAAACAGCTAAACACATGGACCCAGAAACTCCAAGCAGCAGATTAGTTTTGATGGAATTTACTGATCCAATTACTTGTGAAACTGCATCAATGAAGCACATACAGAAAGTGTATTCTGCGGTAAATAATGCATATGTAAACTTAACATCTTTAAACTGTAAAAAACACATTGAATTTTGTTAGCATCACGATTAGCATCACAATTAGCATATGAATTGGCGATCTAATTAGCATATACATCGCGCACTAAGAACGTGCTAATTGTGGCCTATCAAACCTAAAACAACATCACAAACGTACAGTGGCTTTCTACTACTCAATACTTACAGACAATGCTTTAACAAACAACAAAAGAAAAGACTAGGAGTAAAGAACAAGCATGGACAAGCATGACTGAAAAACAACAACTTCCTGTCTAGCGTTCTTCTTCTACTAGAAATAAAATGCAACTCAAAGTGATCACTAGATGGCATGATTTAAACAAAACACATGTTGTAAATGCTGACTTGCCGCAATATAAATGTTTTTAGACTCCTACAACTCTGAAACTGCTGCTTTCTGTGGACAATGTGTGAGACTATATATTTTGACTTGGCTGGTGGACAAAGTCTTAACTGTTGTTTATAATGTTAGCTTGGGAGATTTTTTAAAACTTGACAAACAACAAGGAGCTCTATGCATTTTTGTTTTTCTCCAGGTGAGAAGTCTGAAACTATTTAAACTACATGAAGAGTCGATCGTAGAATGAACTTGCTCCCAAAACAAACACAAATATATTGATTTGTATAAGGCCCGAGAACGCCTAATGCACTTTATGGCTCTGACACAACATATTGATTGTGGCGAAAGAAAGATTTCATTTTCAAACATATTTTTAAAGCGGCAAAGAGACTACAGACAACCAACGTAATGTAATATGTCTATCAGTCCTCTTTGGTTTAACATTCTAATAAATTGTATTGTGTTTTTTGTATAACAATTAATGAGATGTATAAACTACTATTACAGAGAGAGAGAGAGAGAGAGAGAGAGAGAGAGAGAGTATTTACTTGATAGACCACTAGAGGCCCCTCGTCGTGATGAGTATTTTGGATCTCGGTGGAGTGTGGAATGATTAACAGCAAAGAGAATGAGCTGGGACTGACTGGGGAGAAGAAGGAGAGCAGGAGGAAAGGAAGAGGAGGAAGAACAAGAGGAGAATGAGGAGAAGAAGAAGACCAGGATAGGAAGAAGATGAAACGAAGGAGAATAAGAAGACGTTGAGGAGTGAACGAGGAGGAGAAAGAGAAGGGGAAAAGGCAGAATTGGAAGAGGAGGAGAAAGAGGAAGAAAAGGAGAATGAGAAGAGGAAGAAGAAGAGGAAGAGGAGTGAAGGAGAGGAGTAAAAGAAGAGGAGAATGAGGAGGAAAAGAGAAAAAGAAGGATGACTTGGCCGAAGAGGAGCAGGAGAGGATGAAAAAGAGGAAGACGAAGAGGAAAAGGAGGAAGAAGAAAGAGAACAAGATGAAGAAGAGGAGGAAGAAGAAGAGGAGATAAAAAGGAGGAGAAGAAAGAAGATGAAGAGCTCTAAGAAAAGAGGAGAGGAAGAGCAGGTGAAGGAGAGGATGAAAGGAATAGGACTCAGAAGGAAACAAGGAAAAAGGAAGGAAAGGGAAAAGGAGAGGATGAGAAAGAGAAGAGGATCAAAAGGAGGAAGAGAGGAAAGGAGGAGGAAGAAGAGGAGGAAGAGCAGGATGAGAAAGAATAAGGAGGAGGAAAAAGTAGAAGAAGAAGAAAGAGAA
The DNA here is from genome assembly GCA_038363315.1 of Mugilogobius chulae. Lineage (NCBI taxonomy): Eukaryota > Metazoa > Chordata > Actinopteri > Gobiiformes > Gobiidae > Mugilogobius > Mugilogobius chulae. The sequence continues at coordinate 38,252,541 of CM076396.1, read as the reverse complement.
AAATACGAAGAAGAAGAATACGAAGAAGAATACAAAGAATACGAAGAAGAAGAATACAAAGAAGAAGAAGGTGCAAGTTAGCTTCAAAGTCTGTATATTTGCCTACAGAGATCAGCCCCAAAGTAGCTCATCCATACATCAAACATTACAATCTTGGACTGAACAAGATTTAGAAGGTCTTTACTGAAAGATTTATTGATATGGGAGACACAGTGGCACAGAGGTTAGTGCTATAACCTTAAAGCTGGAAGCTCCAAGGATCGACTCCTACAACAAAACACAGCCACCCAAAAAACCTTTGACACAATTCAGAGCTCGTTCTCTTGTAATAATGTTGAAAATCTCCCTCTTATCTATCTTAGAAAAGTGACTCCCATTAGCTTCTAGTCATGTTAAAATGTTCTTATCTCAACAAAAAAATACCTCAAGTTGTGTTTTAGTTCATTTAGTCCTGCTGTCTCTGTCTGCAAAGTTCAAAATGCTTCAATCCACCTTGTGATGTCACTCGATGGTAGCTTCAGCAGCCTTATCTGGACTGATTTATTCTACGAAACACTAAACTAAGACTGAGTTGTTGCTGGTTTTGTTTTAAACAGTCAATTTGTTCAGTTGTGATTATAGAAAATGCAATCAAGCTGCTTAAACAAGGCTAAAATATTAGCTGTAGCTGCTAACTTAGGCAGCTTTATAAGTTGTGTGGAGTTTAATAACACACTGGATCACTTCCTGTATTACCACTTATTGACATCACAAGACAGAACAACCTGTGTTTACATTAACATGTCAGTTCAGGTGTAACAATTGTTCAAAATAAATGAATCAAAACGCAATTGCAGGTATGTTTTTTATGAAGAAACACCTCCATAACATAAAAACGTATACTATAATTGCTTGTTCTAATTTTAGTCTCGCTTGGTCAGATCTGGTTTAGTCCAGTTTGGTCCAGTTTCTCCCAGCGCCGCTCCAGGACCGTCTCTCGCTCTCGGCTCTGGTCTTAGTGATACATTTGGAAGCGTTTAGGAAATGGGCGAGGGATTTATTCATTCTAATTCATCACGGCAGTATTATCATCATCACCATCATGATCATCGCCTTTATTATTCTCATTATCATAACCACAATCTCCACTGTAATGGCTGTCATTTATTTGGCTTTTATGGCCCATTCCCACACACTGACACGCACTGTTCCACTGACAGTTGTTTGATTCAAGGTCCCACTTTGTCTCGATCAAAGAAGAGAAGAAGAGAGAAGAAGGGGCTTGTTCAAATACTCTACTAACACAACTACTATTACTGTATACCATAGGAGTCATTGTTCATTTTTAAAGTTTGTTCCAATTTGTGTGTCACGTGAACAAATAAAGGTTTTATCACCTGGGGACCAATTTTCTTTAAAACACCTGAAACTGTATCAGAAGCATTTGGAGCATAAAGAAATGACTGGACTACTAACAAAAAAATTCAGTCAGATCATTGGTTGTTGTTTTTTGTCATACCTTAACATAGTTTCACTTTTTGTCTGTGAATTATCTTCAGAAGTGTCACATGTTGTTACTGTTACATGTCTTGTCTCTATCTTCTTTAGAACAGCATCTAAAGTATGAGAAAGTAGGAAAGCCCCCTTGTCTTGGTTTAGTGTGACAGGAACAGGTTTCTGTATGGCTATTGCTTCTTTTATCCAGCTTTGTTTATTTTGTTTATTTGTCCTATGTCCCAATGACTCTGACCTGATCCTAATCCATATCAGATGTTTAACCACTTATGGATTGTGATGTAAAACCTGTAAAAGGTATATAACAAAAACACAACCTCTGGCTTGAAGAAACTCAAATATTAATAGACTTTTGAATTGAAACTTGATTTGTGAAGTTGAGGCTCTGTAGTTTTGGTCTTTGACTCTACTACTCTAGTTGTAAGTGTGAAAAACTCTGCATGAAAGAAACTCTGAATTTAAGGGATGCCTTTTTTGTGTGTAAATCATTCAAAATGTTTCAAATGTTTTCGAGACTCTCAGAATCGGCTTATTCATTTATGTTAGAGCACGGGCAGCCCTGTAAGGCAGAAGTAAGTCAGACAAATATTTCAGTGCAAGGTCATTTAATAATACAATTTTTGAAATCTACTTGAAACAGCCAGTGCAAATATGCCCGGACTGGGGTAAATGTAGTCACGCTTTTCTGTTCCCAGTTAAAAATCACAGTGCCACAGTTTGCACAAGTTGCAGAAGTCCAAGGGAGGCTTGACTCCAACATACAATGCATTACAAAAAAATTGCATTGTATGTTGGTGCCTGTTGTTCAAAATGGTCCTGGAAACCATGGGCCTTCTCTTGGCCAACTGTCTGAGGTGTAAAAAACTAAATTAGCTTTTATTTGTGTTTCAAGTTCAAAATTATTGCAATTTTTTTATTCTTTCTATGCTAATCTTGTGACTATACAGGGATTATTTATCAACCTGCCCCTGATTGACAAAAACTATAGTAACAAGTAGAGCCAGCACTATTGTCAGCCAACTACAAGAGTTTATCACTGTGTGAAAACAAAAGTTATTCTGCTAATTCAACATTTGTGAATGAAATCTGACCCTGCAAACCATAAAAAAAGGTAAAAAAAAAAACAGTCTCAAGCTTCAGGAGACAGACGTCTGTCGGACCGGTTCAGACCTGATCCAAACACCTAGCACTCGTCTCGTTTTGTTTTATTCAAGAAGCTTCCCCAGCCAACTAGATGGACAGCATTCTTTTTGCTTGGGACATGCTCATTACAGCGGAAAGTGACGTCGACCAATTATCATTAGTAACCTATAATGTGACAATAGCAGGTGATAAAAAGGTAACAAAGCAAAATGTAGGCACCCATTTTGTTAAACTGAAACTACATTTAGGTACACAAAGGAGCAGTTCTTTTTTACATCGCACTAAGCAGTTGATCATTCTTTTAATCCAGTGTATTTACTATCTGCAGTGACTAACAGGCTGTGCTACCCAAAGCCTGCAAAGCCCTTGTGCAGCCGGACACATCGCAGGTTAACAAGTGTTACCGGACACTAGATCTGTAGAGAGGTGTGAAATCTGTGCCTGAGCCGACCGTGGTGTGTGACAGCGAGAAGAGAGCGCGGAGAGAGAGAGGGTCTGCTCCCGTCTGTGTCCCGTCCGCTGGAGGTTAATAGCCTGATCCTCCATGTTGGACCCCGGGGTGACACTGCGCAGACAGATGCCCGGGCAAGAGGGGGGAGAACGAGCCACGGTAGCAGCCCACGGGTCAATCCGTTTCATCGCTCACACGCGACACGGACGACCTTTAGCGTATGTTAACGGACTAGCGGCTAGCCTCCACGCCGGCTCTTTATCACGGCGCGGCGCTTTGCAAACATCCAGATTCACTTTGTCCAGACGGGCTGACATTGGGGGCAGGAGCTGGGGGAGGAGAGTGGAAGTGCTGACTCCTGAGCTGAGGATTGGGTTTGTGGTTTCACACGGACTGAGAGGACAGAACAAAAGGACTGAGTTATGGCAAAAGTCTAGATGTGAAGGCCAAACAGAAACAGATAATAGTTTTTAGTTTTATAGTAGTAGTGGGGAAAGTATCCAATTTTGTCATTTAAAGTGACAGTAGCTGGGTCCATTCTTCATTAATAGACATTTTGACTGTGGAACATTGTAGCTAAAGGAACATGATTTCCAAGTAGATGCAATACAGTTTAGAGTAGACACACACTCAAGAGTTTTTAATCCTGCTCTAACAATGTTTCCCAACCACAAACACAGCTGATGTTCGATCTGTGAGATACTATTCCCAGACTAAATCCCAGACAGAATGTGCCAGACTTGTGATAGATCTCAGAGATCTTCTGTACTCTTTTATAGCCACAAATCCATTAGCATATCAGACAAGATCGGTTTGAATTGCAGACAGTAGATGGAGCGTCATCTCAATTTCTGTTGTGTGGAATGCATGGGTGTCACTTATTACACTTTCCAAGATGCAAATATTGCAAAATGTTCTCAAAAGCATACAAAATACAGCAGCAATATTGTGTACTTTTTTGGAAGTGGAGAACCAACTATAAAGCTTTGTTTGTGACATAATTCATGGAGACATCGAGCGCTGATGATTTTTTGTCTAAAAGTAAAATAAATACAATATAATCATACTAAAAATGGGTGCAGTGCCTTCAAAACAGTCTTAAATTTGCAGCCAGGGTGTCTATTTGACTTGTAAGAAGATTTTGTGCAGCCCTCGAGATGATTTCAGAATATTTTTTTAGTTTGAACTGCAGCTTCCCAACACAGTCTCACAGTAAATCAATGTATCAAAACTAGCAATGTACGCGCACCCGACCTGCAAAACGAGCCGCCACTCATTGATCAAGCTGGAGAAACAACTCGAGCTAAGGCTGTTGTCAGCTAACTACAAGAGTTTCTCACAAAAGTTGTGCTGCTAATTCAATATTTGTGAATGAAATTTGACCTTACGACCCATAAAAGTTACATTAGTGAGTGAAAAAGCAGCATGAAAAAAAAAAAAAAAAACGCGAATTTTTTGTTTATCAATACGGGCGATCTGCGCGCATCGTTAGGCAGAAAGAAGGATGGAATAAACATGATTTCACGCCTTTTTTGCATCTATATGCTGTCTTGTAATACCGTAAAATAAACATGAGTTTTGGTTGAATCTATGTGGGGACATTTTCTCTAGGTTTAGGCCTTAGCACAGTTTTTTTAGACTAATACAAAAGTTGTCATAGTTTTACACCAGGTACCACCAGAGGGGGAAAATGCTTTCCAACTACCACTTAATTTGATCTATAATTGGGGTTAAAGCACATTTTGAATAACTATAACTATGAACCAAGAAATTACTGAAGAATGTATTTTAAAAAAATGATTACGTTAACTTAAGAGGAGTCCACTTGAAAATACTCAAATAACACTGAATATTGAATTACACTGGCCTAGTCCTATTTGTAAAGAATATAAAATAAGTAGTGTATATAAAATGCTGGAACTTGCAGCAAAGGAACAAGACATCTCTAGGAAAAAAAACATTAACATGTTATAATTCCTCCAACAACCCAAATCCTGCAATTGCACACTTCCATTCCACTTCTGATAATAACAGGTTAAGTCAACACGAGCCAGAAGCCAGAGCAGATCACAGCCCATTTTCAGCCGCGCAGGTGTGTACATAACACAGTCTCGCTGCTCGTGGCTCCTCTCTATCCTCCACAGCCAAACTCCGGCGTTTGTTTGGGCCGCGTCAGAGCGCTCCCAGGGCTGTGTTTGCAAAGCTCCAGATTAACTTTGAGTCGCCTCCCTCCGACAGGCGCTGACACAGAGGCCAAGCGCACCAATGCTGTTTCCCGCTAACTCAATAACTCCGGTGTCAGTGGATCCTCATCACCGCGCGCTATCCTGGGGCTCTCTCTCACTCCCGCGCTTCTATGTTCCAGACGGGGCCGGGGAAATAATTACCTCTGTATTACCATAGGAGGCCACCCCGACTGGCACTTTACTGTCAAAAAAAGCGAGAAAAGGAAAGAGAAGAGAAAGGAGGAGGGGGCAAAACACAGATGAGAAAAAGCCAACCTACGCCAGAGAGATGTCAAGCCGCACAAACTCTGGATGTTATTTGCGAAACGGGCTGCGGAAATGCCCACCTCAGCACTTGAGCTGCTCTCAAACACGGCATAATAAGAGAATTAGGAGGTCTCCAGGAACAAGAAGAACAATTAGACAGGAGGAAGTGAGACGAGGGTGAATTTAGAAGTGTGTGTGTGCTTAGGAGTAATGGAGAGTCAGAAAGATGAACTCAGTGTGAAATCAAGCTGCTTAATGTTGTTTGGACAGCAGCTGCTTTTAGATAAAGATATATTTGAGTCGTGTGAATACTGTTACAGGACAAAGTTAAGGTTTTAATCCATGTTATAGTGCCTACTAAACAAAAATATAACAGAAGTTTCATTAGTCCTGAACAAGCTTGTCTTCTCTTTGTTTTAAATGTCCACAGATTATGGTTTTCAAGAATGTGATGATGGGCAAGAGACACTTTTTCCATAAAGAACATTGCACTACCATAGAAGATAGTTTCACACATTTTTAGTCTGCTGACTTCTATGAAAAGACCAGGGCTAGTTAATTATATTTTCATGAAGGGTGGGTTTCTTCAGTAAGCAGTGACCTCTGGGCTGGAGGTAAGACAAAGTGCCATTTCTTTTTCTTTTTGGATTCACACAAAAACATTCTTTAAATTACTGAATTAACTACTCAAGTCTAGATGCTAAACCAGGACAAATACATTTTCTGATTTTCGGGACATGGATTGAGACCAAGGTTTCATTATTACTCACAGTAATAATGTTAATAGTCTTGGAAAAGACCAATTCACTTTTTGCTTTACAGCAAAAACAGCATTTTAAAAAACACCTTTTTTAGCTGGCCTCCATCTGTAATGTTGCTTGTCAAAGCCTGAGTNTGCTGAATCTTTCTACTACAATGAGCTTATTAATCCAGCCAGCTGGTGGTCTTTTCTTGAGCATTTGACTTTGACTTTCATGTCAACATTTTCTGGTGGATTTTGTTTTGATTGGCTTCTGGTGATCATGCTGTGAAAGACTTTCTTTGCATCTTGTCCACATTGTCTTTTGCTTGAGCTGCCACCTCTCTAGGAGACTTTATGGCCAATCTTCTACTGGTAGCTTCAAGAAGTCAGGACCGCTTGCCAAGTTGATCCCTCCTTTAGTTCACTTGCTGAGCAGCCTCTTGTGATTATATCAGCAATGTTAAGATCGCCAGAGATCCACCACCAATCTTCCACTGGGGCAGACTTTTGTATCTCTCCAATGCGGTTGGCGAAGAATGTTTGATAGCCATAGCTGTCTCTTTGAATGGCTCCCAGCACTGTTTGGCTGTCCACCAGATGAAACCATCGCTCCACTTGCATCCTTGAATGCCTTTCAAAGTACTTGCGGAGTCGAGTTGCAAAGACAGCTCCACAGACCTCTGCTTTCACAGCTTCACCTTTTTGATCCAGTGGTGTTAATTTGGCTTTTGCCTCCACAAGCCGGACCTCAGCTCCTTGTGCACTGATCCACCTTAAGTACAAGACAGCTCCGTACGTTTTGTCACTTCCATCAGAGAATGTTATTGCCGTCGGTGCAGATTTCCAATCGAGAGGTGTGATACTTCTGTGAAATTTCACTTGACTCAGCTCTGCATACTCCTCAAAGAGCTTGATTGCCTCCTCCCTGAGAGATTCTGAGAGTGGCTTGTCCCAAGTTTCTTGTGTCATTTTTCCACCACCTGTTTCTTGGAAGGCCTTTCTCACGAGGATAGCACCTCTTTGTTTCAGAGGAGTTACAAGGCCGATGGGATCATAAAGTCCTGCCACTTGGCTTAGTAGCTCTCTTCTGCTTAGTGGATTTGGTGTTCCCTCTCTTATCTCTTCTTTGGAGAGATTTTTGCCAAGCCTCATTTTCTTTTTCTTTTTGGAGAAGTTGATCGAGGTGAGCATATATAACTTGTCCTCACTTGTCTCGTAGCCAACTCCAAGCGCTTTATTATCTTCATCTCTCATTTGATTTGGGAGTATGATTGTTTTGGAGGTGTTTTCAGCCTTGACACACTCTGGACTTTTTTGCCTCCCACTTTGGCCAGACCATACCCAGGGTTTTAGAAGGAAACCTCCAGCTTTCAGGATGACTTCAACTCCATTGGTGATCTCGACCAGACTCCTGAGGTTATTGTGGGAAGTGAGTATGTCGTCCACATAACTGTCTTCCTCCAAGACTCTGCGCTCTTCCTCCATCTGAGCAAACTCTGGCAACTTGGCAGTTTCTCTCATTGCCAATTGCGCTATGCACCCTGCCGGCCTGTCTCCAATATTCACTCTTGTTATAGCGTACTCCTCAATGTCATCTTCAGGCCTGTCCCTCCAGAGAAATCTGTGCAGGTGCATTTCACGGTCTTCTAACCAGACAGAGTTGTACATCTTTTTGATGTCTCCCAAAGCAGCGTGTACACCTTGACGAAATCTGAGCAGTACAGCCCTGATGGGATTCAGTACATCTGGACCTTTCAGTAGAATGTCATTCATGCTTTGACCTCTGAATTTCTGGCTGCTGTTCCATACCAGTCTGACAGGAGTTGTTACAGAGTGGGGGTTTGGGGCAACCAGATGACTTACGTACCAGACAGGACCTTTCCAGTTGCTTCTCATTTCTTTGGTAAGTTTTATGGCAGCACGTCGTTCCACCATTTCGTGAACCTGGGCAGTATATGCAGCTTTCCACTCCGGTTCTCTGTCCAGTTGTCTTTCTGTCCTTAAGAATGTGGCTTTTACTGCATCTTTGTTATTTGGGAGTGAGGCTGGATCTTGTGTCCATGGATACTTTGCATCCCAGTGTGGAGTATTGACATGAGCATCTCCTTTGACATAGGTCAGTCCATCTTTAATAACTTCCAGCTCTCTTTCCTCTGCCAGTGTCATTTCCTTGCCCCCTGGCTGACAATTGCCACACCTAATCCTCCACATTTGGCTCACAGGAGGCACCAATACTTTCCCATCTCCACCAGTCAAGGAAGTCTTTGCTGTACCAGCTGTGGCTGCAGTGTTAGCTGTTGTGTGAGTTCTGATCTCTTCAGGGTCTGTGTGCTTTAGAACCTCCTCATACCTCACAGCCGCAGTACGCATTGATCGGGCAAAGTGAGTTTTGGAGTGATGTGCCGCGACTTCCACATGCTCAAAGAGATCTGGGTGGGCACCACCAACTGTTTTTCCAAGCGGACTGTCCCATAGCACAAGATCTCCCACAACCTTCTCCTCTGAGGAGCAAGCCTTCCTTCCCGGTGACTGATCAGCAGTTCAATCTCTCGGGGCGCTGCAAGTCCTCAACTTGAACATCAGGAAAGAATGAGTGAAGTTTTTTGGGCTCAACTTCTTTGTGCACCTTGGCAATCTCATCTAGGCCATAGCAAACAAGCTCATGTGCTCTTTCCACACCTGGTGCCGTTTTGATGCGAACTCTGAGAAGGTACCTCTTTGTCTTTACTGATAGAGTCATGCCGCCGACGCCATACAACATCAGGGTCACTTGCTCACTGCGCAGTCTGAGACGATCAGCAGCCTTGTGGGTAATGTAGTTTGTGTCGGAAGCAAGGTCTATTAGTGTACCGATCTTCTGACCTGCATTTGCTGTGACCTCCATTAACATCAGAATGACTGGTAACTCTGCATGGCCGTTTGGATCCAGTAGCTGGGACGGTGGTGTTTTGCCAATGTTAATGTTCCCGTTTGTGAAGGCTTCCTGCATCGTTCTGCCATGTCTGAAGATAACTCTGACAGGAATTCTTCTTGTTCTGCAGTCAGATTACTTTTCCTTTCACTGCATTTCTGTAGTACTTCACATTTATTAATGTCTCTCGGGCAAAGAAGATAGTGATGTTCATTAGAACTTCCTTTCCTGCATTCTTTTTCTTGCAGATGAACGTGTTCTTGCAGTCTCCTTCCTCATTGTGCCAGCAGAGACAGATTTTGCAAAGCCCAGTCTTTTTAGAGTAGCTTTCCTCTCTGGAATACTTTGGACTTTGAATTTTCTGCACAAGAACAGCTTGTTGTAATGCCTCTCTTCACCACATACACCACATGTGTTACCAAACTCTTTCTTTGTTGTCTTGGTTGAGGCAAACTTCTTGTCTTGTTTACGTGCATAATTATCCGACTTGTCTGTGAATTTGAGTTGTTCTAATCTTTCAAGCACACCTTCTTGTTTTTTCAAGAATGTTAGGAGCATGTCAAAATGATTGTCAGTTGTCACACCATTATTTGGCTCCAACATGAAGCTTAGCCAGTCTCGTTTCACAAAGTCTGGGAGCTTGCTCTCGATTGTTTTTATAACAAGTGGATTTTTTATTGCACCAATGTTATTTAGTTCTGTCAGGTCTGCGAGAGCCTTCTCGACTAACTGAATCAGCTCAATTACCTTGCGTGGTTGATTTCCTCTGACAGGTGGCGCTCTTTCGAGGTCTTCTAGTATTTCGATTACAATTGCAGACTTATTTCCGTATCTGTTTTCAAGCACTCTGAACATGTCCTTGCAGATGAGTAAGTTGATAATCTCAGCTCTTTCACAATCTTATCATCCACACTTTCAATAAGTTGTATTTTTCTGACTTCAGCTGACCCAGTTGGCTCACCCTGTTTCTGCAGGTTTTCCCAATCTTTTTTCCACCTGTGGAAATCTCTTTTGTCCCCATTGAATTTAGGTAGTGAAGTCGGTTTTATTTTGACAACAGGAGTTAGAGGTGCAGGTGTTGCTGGCCCCACAGTTTGAGTGGTAGGGTCTTCAACCCGCCTTGCGGTTATAAAGTCTGCTTTCCTTAGCTCCAGCTTAAACTTTAAAGTTTTTAACTGCGCGATTTGATCAGTTAATGTTCTCCGCTCCTCTCCAGGAATCCATCTTTCCCAGGCCAAAATAGTTTCAGTGGTGTCTTGAGTCTTTTTCCCAAAATATCCATATGAACACCATAACTTTCAACATTCACACTGAGAACAGGCAAGTCACTTGTTTTTTGTGCAATCTCCTCAGTTTCTTTGATTGACATTTGAACCTCATTTTTTCCATATTTTGACCACACTGTTGCTTGCACAGACTCTCTTATGAGTTTGAATTTTCCTCAGCATCTTTGGCTGCTTTTTCAATCTCTTCCTGCTGCTCAAGCAATTGTGGCTCCTCTTCCTCTTTTGTGTCGTCAGACAACATTGCAGCCAAGTAATTGTCATTTGCTCCAAACAATTCTGTAAGACGTTCAGAAAGTTTATTGAATTCATCCAGTAACTCTCCTTGTACCATATTGTCCAGTTCTCGCATGACAAGATTGGCTTGCCTGGTGAAGAGGCTTTTTGCAATTGTGCGCTCTTTTTTGAGCTGTTTGATTGACTTGTCTTCAGCCATGTTTCCTCTTGCGTCCTCTAAAACACTTGGAATTTCACTTTTCCTTTTCTGTGCAGGTACGCTTGGTTTTCGACTGTCAAGTCTTTTTACATGAATGCTGGTTTGACTTGAAAAACCCAGAAAACGACAGACACAAGGTTCAACTCAGCTTTATGGTTTTTATTGATCAGCTTCTTAGTTGCAGCAGATGTAGTAGTGCAGAAGCAGAAGCAGGTCGAAAACCTTAAAAATAAATGTTAAACAAACATTTTATTATACATTTTTATTTATTTAACATTTTTAACTTTATTTTAACTATTAGAACTTAAATTATTTTCTTAAACAGTGTTTTAATCACACTTGTTTTAGTTACACTTTTAACATTAACGTATGTATCTTTTTTAAAGTAATATTGTCAAATAATCAATTGGCAAAAATTGAATTTTATTTACTTACTTTTAACCAAGTTTTTAACAGCTAACTAGTTTTTAATTACTTATTTTTAGCTATTTTTTTTACTGTTGACTACATTTAATCAATTTTAGCTTTTAACCACATATTTTAAACATAGTTACATTTTAAACAAAGCATTTTTATTAGGTTTTAGATTAGCAGATTTATTTTTACAATAATGAATTAATTCTACAATAATGAATTAATTAGTAGCCTTTTAAACTAAACAGACTAGCTATTTTCACACAAATTAAATTACTTATGCATTTAATAATTTTGTCAAACATGAACTAAATTGACACAACCTTACAAATTGTAAATATATAAGAATTATTCCATGTCTACAAATAGAAATAACTTATCAATTATATTGTCAAATATACACATTGTTGAGCCCCTACAACTATTTTTGGTATATTTCAGTTTGTATTAGGCTATTTTTAACCAATTATCTTACCAGTAGCGTCTATGTTCTCTCTTTGCATTCATGAGTCTGAGTGTTTGACTCCACACCTGTCTTGTGTGAGTTAAATTAAAGGGAGGAGACACTACCTCCTACCTGAGTAGGGGCTCCATCTGCTGCTACGTTTTGGGATAGAGATAGACTGAGATGAGAGTTGATAGGACAGACAGAGAAGAATAGAGAGAGCATGACACATATATACATTTGCTATTGGAGGTTGCAGAAGAGAGATGTGTCTTGATGTGTCTTGACATTGAGCAGCTGGAATCAGGCTACTCTTTAAAGAAAGGGAGGTCTGGGGAATTTTTAAAAATTCAATGCAATTTCCTGCATTTTGGTGAGTTTTAGATGTGATATTCTTATTATGTGATGTAACTTTGCCATATTTAAAAACACATCAGGCAATAAAAAATAAATAAAAAGAGGCAACCAAAGACCAGATTAAGGGGGCCCCAGCCCTTGATGCCTCCCTTAGGTCTGCCCCTGTAAAACTTGGTTTTAGGAGAGTCAGTCAGTTTTAATCTTGTGACAAACTGCTAAAAACAAAAACGTTTTGAAAAATGTTAAATTGTTAGCTGAAAAAAGTGTTCTATCTATCTATCTATCTATCTATCTATCTATCTATCTATCTATCTATCTATCTATCTATCTATCTATCTATCTATCTATCTATCTATCTATCTATCTGGTTTTATTTCTAGATAAAATATAGTATATATGATAAAAATGCCCTCAAAAAATAAGACAAGACAATTTTCTATAGTTTGGTGTACACAAGCTTTTGTAACCCACAATAGCTTGTTTACACTGTACTCCTTCAGCTCCTCTCTCCTCCGTGGGTCCCTCCTGCCCCTGTCATTGCTCCTGTCACTGCTCCTGTCACTTCTCCTGTCCTGTCTCTCTGCCTCAGTGCTGGACTTTAACATAGGCTATCTGTGCCAATTTATAAGTCAATTTTTAGCGCGGTAAAACCACACGCTGTTATTTGGAAGCTTATATCGCTCTCGCCCGTTCGTGCGCACCACGCTGTCGGACTTCCTCACATCCGAAACAGGCAGCACCAGCGGGAGGGGCTCGCCCTCCGCGGCCGAGTTGTCTAGTGGAACACGCGATAATCGCGATTATCACGTTATCGTTACGTCGCCTTTAGCTTTAAGCTCTGTTGATATAGTTGAAAGGAAAAGTCCTTAAAGTTTTGTTTTGGGGTATTTCGTCCCGCTGTGAGATGAGCCCTGTCCTCTGACAGACAGAGCAGTTTCCCCCGTGAGTGACACGACTCTGCCACTGGACTCTGCGCTGTGCAGCGAGGTGCGCGTGTAGTTCAGGGCCAGTTGTTCATTTCGCTGGTGCTGCTGTAACTTGATCACTTATCAAATATATCTAAGCTTCAAATAAATGCAACAGCAACTCAAAACAACTGCAACTCAATCCCTTAATTACTATAATCATTTTGCATGTGTTTGTTTTATTATATCAATGTTATTTTTAATTACTTTTTAATTATTAATTTTTTTTTTTTTGGAGGGCATTGAAGGTGCCGGAACGCCGTTCCTGACCGTTCCGGCCCACTTTAACCCCTGGGTGCATATCATTCGCAGGTTCTGGGGTGGAATGAGGCTCTGAAATCTACATGGAGAATTTGTAAAGCAGCGACCTAATTGGAAATCTGTTTTTCAGTGGTTGATGGGCATCAGACGTATTTCAACAGTGGGGAAATCATGTTGTACAGGGTGAAAAGAATGAGCGGGGGGTCTGGGGGTCCTCCCCCAGAGATTTTTGAAAAAACAGACACATTTGGTGCATTTTGAGACATTTTACAGGCTTCAAGTAGCTGAAAAAAGTGAGACAAAAATTGTCGTATTGGATATCACTTTCAATTACTCTGAGCTTATTTTATAAAAATAAAAAATTGAAACAGGTGGTCAAACAACCAAGTGAATAAAAGATAAATGGCAATTAGGCCTTCTGTTCACGTGGCCCTGTGTGGTCGAGTCTGGGAGTTCCCCAGGAGATTTTGGTCAAAATAGATGTAGTTTCCTGCAATCTGAAGTGTTTTTAACTAACATATCCTATTTTCTAGCAGATTTACACTGGCACAAAGTCAGCTGTGTGTTAGAAAATTTCACCTCGAAATTTCTACTTTTAGGCCTTCACATGTCCAAATCCTGTGTCAGTTGTTCACAGTGGAGTTCTAATACTCTTTGTTCTGTCCTGCTCAGTGGGAGACATGTCAGTGAGAGGGCTTCACACTGCAGCTCCTGGTTTTGCAGATGTTCAAACTGCAGGTCCTGAGACTGCAGCCTCCAGCTCTACCTCTACTGCTTTAGAGCTGCCTCTGTCTGTGAGCTGCTGATACTTCACAGTGGACAATGCACATAGGCACTTCCAACAACAGTTCTGCCTAAACCTTTTGTGCAGACACTTAGTGGACTTATGTTTGTTCTGTTGTTTTTCTATTGAGGATAGGGATCAGGATTTTGGATCTGCTGTGCATGCTCCATCACCATAGTTTACTTTAACTTTCTGAAGGTGAAAAGTCATCCACACAATTCAGTAGAATTAGAAAGTAAAATCACAGTTTGGGACATTCTAAATGGTGATAAATACGTTTTATGGCATACTATGAAAAAAACAACACTTTTTTTTAATCAAAACAAACATGCGTGGGCCCTCCTCCTCCCGGGCAAATAACAGCCCATTTTGTGGCCATACACAATTAAATTATCTATTTGGTGTGACAAAGACATAAAAATGTCAGAAACATGAAAGTATTATAACATTGTATTATTAATTGGAAGTTTTTATGTTAGCTGCTGAGCCCCCACACCCCCTTGAAAGGTCCTTAAATCCCTTTCAAACGGCCCTGCACTTCCCAGCGCAGACCGTGGATACAGAGTCAGCCTTTACGCAGCAGTGACAGTGGAGCTGGGGCTGTAGAGGCTCTAAAACTCTACAGACTTTACAAACATGGATCAGGACGTCTGAACTCACACTTAGTATCCCTTTTACGTGTCCTGTGTCCTGGGACAGTGAATGAAATGATCTGCATTGTCCAGGGCCGGAGTGGGACTCATTTTCAGCCCAGGAAAAATTTTAATGGACCAGCCCTCTGACAAATAAAATGTAACAGTATGGGCTCTAGCTGTTTTATCACCCTAGGCGAGATTTCAAATCACGCCCCCACCCTCTCGAAATAGATAATGTTATTTAAATTTACAGACAGACCCTTAGACCCATAAGACTGTAAGTACAAATATATTTAAATCTAACAATGTTCAGATGTAATCCAGGGGGGTCTAGGGGAATTCTCCTACCTGGAGAATTTTTATAAAATCAATGCAATTTCCTGTATTTTGGTGAGTTTTAGATGTGATGATCCTGTTGTATGGTGTCATTTTTATATAATCAAAAAGACATGAGGCAGTTAAATAAACAAAAATACAAATAGGGTCCCCCATAGAGGCCAGATTTAGGGGGCCCAAGCCCCAAATGCCCTTAGCTCCGCCCCTGTAAAACTGGGCTTTAGGAGCGTCAGTCAGACTGACTCGACCTGACAGGACTATCCTGAGTGATCAGGGCAGAGAAAACACGAGAGCTGCTGCTTTTGTAAGGTTAGTGTCTGTTTTATGTCACATTCAGGCCAAAGTAAATGTTGTAAAGGCCTCTTCAAACATTTCCGCGGTGCGCCGTTTTTCTCCGCTGTTATTTACACACGTTATCTTTCACTGTACATTTTGGGCCTTTTCTCCGTAAATATAATGCTGATTTGCACAAACTATGGATCACTATGAAGCTCCAGTTTGACAGAATATCACTGGGAGTTTGAAATGCGTCTCAAAGAAACGGTCTGTCTGTTAAATAGCTCTGATGTGACGCTGCCCTGACAGCCGCATGCAGCTTCCCGAGGGAGGGAGAGAGAGAGAGAGAAAGAGAGAGAGAGAGAGAGAGAAAGAAAGAGAGCGATCTTTAGACAGCGCATCTGAAATTCAGAGGCATTGCGCGGCCGTTCTAGGCTCTATAGGCCTACATTTGAGACTATTTAATTTTGGTTTTAAAAAAAAAAATGGTGTCTGATTTTTCAGCGTGAGAAATGCCAGGTGTGGCGTGAGAGCGTGTGAAGGAGGTGAATTGCGTGTGTCACACGGTCATTGCGTGAGAGTTGAGAGCCCTGTGCAAGATACATTCATAAATATAAATGAATAATATTAACTGCACACTAACAAATAATGTGTTTAAAAGACGTGGCCTGTGCATGCGTAGTTGTGCTAAAAGGTACAAAGTGGGCACTGACAGGCCTCACTAGAAGTTGGACTAGCTATCCAAACAGCTAAACACATGGACCCAGAAACTCCAAGCAGCAGATGAGTTTTGATGGAATTTACTGATCCAATTACTTGTGAAACTGCATCAATGAAGCACATACAGAAAGTGTATTCTGCGGTAAATAATGCATATGTAAACTTAACATCTTTAAACTGTAAAAAACACATTGAATTTTAGTAGTTAGCATCACGATTAGCATCACAATTAGCATATGAATTGGTGGTCTAATTAGCATATACATAGAACTACTAAGAACGTGCTAATTGTGGCCTATCAAACTGAAAACAACATCACTAATGTACAGTGGCTGAAAAACAACAACTTCCTGTCTAGCGTTCTTCTTCTACTAGAAATAAAATGCAACTCAAAGTGATCACTAGATGGCATGATTTAAACAAAACACATGCTGTAAATGCTGACTTGCCATGATATAAATGTTTTTAGACTCCTACAACTCTGAAACTGCTGCTTTCTGTGGACAATGTGTGAGACTATATATTTTGACTTGGCTGGTGGACAAAGTCTTAATTGTTGTTTATAATGTTAGCTTGGGAGATTTTTTAAAACTTGACAAACAACAAGGAGGTCTATGCATTTTTGTTTTTCTCCTGGTGAGAAGTCTGAAACTATTTAAACTACATGAAGAGTTGATCGTAGAATGAACTTGCTCCCAAAACAAACACAAATATATTGATTTGTATAAGGCCCGAGAACCGCCTAATGCACTTTATGGCTCTGACACAACATATTGATTGTGGCGAAAGAAAGATTTCATTTTCAAACATATTATTAAAGCGGCAAAGAGACTACACATACAACCGATGTAATGTAATATGTCTATCAGTCCTCTTTGGTTTAACATTCTAAGAAAGTGTATTGTGTTTTTGTATAACAATTAATGAGATGTATAAACTACTATTACAGAGAGAGAGAGAGAGAGAGAGAGAGAGAGAGAGAGAGAGAAAGAAGTATTTACTTGATAGACCACTAGAGGCCCCTCGTCGTGATGAGTATTTTGGATCTCGGTGGAGTGTGGAGTGATTAACAGCAAAGAGAATGAGCTGGGACTGACTGGGGAGAAGAAGGAGAGCAGGAGAAAAGGAAGAGGAGGAAGAACAAGAGGAGAATGAGGAGAAGAAGAAGACCAGGAGAGGAAGAAGATGAAACGAAATAGAGTAAGAATACATTAAAGAGTGAAGGAGGAGGAGAAAGAGGAGAGACAAAGGCAGAATTGGAAGAGGAGGAGAAAGAGGAAGAAAAGGAGAATGAGAAGAGGAAGAAGAGTGAAGGAGAGGAGTAAAAGAGGAGGGGTATGAGGAGGAAAAGAGGATGATGAGGCAGAAGAGGAGGAGAGGATGAAAAATAGGAAGACGAAGAGGGAAAGGAGGAAGAAGAAGAGGAGGAGAAAGATATGAGAATGAAGAACAAGATGAAGAAGAGGAGGAAGAAAAAGAGGAGGAGAAAAAAGGAGAAGAAAGAAGAAGATGAAGAGCTCTAAGAAAAGAGGAGAGGAAGAGCAGGTGAAGGAGAGGATGAAAGGAATAGGACACAGGAGGAAACAAGGAAAAAGGAAGGAAAGGGAAAAGGAGAGGATGAGAAAGAAGAGGATCAAAAGGAGGAAAAGAGGAAAGGAGGAGGAAGAAGAGGAGGAAGAGCAGGATGAGAAAGAAAAAGGAGAAGGGAAAATACGAAGAAGAATACGAAGAAGAAGAATGCAAAGAAGAAGAAGGTGCAAGGTAGCTTCAAATTGCCTACAGAGATTAGCCCCAAAGTAGCTCATCCATACATCAAACATTACAATCTTGGACTGAACAAGATTTAGAAGGTCTTTACTGAAAGATTTATTGATATGGGAGACACAGTGGCACAGAGGTTAGTGCTATAACCTTAAAGCTGGAAGCTCCAAGGATCGACTCCTACAACAAAACACAGCCACCCAAAAAACCTTTTACACAATTCAGAGCTCGTTCTCCTGTAATAATGTTGAAAATCTCCCTCTTATCTATCTTAGAAAAGTGACTCCCATTAGCTTCTAGTCATGTTAAAATGTTCTTATCTCAACAAAAAAATACCTCAAGTTGTGTTTTAGTTCATTTAGTCCTGCTGTCTCTGTCTGCAAAGTTCAAAATGCTTCAATCCACCTTGTGATGTCACTCCATGGTAGCTTCAGCAGCCTTATCTGGACTGATTTATTCTACGAAACGCTAAACTAAGACTGAGTTGTTTCTGGTTTTACCCTAACCCTAACCCTAACAGTCAATTTGTTCAGTTGTGATTATAGAAAATGCAATCAAGCTGCTTAAACAAGGCTAAAATATTAGCTGTAGCTGCTAACTTAGGCAGCTTTATAAGTTGTGTGGAGTTTAATAACACACTGGATCACTTCCTGTATTACCACTTACTGACATCACAAGACAGAACAACCTGTGTTTAGATTAACATTCAGTTCATGTGTAACAATTGTTCAAAATAAATGAATCAAAACACAATTGCAGGTATGTTTTTTTTTATGAAGAAACACCTCCATAACATAAAAACGTATACTATAATTATTTGTTCTAATTTTAGTCTCGCTTGGTCAGATCTGGTTTAGCCCAGTTTGGTCCAGTTTTCTCCCAGCGCCGCTCCAGGACCGTCTCTCGCTCTCGGCTCTGGTCTTAGTGATACATTTGGAAGCGTTTAGGAAATGGGCGAGGGATTTATTCATTCTAATTCATCACGGCAGTATTATCATCATCACCATCATGATCATCGCCTTTATTATTCTCATTATCATAACCACAATCTCCACTGTAATGGCTGTCATTTATTTGGCTTTTATGGCCCATTCCCACACACTGACACGCACTGTTCCACTGACAGTTGTTTGATTCAAGGTCCCACTTTGTCTCGATCAAAGAAGAGAAGAAGAGAGAAGAAGGGGCTTGTTCAAATACACTATAACACAACTACTATTACTGTATACCAGAGAAGTCATTGTTCATTTCTGAATTTTGTTCCAATTTGTGTGTCATGTGAACAAACCAATTTTCAACAAACCAATTTTCTTTAAAACGCCTGAAACTAGAACTGTATCAGAAGCATTTGGAGCATAAAGAAATGACTGGACTACTAACAAAAAAATTCAGTCAGATCATTGGTTGTTGTTTTTTGTCATACCTTAACATAGTTTCACTTTTTGTCTGTGAATTATCTTCAGAAGTGTCACATGTTGTTACTGTTACATGTCTTGTCTCTATCTTCTTTAGAACAGCATCTAAAGTATGAGAAAGTAGGAAAGCCCCCTTGTCTTGGTTTAGTGTGACAGGAACAGGTTTCTGTATGGCTATTGCTTCTTTTATCCAGCTTTGTTTATTTTGTTTATTTGTCCTATGTCCCAATGACTCTGACCTGATCCTAATCCATATCAGATGTTGAACCACATTATGGATTGTGATGTAAAACCTGTAAAAGGTATATAACAAAAACACAACCTCTGGCTTGAAGAAACTCAAATATGAATAGACTTTTGAATTGAAATTTGATTTGTGAAGTTGAGGCTCTGTAGTTTTGGTATTTGACTCTACTACTCAAGTTGTCAGTGTGAAGAATCTCTGCATGAAAGAAACTTCAAAATTAAGGAATGCCTTTTTTGTGTGTGAATCATTCAAAATGTTTCAAATGTTTTTGAGACTCTCAGAATCGGCTTATTCATTTATGTTAGAGCACGGGCAGCCATGTAAGGCAGAAGTAAGTTAGACAAATATTTCAGTGCAAGGCCATTTAATAATACCAATTTTGCAAAAATATTTATTTTAATGACAACGTTTCGGTCGACTGACCTTCGTCAGGTGTTAGTAGTCCACCTGACGAAGGTCAGTCGACCGAAACGTTGTCATGCAATAAATATTTTTGCAAAAAAGAGTGAGACGGTGTGCGGGATTTCCTTTTTTTCTACAAGTTCTGCACGTTCTTACGCACCTGTCGCCCTCGGGTGTGCGGAGCTCCTCCTTCAACATAATACCAATTTTGAAATCTACTTGAAACAGCCAGTGCAAATATGCCCGGACAGGGTAAATGTAGTCACGCTTTTCTGTTCCCAGTTAAAAATCACAGTGCCACAGTTTGCACAAGTTGCAGAAGCCCAAGGGAGGCTTGACTCCAACATACAATGCATTACAAAAATTGCATTGTATGTTGGAAACTTCAAAATGGTGTCTGGAAACCATGGGCTTACTCTTGGCCAACTGTCTGAGGTGAAAAAACTATTAGCATTTATTTGTGTTTCAAGTTCAAAATCATTGTCAATTTGTATTATTACATTAGAGACTATAGAGGGATTATTTGTTTATCAACACCTGGTATGCAGAAATGATTGACACAATGTAGCAGTGCTGTTGTCAACTACAAGAGTTTATCACTGTGCAAAAACAAAAGTTATGCTGCTAATTCAACATTAGTGAATGAAATTCGACCCTGCAACCCATACTCATGACATTCAGGTGACTGAAAAAAACGGTGAAAAAAACGTCTGTCATACCGGTTCAGACTACTTGGGGCATGCATAGAACAGCAGAAAGTGACGTCGACCGATAATCCTTCAATAGGTTTCCCAAACTTATTTATGGTCAAACCAAACATCTAAATGTCTTGTACGCTTACACAAGACAAGTGCATATCATTATTTAATCAAAACCAAAAGTCACTCTAGACTTCATAATATCATTAGTGACCTATAATGTGACAATAGCAGGTGATAAAAAGGTAACAAAGCAAAATAAACTCAGCCATTTTGTCAAACTGAAACTACGTACATTTAGGTACACAAAGGAGCACTAAGCAGTTGATCATTATTTTGTCCAGTGTATTTACTATTTGCAGTGACTAACAGGCTGTGCAACCCAAAGCCTGCAAAGCCCTTGTGCAGCCGGACACATCGCAGGTTAACAAGTGTTACCGGACACTAGATCTGTAGAGAGGTGTGAAATCTGTGCCCTGAGCCGACCGTGGTGTGAGTGGATTTGTGACAGCGAGAAGAGAGCGCAGAGAGAGAGAGGGTCTGCTCCCGTCTGTGTCCCGTCCGCTGGAGGTTAATAGCCTGATCCTCCATGTTGGACCCCGGGGTGACACTGCGCAGACAGATGCCCGGGCGAGAGGGGGGAGAACGAGCCACGGTAGCAGCCCCACGGGTCAATCCGTTTCATCGCTCACACGCGACACGGACGACCTTTAGCGTATGTTAACGGACTAGCGGCTAGCCTCCACGCCGGCTCTT
This sequence comes from Mugilogobius chulae, assembly GCA_038363315.1. NCBI lineage: Eukaryota > Metazoa > Chordata > Actinopteri > Gobiiformes > Gobiidae > Mugilogobius > Mugilogobius chulae. The sequence continues at coordinate 38,231,117 of CM076396.1, read as the reverse complement.
TATCACGGCGCGGCGCTTTGCAAACATCCAGATTCACTTTGTCCAGACGGGCTGACATTGGGGGCAGGAGCTGGGGGAGGACGAGTGGAAGTGCTGACTCCTGAGCTGAGGATTGGGTTTGTGGTTTCACACGGACTGAGAGGACAGAACAAAAGGACTGAGTTATGGCAAAAGTCTAGAATGTGAAGGCCAAACAGAAACAGATAATAGTTTTTAGTTTTATAGTAGTAGTGGGGAAAAGTATCCAATTTTGTCATTTAAAGTGACAGTAGCTGGGTCCATTCTTCATTAATAGACATTTTGACTGTGGAACATTGTAGCTAAAGGAACATGATTTCCAAGTAGATGCAATACAGTTTAGAGTAGACACACACTCAAGAGTTTTTAATCCTGCTCTAACAATGTTTCCCAACCACAAACACAGCTGATGTTCGATCTGTGAGATACTATTCCCAGACTAAATCCCAGACAGAATGTGCCAGACTTGTGATAGATCTCAGAGATCTTCTGTACTCTTTTATAGCCACAAATCCATTAGCATATCAGACAAGATCGGTTTGAATTGCAGACAGTAGATGGAGCGTCATCTCAATTTCTGTTGTGTGGAATGCATGGGTGTCACTTATTACACTTTCCAAGATGCAAATATTGCAAAATGTTCTCAAAAGCATACAAAATACAGCAGCAATATTGTGTACTTTTTTGGAAGTGGAGAACCAACTATAAAGCTTTGTTTGTGACATAATTCATGGAGACATCGAGCGCTGATGATTTTTTGTCTAAAAGTAAAATAAATACAATATAATCATACTAAAAATGGGTGCAGTGCCTTCAAAACAGTCTTAAATTTGCAGCCAGGGTGTCTATTTGACTTGTAAGAAGATTTTGTGCAGCCCTCGAGATGATTTCAGAATATTTTTGTTAGTTTGAACTGCAGCTTCCCAACACAGTCTCACAGTAAATCATATATATCGAGGGATTTTTGTTTATCAAAACTAGCAATGTACGCGCACCCGACCTGCAAAACGAGCCGCCACTCATTGATCAAGCTGGAGAAACAACTCGAGCTAAGGCTGTTGTCAGCTAACTACAAGAGTTTCTCACAAAAGTTGTGCTGCTAATTCAATATTTGTGAATGAAATTTGACCTTACGACCCATAAAAGTTACATTAGAGTGAGTGAAAAAGCAGCATGAAAAAAAAAAAAAAAAACGCGAAAAAAATCCCTCTATAAGGAGATTTTTTGTTTATCAATACGGGCGATCTGCGCGCATCCGTTAGGCAGAAAGAAGGATGGAATAAACATGATTTCACGCCTTTTTTGCATCTATATGCTGTCTTGTAAAATAACCGTAAAATAAACATGAGTTTTGGTTGAATCTATGTGGGGACATTTTCTCTAGGTTTAGGCCTTAGCACAGTTTTTTTTAGACTAATACAAAAGTTGTCATAGTTTTTACACCAGGTACCACCAGAGGGGGAAAATGCTTTCCAACTACCACTTAATTTGATCTATAAATTGGGGTTAAAGCACATTTTGAATAACTATAACTATGAACCAAGAAATTACTGAAGAATGTATTTTAAAAAAATGATTACGTTAACTTAAGAGGAGTCCACTTGAAAATACTCAAATAACACTGAATATTGAATTACACTGGCCTAGTCCTATTTGTAAAGAATATAAAATAAGTAGTGTATATAAAATGCTGGAACTTGCAGCAAAGGAACAAGACATCTCTAGGAAAAAAAACATTAACATGTTATAATTCCTCCAACAACCCAAATCCTGCAATTGCACACTTCCATTCCACTTCTGATAATAACAGGTTAAGTCAACACGAGCCAGAAGCCAGAGCAGATCACAGCCCATTTTCAGCCGCGCAGGTGTGTACATAACACAGTCTCGCTGCTCGTGGCTCCTCTCTATCCTCCACAGCCAAACTCCGGCGTTTGTTTGGGCCGCGTCAGAGCGCTCCCAGGGCTGTGTTTGCAAAGCTCCAGATTAACTTTGAGTCGCCTCCCTCCGACAGGCGCTGACACAGAGGCCAAGCGCACCAATGCTGTTTCCCGCTAACTCAATAACTCCGGTGTCAGTGGATCCTCATCACCGCGCGCTATCCTGGGGCTCTCTCTCTCACTCCCGCGCTTCTATGTTCCAGACGGGCCGGGAAATAATTACCTCTGTATTACCATAGGAGGCCACCCCGACTGGCACTTTACTGTCAAAAAAAGCGAGAAAAGGAAAGAGAAGAGAAAGGAGGAGGGGGGCAAAACACAGATGAGAAAAAGCCAACCTACGCCAGAGAGATGTCAAGCCGCACAAACTCTGGATGTTATTTGCGAAACGGGCTGCGGAAATGCCCACCTCAGCACTTGAGCTGCTCTCAAACACGGCATAATAAGAGAATTAGGAGGTCTCCAGGAACAAGAAGAACAATTAGACAGGAGGAAGTGAGACGAGGGTGAATTTAGAAGTGTGTGTGTGCTTAGGAGTAATGGAGAGTCAGAAAGATGAACTCAGTGTGAAATCAAGCTGCTTAATGTTGTTTGGACAGCAGCTGCTTTTAGATAAAGATATATTTGAGTCGTGTGAATACTGTTACAGGACAAAGTTAAGGTTTTAATCCATGTTATAGTGCCTACTAAACAAAAATATAACAGAAGTTTCATTAGTCCTGAACAAGCTTGTCTTCTCTTTGTTTTAAATGTCCACAGATTATGGTTTTCAAGAATGTGATGATGGGCAAGAGACACTTTTTCCATAAAGAACATTGCACTACCATAGAAGATAGTTTCACACATTTTTAGTCTGCTGACTTCTATGAAAAGACCAGGGCTAGTTAATTATATTTTCATGAAGGGTGGGTTTCTTCAGTAAGCAGTGACCTCTGGGCTGGAGGTAAGACAAAGTGCCATTTCTTTTTCTTTTTGGATTCACACAAAAACATTCTTTAAATTACTGAATTAACTACTCAAGTCTAGATGCTAAACCAGGACAAATACATTTTCTGATTTTCGGGACATGGATTGAGACCAAGGTTTCATTATTACTCACAGTAATAATGTTAAATAGTCTTGGAAAAGACCAATTCACTTTTTGCTTTACAGCAAAAACAGCATTTTAAAAAACACCTTTTTTAGCTGGCCTCCATCTGTAATGTTGCTTGTCAAAGCCTGAGTCTGTCAGGTCTCAGAAGATAAGCAAGTCAGGGCCTGGTTAGTACATGGATGGGAGACTGCTAGAACACCAGGTGCCACAGTGGGACGACAGGAGTAGATTGTCTTTGTGTCCTTGGGCAAGACACTTAACCCACATTGCCTCAGTGTCTGCGAACACTGGGTGAGTGGATACTATATTGTAAAGTTTCAGTGCCTGGAAAGGTAGAAAAGCACTATATAAATAAACCATTTACCATTTAATATATATTTTTAAACAAATTTTGTGGGGACAGTGTTCACGACTTAGTTCATTTATTTGTATCTAATTGGAATAAGTGGTTTTCTCCAAAAAAGAAATATTTAAGTTAGAAAATGTGAAATGCTAATTTCAAGAACGACCAAATAAAGTCATAATGGACATAACCTATGCCCATTAGACTTTCAGATATAAAACCATGAACGTTTAGGTTGGCAGATAGTGGTATGTTTTTTGTTTTTTTTTTTTTAAATTGATATTTTGAACTTGTATCAGTTAATCTTTTTCAAGATCAAGCTTGCTTTAAACAAAGTGAGTTTGCCTGATGTGCTAATGCTTACACCAGTGTTTTCTGACACTCAGAAGAGAAAGAACACAGACAGGCAGAAAGACATTTTAGAACTTAAATTCTACTTACTTACTAATACTTTTTGGCTTAGGATTTTCTTCAATTCACTTCAATTCGATACAATCTATTTTTGTCCAGCCCACAACAACACCAACAATCACCTCCAAGTTGTGATCTCAATTTCCAGATACATCCAGTCAACATACAAGTAATCAATCACCTTTGACCTCTTAACTTCTGTATGCCTTTTCTTAAAGATCAGAAATATGGTTTGAGTTAGGCGTAGGCAAAGTTAAATTGGTTAAGTTGGATTTGGAAAAGGTTCATGACAAAACAAACAAAAAAATGATGCAGCTTCCTCTCCTGTCAACTCCATAAACTAGTCTTGATTACTATTTCCTCCTCTCTAAAACAGTCTCTCTCGCCTTTATTTGCCAATCGTCTGCAAAACGTCCACCTCAGCACTTCCCCGCTGTGCACACGGTGGCATTCCAGACGCATAGATGAAGATATCTCCCTGGAACTCCGCCAAGACGCTAGATTACATCCCATTAAACGTACAGGGAGACTCATAATGCCTCCTCTCCACCTTCGCCTTGTTTGTTTTTTTTCACTTTTCTGAGGAGGAAGGTGCGGAGATATAAATTACTTCCCCTCCAGCGCAGCAGAGGGGGCTGTCACTCCCACGTCGCACTAATTCACACGCGAGGAACAATGAGGAGTTATTCTGGGACACGGCCGGAGATGCAGAAGCTATATATTCCCGCGGATACTGTCCCGTCAGCACAAGCAGTTTAGGAGCCATTCCACTTCTGATGACTTCGGTAATGAGGCTTGGACCGGAATCAATGCACTTTTTTTTTTTGCTATCTTTAACTTTAATAACTTTAAATAACGTCGGATTTTCCAATAGCGATTAATGATCAGTGAAAGTCTTGATTATTGCAGAATAAATCTTCAGTCCTATTTTGTGATGGGAAAATGAACTTGGGTTGAACTTAAAGTAATGCTTGATCAACTTTTTTATATTACTAAATTGTCTGTAATGTTTAAAGTCATTCACTTTGGGTGATTTTAGTCCAAATGAAGCAAATGAGCAAGTTTCAAGTTAAAAGCTGATTGTGTGCTCACTGCAGTGGTCTCTAATTGCTTATAATCACTGCTCCTCTCTGCTCTCATCCCCTCCTTTCACCTCTTCCTCTCCCAGCACTGCCCAGTTTATCAACTTTGCTTAAAGGTGGGGTAGCTAACTTTTTTAGTTGTTAATTAGAAAACTCTGTGCTTTCTGTACTGTCTGAACTGAATAATAAAGAATTTTAGTTCTAATCAGGAGCTGAATACTGCGCTCTGATTGGCTGGTTTGGGTGGTCCTCTCCAGTTTCACTTTGTTGTTTGTAAAAAGAAGTTTATAATCTATGAATGCAACCCGAGTGAATACATGTCGATATGGACCATGTGTGGAAGGATTTAGGAGAGGAAGTTTTCAGATCTAAAACCTAAATCCTGTTTGCAGTGTGAAAATTAGCTACCCCACCTTAAAGGGTTAGGGGTGCACTGTGATGTGATGTGATGGTCTATATCAGGTTAGATACCAAAGTTACTGATAATAATTGCAACTTAGTTTATCTCTGAATAAAATGATTAGTGTTTTACTTTGACAGAAAAGCTAGCATTGTTTTATCTTAAAAAACAGAAAATCTATCCATCTCAGACAAAATCCTGGACCTATGACTTATTTTTGAGGCTCAAAGGAAAGAAGAGCAGAACTCCAGCTATGCTTTTGACAAGAAAGCAAATTATGCATAATACGTGTCCTGGTCTCACAAAAATGTCTGTTTCTATAGTCGATAAAAAACGTGTTGTTATTTAAGAGTCTAAACAAAAATCTCTATACTAATCTTAACCAACGCTAAGCTCTGGACATAAACATAATAATTGTGTATCTTCAGGCTGAAACTGAAACAAGTGCCCATGTGGAATAAGCAAAACAAAAGCCAAGAAAATATTGCTGTCAGGATTCATCAACTCAACGTGATCATAGTGACTCTTGAAAAGAAAAAAAATGCGTTGATGTGACACGCTATTTACATGGCTTGGTATCTGCCTTGTTTCAATAAACTGATTCTTTCATTCAAGCCAAAATATTTCCACATAACCACACTGGAAACTTTGGTTGACAAAATCTCTTATAAACAACCAGAAATGTATTGAAACCAGTAAAATATGTTACCAAATGTTAGCTTTTTTTAAATTAGATATAGGCTAAAAATACTAAAATTAAGATGAATATTCTGAATTCTTGTAATTTTCACCAAGACTAGAGAAAAATGTTATGCAGTGCTCAATAATGTGATGCATCTTTTCTTCATTACATTCAGTACATTTGACTTGTACGTAACAATCTATGCAACCAGAGTACATTTTGTCCAAGTTTGTGTAAGAGAACTGGACCTATATAGACTTGTCCTTATCCCGGGTCACTGTGGACCTCTTCTCCATGTTTCCTCTGCAAAGGTAAAACATTCTCATTTCACCGCGTTCCCAATGCTTTCGCTCTTTATGGACTCCGGCCTCGTGGGTATCGTAACATTATATTCGCAGCCATGTAGAGATAATTAAAACTGTGCCTATGTTACACTTACTTTAAAGGATACGTCCATTAAAAAGCCCAATATCAGTGATCTATACTAAGTTTGTGCATTTTAAAAGAAAGCCCATAAGAATTCCACAAAACCAAGGTGGAATAGTCCTTTATAACAGGCTCTGGTTTAAGAATGGGGTTATTTTACTTAATGGCACACTAGCCACAACACTGCAGCGCTATAAAGGTTAATGAAAAACAAATACTGAGAATGAGATGTGGAAGGGCCCCGAACAGAAATAAAGATTACAAATGAGTGTTTGGACAAAGAACTAGTAAAAAGTCTGGCCTGCCTTCCTGCTGTGAAATTGCAACAGTCGGAAGAGTTTATGTTGGGAGATGTGAAGACAATGCACTGCCAGGGATTAAATTGGGGTAAAAATTGTCTGAAAAGAAGGTAAAGGACATTTTGTGTACAGAGTTGGGTAGAATGCTGAGAAAATACTGTATGTTTAACTGCAAATCAGAGACAGAATAATGGGAATACTTTCACATTCATGTGCATTGTATTTCAAGCGTACAGTTATGAAATACAACTAAAGCTTTATTTGAGCTATAATATTTATCTAGGACGTCTGTAAACTTTAAATTACCTACGACGTCTGAGTTTTTAAAATTTCTTTTACAGGCATCCGCATTAGGATTACTGCGGCCTGCAACTTACTTGTTTTTAAATACTTTATTACGGAAATGGCGACCGATACAATTTGATTTATGGCAACAACTTTTTGCTCCATTCATGGCTCGAGCATTTCTTGTGTTTTGGGTTTGGTTTATTTATAACGTGGCTCCTCGTCACGGTGTTGCGTCTGTCGATCAGAATCATATCCACACCACCAGATTTCCTATGAAACAGCCGTCTCTCTCTTTTAACCTTTTACAGTGATAAAGTCCCTCATCCACACATTGCAGCGCTCTGTCCAAACTTTGCCCAAACATCTTCATTTCCTCTTGACCTTCCATTACCATGACAACGGGTTGTACTTCGGATCAAGGAACTCATTGTAGTTTGTTTAATTTTTAGCTTTCTGATTTAAAATATGTGATTGGGGAATGATTCGTGCCAAATCATTATGAATTGATTTTTATACAGTTCATGGATTGAAAAACCATCATACACATTTGTACATGACAAGATTTACCTGAGAACATCTGATCTGGGTGAATTACAGGAGGTAGAACTCGAGTGAACTTACATACAATATATCAGGACAATTCACACAGAACAAGAAACTCAGACAACGTATGTAATCATTACAATTTATAAGGTCCCTAAAGAGATGCGAATAGGATGTAAAGCTGCTTTTTGTTGCAGTTTCAGTGTTGCCACAGAAATAAAAATAAATTTATTATTGTTTTTGGCAATAATGAATTTACAACTCAATAAACTACTAAATCACTCCTGGTAAATATCATGATTCTATCTAAAAATAACAATGTGATTTGTCATGAAAAGAATAATATTGTCATTTCGAAATTTTCAATCTGGTGATTTCTATGAGTGACTATAGACCCAGAGACTCACACCAAATTCGAGGCCCCAGGTACAAACTTTATTCATGGGCAACTAATACTGTACATAATCTTGTGCTTTAGAACAATCTCGTTATTTTCCCCATTCATTTGGGTTTATTTCCTTCTAGAATAAGCCAAAATATATTCCTTTAGTTTCTACATTCCACACACAATAATCAACTGTTGCTTAAGGGGTTTTGTAGGCTTCAGCAAATCAACTGAACACTTTATAATGCTAATTTAAAATATTTTGATCGTAACCAACTACAAAACAACTATTGGGTTGGAAACACTGAACTCACTTGCATTTTAACTAACTTGTTGACATATCCTGTGAATATGCAAAGGATTCTTTTGTGTCTAACTCTGCTTATTTGTTCACGGAAATCTGCAAAATCTTTCTTTATAATATTATATCTGCAGCTGTTACATTTGTCAATAATTTGTACAATAAATATTTATTCAGTGGTTTTCTTTGGCCAATGTCTATGCTATGTTTTATAGGAGTGATAAACATTGCAATTAGAAGAACGATCCATCTCACAAGCAAAATGGACCTGCTTTTAGGGGTCCCTTCCTGCCCTGAGCCCCCCCAAAAAATAACACCATTTACCCCCCCAGTCTGACACCCCTGACTAGACCGTTTCACTTTTTGTATTACAAGAAAAAAACAACATATTCAAACAATGTTACTTTTAGCTGTATATGCATTCAATATTATTACCCTCCACCAATGACGAAAAACAACCTCATACCAACTCTTTATTCAACAATCATTATTTTTACTTTAACCTACTTATTTCTGGGGCAAAAATCCTTCCCTGCGCTAAAAATAGTCCAGCAATTTTTTCCCAGGTTACATTTCTGCCGACACCACCCCAGTCAGCTGTTTCACCAAATTACTAAGCCTTCCTTTTCTTCCTAAACCCTACATCGTTGTAAGATCTGTCGCGTTGTTGGTTTTGGCCCTTTAGCCGGATTAGCCGACAATGAGGCGAGTGGCGCAGTAGTATCGTTCTTTCGCTGGGTTCCCGGGGGATGGAGAGAAAAAAGAGAGAGAGAAAAGAGAGGTAGAAGCAGCCACAGATCTGGTGTCTTTGAAATGAGGAGCCGCAGTAGTTTGGTGATAAGGCACAGACGGGCGGTATAATGACAACGACACGCTTCTATCAGGGCCTCCCGCTGTGATCCAGTCCAGACTCCAGACCAATGCTGCTGCAGGAGTCTGTGCGGGTATTTGTACACGCGACATCCGAGCACATACGGATTTTATGGCCATTACTAAGCCTTTCGCTGCCTATTATGGGAGAAAAAAAATGTCTGCCTAAGAAAAACTTGTGCTGTTATATTGAAAAAAAAGAGTGAAAGTGTCATAGCTGTGTTTTGGAGGTAAAATACTGTCCAGCTTACTTCAAATGAGCAGAGATGTTCGACTAACTTGAACTTGACTTACCAATTTTCTATAAAAACAAACATGAGCGGGCTTCCTCCAGGCAAAAATAATTCATAATTGTATGACCACGCAAGTCTGTTCATAGGAACAACGCAGATTTTTGTTATTTATTCAGTAAGAAGAACAAAATCCTGCACACTAACTTATCTTGCAAAAACGTGATTTATTTGGACATCAAACACGACGTTTCCGGCACCAGGACTTCAAATGATTTTGTTCTTCTTATTGTTTCCTGGGACATCCCCTAATTTCTACGCACATAGTTTTTCTCATATTATTTATTCAGTGAAAAAAAGACATCTAAATTACAAGAACATGATTTTATTCAAGTCTATTATAGCCAAAAAAAGTTATACAGTGCACCTTTAAAAGGAAATTGTATTTTTACAGTTTCCTTGGTTTTGTCAGTTACTGTTTTGCTGACTTTGGAAGGTAAGACTTAAAAAAAAAAAAAATAATAATAAAAATCATACTTGGTCAAAAACAGTTTGCAACAGCCTTCTAAAGTACCACTTAAGTTATTTTTACTTCAGAGTAAGTAGAAAAAATAATCATACAAATGCATTAACTGTGGCCATGGTGAGGCTAGTAAAATGTTGGCCAATAGAAAACCAGGCTGCCTCACTTTCTATTGTCTTTCTATTAGTCAATCATTGGCCCAGTACAACTGTGCAGGATACGGCTTTAACCAGTGGAACCACTCAGCTTTTACTTAGCACCATAATTTTTAAATGGTTTGCAAAAATACTTTGTGGGTCTTAAGACACTACACGGTCCTGTAGAATTTAAAGCTGAAACTATACTTCAGTCCATTCTTAATGAAAATATATTGCTTTATGCCATGGTGTGACCAAATTACAGTCGACAAAACAATATTTTTATGGAAGCAAGTAGAAGAATTCCCTTTTGTCGATAAGCAAGACTACTTAGTGAAAAGACACATTCAAAAAGTTTTTTTCAAATGTGGTTGACCTAAAAATTACACAATGCTTCTTTAAGTTTAAAAAAGATGTGACCGAGAACATAATACGCAATATTTTGTTGTGTATTGCTGATGTTGGCTGCTGAATCTCAATGTGACTTCCTGGTTAACAAAAGATTTCGTATGGGAAAAAACAAAAACATTAAGATAGCATAACGCAGAAATAAACCTGTTCACCATAGCTGTTACGGGCTCAGTCACAGAAACTCATCCACTTCTACTATCACCACAGTAATGGTCCTAAAACGTTCTCTCATCCTCCTCCTTCCCTTATACACAACATAAGTGCATATACTGTATACGTTCCATCTGATCTCCAGTCTGGCTTTTGTAAAAGTCGGTCACAGCCTGTGCCAGTGTGCACTTGACTGCGGCTCTCACCCCTTTAATTTGCTATCTGAAACTAGAATGATTACTCATGAAATCCAACCAAACCGCGGACCATTTGAACTGCTGGATAACGAGCTATATACTTTTTTTTCTCTCTCTCTCTCTTGGTCCCGGCAGCCCTCAAGTCTCCGAGGATTCACACACACACAAAAAAGTTCTTTCCGCGAGTCGCTTCTTTTCAACTCTCAGGGTCCCACATGATCTTTTGGCTTGCTTCTGGACCGACACACTGCCAGCCCGGAAAAAAAAAAAAAAAAAAAAAAGGTCTCCACAGAGCTTCATTAAAACATACAGTGTCTAGCAGTCTCTTCGGGGAATTTCTCTACGTTCTATACCCACTTTAGATCTTTTCGAGTCTCTATAAAGCGTCTCTATTTATTTTAGAGACTTACACTGCAAAAAGTCAAAATATTTGACACAGGAACATACTACTGTCTTGATTGAGTAGATCTGACTTAGGCAAGTAAAATGATCATACAGTAGTGTTGTTCGATATATTTTTTGGAACCGATCCGATATCTATACTTTGTCTCAAGTAGTTGCTGATACTAGCCCGATACCAAAAGCTAAAGAAGTAAACTGAAAATATCATATTTTACTCAAAAATCAATAATCAGTAGCCTCATATAATAATGTTTTGTAAAGTAGACTCATAAATCTCAAAAAGCAAAAAAATATTATACTCAGGTGCATAAAATACTGTTACGCCATTGTATTTTTGACTTTACTGTAACTTTATATTATTTGATTTAAAAAATTGAGTCAAAATAATTGTCACTACTTAACTGTGTGAGTTATTCTTTTTAATTCTTTCTTCCTCTGTGTGTCATAAAAAAAAACAGTGAGCCTGTAAAAAGCCCTAATTAAATGCAATAAAACAAAAGACAATTAGCAGGTTAGCGCTACTAGCTACCTGCTTTAACCATTGTTAAAGTGAGTTTAACCACAGTCCTCCAACTACAAACGCTAAATGAAACATCACAGGGATATTTTCTGTATATATGGAGAATTCTTGTTTGAAGAGTTCCTTAGAGTCTCCGCTGCTCTGAGTGTTAGCTGTAGCATTAGCCACGAGCAAAAACAGCTGTTCCTCATTCAGGACAATATGGCGCTATCGGATTGAAGATTTGGTAAGACTACTCGTTGCTACTGATACCTGAAAAATGCGAAATAAAAGTTGTGTGTGATCTCAAAAATGTGAGAAGCTAAATTCTTGTTGTTTATCTGCTTTTCTACCACTGTTATGATGTCAGCTACAAACAAGTACTTTCATGTATTTTGAGCTCCTGCAGCAGAAAATGTCCTTTCTCATCATGGACTCTCATACATTCTTGCCACTCAACCTAATATTCAGAACGCTGTGATGTATCTACGTAACATTTGTGGAAAATGGTCCTGGTTACAAACTGTCTTGGATTTCTTATTTTAAGAAAGATTCTTTAAAACAGCTTCAAAATTATTTAAATATTCTACATTACATTAGCAATAATTCAAATCCATACAATGTCACATATCAGATTTTAGCTTGAATAAATTACCAATTTGATTTAAAAAAAAAAAAAAAAAAAAAAAACTCTACTCTCTTACTTTTACTCTATTGGCAAATAATTTTGCCTTGAAATAAATACTCAAAATAAAGATTTCATCTAGATTTCAAGACATTTTAGCAACATTTAAATAATTATGCATGGAATTTTGAGTCTGAAAACATTCTGTCTATTTTTGATCATTTATGTCTGCTTCTATTGACCAGACTGTTTTATTATTTGACCTATCTTTCTGTTTGTTAAACCAACAGCCTTAAGAGAAATTGAGTATGTACTTCTATTTTTTTCAGTTCCAAGTAAAGGTTTCACATTCTCTCTGCATTCCACACTGACTTCAGAGCTTCCGAGTCTCTAAGTTGGTTATAAAAAGCGTCTTGGTGGTTTGTTGGAGCATCGAGGCCCGCTGAGATGTGCTCCCGCGGATCTGTGGCTTTCCGCGGGGCGTCCCAATCAAAGCCGTCCCCCTGTCCCGGCCGAGGCGAGGCGAACGGACCGGGAGTGTCATTAAAGCAGGGAAAGCAGCAGTGAACCAGCGCACCCCACGGGTCAAGATGTTTACACCCCACTGAACTGTGAGCTGGAGGGACACAGTGGAGGCAGAGGAGAGGATGGTGGGCTTGTCAGAAGAGGCATGACAATAGAGCAGCACAAGTTATGACAGGCAGTGACTGTAAGAAGAGCAAAGGGGGTTTATACAGGCGTTTTGCTTCAAACTGCAGTTAATACAGCACCAAGGGAAAGCGTTTTACTTGCTGTAAACTGGTTTTGACATATGGAAAAACACAGCTTTGTATTGCATAAAAACTCAAAAGCCTTGATCATATCTTGTTCAGTGGAATTTAAAAAAGCACCATTAAAGTTAGGGTAACTAAGTTTTTTACTTGTAAATGTGTAACTTTTGAGTTTTTCACTAATAAGCCATGATAAATGCAGCATTTTGCGAATATAATGAGACCACTGGGGACTGTGTGAATTGAATAGTAAAGACTTTTAGTTCTCATCAGAAGCTAAATAAGCGCTCTGATTGGCTGAGCTTGAGTGGTCCTCTCCACTTTCACTTTGCTGTTTGCAAAAAGACTTTTATAAGCCATAGTAGCAATCAAAATGAATACATGTCAATATTTATCATGTGTCGAAACATTTTAGGAGAGAAAATTGGCAGATTTAAAATTTAAATTGTGGTTACAGTGTTGCACAATTTTAACTGTCATTTCAAACATTCTGACATATTTTAAGCTTTCTTGCTTTTTTTTTAGAGATGCAGACGTTGTTTCAAACTTGTTCTAAGACATTTCTTTGTATTTCGTGTCAGTTTATTTGCAATGGGTTAAGGACATTTTGCTAACCCATTGGCAAATAATGTTCTTATTTTGAACAAAGTTATAAAAAAATGTCTTGAAACAAATGAAATATTCTACATTACATATCCATGTAAATCAACTCATAAAATTGTGAAACAAAGTCATGAAGCAATACTAGACATAGTATATTGTTTGCAGTGTAGAGTTACATGGCTAATTCCAGCCAAAAATTACTTATATAGGCACATATATATAGTACATATATAGGTCGCACTTGTTAATAGTAAGTCTATGCGAATCTACAATTTTGAAGAAAAAGTAGCGTCTTATAATCCAGAAATTACGAAATTTTTTTATTAGTTTACTTGTAAAACAAAAAATCAGAGAAACAACTGCATGTCAACTTTTACTTGTAACATCCAACCTTTAAAGCTTTAAAATAAGAAAAAAAAATAAGAGGAATGGTGTAATTGTTTGCTTGTGCATTCCTTAATACAAACCAAATAAGCTAAAGACACCCCAGGATGTTTACAGTACCATTAGCTTCCTCAGTCTGACCATAAAAAGGCAAACTTCAGACTTCAAAACCATATGAAGGTACATCATGAAATAAGAGACTGTGTGAGGCACGTTTTAATAGTTTGCCTGTATAATTGCTTAAAACCAGATCCAATTAATGCTTTAAAAAGACTGCAGACAAGTACTCTTCTCTCACCCTACATTTTACTGCCACTGCGACAAAAGACAGTGGATATTCAAAGCTTGGAAGCTAAACTGCCTTACTGTCAAGTAGTCGTGGAAGAAAGCACAACGTCAGACCAGAGTTTAGCGGAAGCTATGATCATGCTTTGTCGCCATCTTTGTTTAGGATGTTTACAGTAGCATTAGCTTTCTCAGCCTGACCCTAATATGACAAACATCAGAACTATTGGGGGGTAAGTAATGAAATAAAGAGTAAATTAAGACAGTGTGAGGCATGTTTTTTTTTTTTTTTTGGTTTGCTTGTATAATTGCTTAAACAAGATCAAATAAAAACTTTCAAGAAGGCCATAGTCAAGTAATCCCAGTTTCACCCTACATTTTTAATACATACCCAACAAAACACATTGCTTAGAAGTTAAACTGCCTTATTGTCAAGTGTTTGTGGAAGAAAGCACAAAGTCAGAGGCAAGTTTAGCAGATGCTGTGATTGTGCTCGGTCGCCATCTTTGTTCAGGATGTTTACAGTAGCATTAGCTTCCTCAGCCTGACCCTAATATGCCAAACTTCAGACTTCAAAACCATTGGGGGGTAACGTCATCGCCGCGTTAGTTTTCCCTTTGATTCACTCTGTTCCTGCGTTAGCTATTTTTTTTTTCTTCCTCTCAACGATTGGAGAAATGCCATAAGAAGAAGAAGAGCAGACATAGAAGAGGAAAGGGAGAGAGAGAAAGTATATGGGAGGAGGGGGGAGAGCTCTCATCTCTCCACGGAGGGGCCGCGTCTTTGGGCTTTCTTCACAGCGGGACCAGAACATGAAGAGGACTAAGAAGTGAAGGGGGAGACGCAGAGTGAGAGCCTCCCGCTAACTCGCTCCTCTCTGCTGAGCGGCGGCCATTACTGAGCTGTAAGTACGAGGTATTAGCGAGAAGAGGAGAGTGGATCGGAGGGAGAGAGAGAGAAAAAAAAAGGACCACGCCGGCAGAAAAAGTCCTCAAAAACGGAAAGATGAGAGGATGGGGCTAGCAGACAGTTATAAATAAAGCCTAAGGCAGTTTACAAGAAGGTTGTATGGTAACATAAAGACCAATAGAAGTAGTTAAGAGTCAATGTAATCTAATGGAATGAAGTTGGAGGAAGTGTAAGGAGAGTAGATGAAACTGTGGTCTGGAGAAAACCACAAAACAGCAAGTTACTCCTGACCAAGACCAACTGCTTCTAAGAAGTTTCTCCGACACAAAGTGACACATCATGCTTTGCTGTTGCACTAGAATTAGATAAAACTCAAACTACATTTGATTTTATGGGCAGGTATTTAGAAAAAGTGGCTTGTACTTTCATGAAAACACTTACACTTAGCTTCATTCTTGCCTGTTTCATTGAGCCTGTTTACATGGTTCTTTGATTCTGGGCCTCAGAAAAAGACACTCACATTGCTTTTTTTTTTCCAAAGGTAGACATATATAGGTTTCTCGTAATGGCTACCAGTAGATAGAGTTTTCTATATGAGAAGTCAAAGGAAGGACATGTAGGACCATTCTTAAAGTGCCACTATGACGCAAATATGAACTGTGCTATGCATCTCAGTACTTAACAATAAATGCTAGCAACCAACTATAATTGAGATAAGTTGTCTCACTCGAAGTCTACAAAGTTCAAAGGTTCTCTTTATTCTCTGTCTCTTTGAGTCAGGGGGTCATAGCAAAAAAAGACAGCCTTAATGAAACAATAAGACAATACATATACATACAAACAAACAAACAGTACACACATTTACAATACTAACATATAGTCACTTGGGTTCAACTTCTGCACAGTCAGCTCATATTATTAATCAGTTTGATCAATTGAGTATAAACGAGTTTGTACATCTGTTAGTCTTACACAAAGGAACTCTGAACCTCCTCCTTGACTGCATGAGCTCGTACTGCAGGTGGAGAACATGAGAAGAATCTTCAGAGCCTGTTTCACTGTGGTGTGGTGATTGTTGCCAGATACATAACTTTTCCTGTTAGTTTTATAAGAATCTGTGATTTATATTTTACAGTCAGATTTCTAAACCAACATACTCTTCCATACCTCAAGAGCGAATCTATACTGGCTCTATAAAAAGTCACCACAATGTTCTGACTGACTCCAAACACTCAAATAACTCTCTGTTTCAGAAGAATTTGTATGTAATCAGTATATCTGTGATTTACCTGTTTCCAAAGTTTATTCTAGGAAATGGGGTACTGTGGCAATCTTTTTAGCGATTCACAGCAGTAGTATTTTTCATGCTTTACGTTTGTTTTAGTGTGACATACCTGTGCTGTTGCAGGCTAAGCATGATTCTTTGTATGTTGTATATATGTAGGTATTCATCCAAACCAAATCATTCTTATGAAACATACTTGTACTTCCAGGTTAGGCTTTTTTTTTTTCTAATGTTAAGCTTTTTTTTTGTAGAAAAGACTATTTCAATAGAGAACACTTTGTTGCAATCATAGTAATACATTTGAACTTCTAAAAGACTAGCCTCATTTTGAATAAATACACAATCAATTTACCGAGCACAAACACAGCATTGAATTACTCGAGGACGTTTGGAGTTTACTAAATTACAAAAATTGCTATAACCAATACACCTTAATATTGAAGACAAAATGCAAATGAAAGTCTTAACATAGTGTATTTCAGAAAATCTTTGCAGAGTTGAAGTCCGATAGAACCCTAAACAAGAGCTACCATTTGAATCTATCTGCTTCCTGTGCATTTCTCCAGTTATGACAAGCTGCCGTTGCAATCAGGCTTTGACTAATCTCGCCGCCCTAATGCAGACCTTCACTTTTTGCATTGTAGACCAAACTAGACACGTGTAAATGATGTCTAATGAGAAGCGCTACGTGAAAATGATGCATCCTGCTCAGATTGTATCAGCGTCACATCTCCCTCTCTCTCTCTTTCTGTTCCAGCGTAATTGTTGGCAGTGAAATGGAGTTATTAAGAGGTTCTTTATGGCTGACCTACATCTCTCCTGGGGGACGTGGCCTCGCCGTGACCCCCCAGCAGGTGTGTTCGCTCTAATGCATAGATATAAGAGACACTGCTTTTTCATCACATCCTATAGCACCTATTTTCAGCCTTTCATCTATCTTTTTGTAAGGTAAATCCCAGGTTAAGATTATATATAGAAACGGACAATCGCTGCTGTTTAATTCAATTTAAAAATGGAATAATTGGAGGTAGATTAACAAAAGTTCAGCTGTGAAATTTCCACTTTATATGACCCTTTTCTCTTCTTCCTTTGCTGTTTTTCAGAATCCAAAATCTTAAGACGTACAAAGGAGAATCTGTAAAGCAATGATAAATCAATTAGGGTGTTGACTGCTGAAGGCAAAATAAAGGTAACTACAAACAAGACATAACCCATACAGTCAGACACTTATCTAACCAACTTATTGAATCACAAGCGAATATCGGCTGTGTTTGAGAAGCAATCCAGCTTATCCAACATGCACATGAAAGCAACATAAGGCTGTAAACCAGGGCTATTCAACATAAGGCCCGGGGTCCAGATCAGGCCCTTCAACAAGTTAAAATTGTCTCAAAGCTCATCTTCCAACCAAATCAATTAGTTCTTAACTACTGGCTTTTTTAAAAATTAGCACTACATTACCTGTGCTTGACTTGAACATGTTTAATTCTGCTTGGGACGAGATGGTTGGGACACGTTTAGACCTGGTTTGAGTCTTGATTGTTCTTTGTTTACCTATTAGTTAAAAAAGCAAATAGCAAGTAGAGTAGGCTGCAACATGTTAAACGATTAATGGTAAGTAATCGATTATTGAACTAATCGTCAACTAATTTATTAATAGAATAATCTTAACTTTCTAATTATTCCAACATGGCCAGATTAAACAGAAGTGTGTTTTTGAAGTAAAAACTTGTTTGTCTACACCAATGACACTATGATGATAATGCAGTGAAATACATCAACTTTCTACTCAATAACTGACATTTCAGCACAAATACAAACTTTTATTAAACATTTAGTTAACTAGTTTGATAGCTATGGTATTCTAAATCATCAGAAAATGTAACATTTGCCTATGTATGTTGTCCTAAGTATGCTTGTCAAATAATCTACTTGAAATATCAGTTTTACGTTCATGAGAAGCATTTGGATACTTTGACAACCTAAAATCTCCATTCATGACTTTATCACGACGTACTCAGCTCAAATTGCAAAAATTTTATCAGTTTTGATTCCTAATCAATTACCAAAACAATCATTAGTTGCGGCCTTAAGTAGATATATTGGGGGAAATTTCTTTGGGTTCAACGTACACACTCAAAAAATGACAATTTACAGGGTATATACATACAGTATACGCATTTCTGTGAGATACAAATGTCTGTCCTTTTTGGGTAAACTAACATACATCTTTGTTTAACTTTAGAACTGTTCAGTCCCATTTTATACCACGCTAGATAAAAAATAGGCCGGAAAATTCTGAAAAAGGCTTAAATCTTTGAGTATTTTGCTAGCAAGACTTTTGTATGTTATAAAAAGGTCTTTCATCTGGTAAAAGTTCCATCCAAAAGACAACAAAACTGACTGATCCTGTCTTATCAGGAACTATGACAGCTTAAAGTCTGCATTATTCAAAAAACAATTAAAATACAAATATGCCCCTCGTTTACAGTCAGCTAGTCATGGTTTGTTGATTACACACTTGCTTTTATGCACAAAACATCAAACATAGCATATATTCAGTTAACTCAAAAGCTAGCTTGTCAGAATCCAACATAAAATGGGTCAAATGCTGGTAGTTAGCGGACAAGGCAGTCTTAATCAGGGTCTCTCCAAGTGCACGTCTCACTTAGCTGGAGTAAATTAGCGTCAAACGATGGTGGGGGGAGGACGGGGGTGTGTCCTGCTTTCAGACGAGCTAAATCATTCATGTCTGCAGCCTGTCAGATCCCCTCCACGACATGAATAAAACACAGCAGGTTTACACGCACTTTTTCACACGCACAGACCAAAATAGATTGCTACACGGCAACACGGCACTGTAGTGGAAAGTTACAAGCCGCAAAGCAAGTACGACTGTGCTAACAACTGGCTAATACTTCAAACAAAACACTGATATATTTCCCCTGACAGAGGCAATGTGTAATCTGAAACTGTTTGAGCAACAAATTAGCAATTCTGCACCGAATCATTACAGGCTTTCTGTTTCCAGATTCTCCAGATCAACTGTATCATAGGCCGTAAACAGTATTATCTAGGGTAGGGAAAGAACAGTAACAGGCAAAGACATACATGGGGCATCTCTAGAGCCAGCTGCACACTAGAGGAGTTTAAAATCAGTTGTACAAGCAGAGCACAAGTGCCGTGTGATCGAGATAAAACCAGCTGTCGATGTTAGAGTGAAAACATTTACTACACAGAGGCATGTGTCATTACACGGAATTTACACAAATCAAAGTGAAGCATCAGCAATGATGTACAGAGCTGGTTACACTGACTTATTATCAGAGCAAACGCTGGAAAAAATGTATTTTTAGATTAGCTAAAATATAAAAAAAAAATCATATTTATGTTAATTTTTGTTCATTTTCACTAGGTATGACATAATCATTTGTTGAACATATATTATGTCAGCCAATTTTGCCAGTGGAGAAAAAATATTTTTACTTGCCCCATTGGCAATTTAGTTTTAAGTGAAAAGTTCCTGGAAATAGTCTTGAAACAAGTGAGCAATGCTGCATGACTTAAGGAAATATTTCTTGTTTTGTCAAAATTAATCATACATTCATTTTCTACCGCTTTTCCCGTTAGGGACCGCGGGTGATTCGAGCCTATCCCAGTGACTTTGGGCCTTAGGCGGGGGACCACTCTGGACAGTGGCTAACTCGTTAAAGAGTTAGACAGACCATTCACTCACAGGGGAAATTTACAGTGATGATTGTGAGATGTAGATATGTTTCAACCCGGGAGTTGAATCCACAATCTCCCTATTGGGAACCAGAGCTCTAATCACTTTACCATGCACCCCAAAATTAATCTAAATTCAGCAAAATTTTCTGAAAATTTGTCATTTTAGCCAAGACCAGAACCAAGCGTTTTGCAGTGGAGAATCATTACTAAACCATGCCTTTTGAACTGTTGGAGAAACAAGTTGGGATTAACTCTTTAGGCACCAGAGTTTTTGTTGTAAATACAGTCCAATTAAATTTAGAAACTTGAATCCAAAGTGATGTCGCTCTGTATTATTATAGAACAGCTGGTAAAGAGTTGAGTGTGGAATTTCCAAGATATGTGCCAAAACTCCTCTAGTGTGACTTGACTGTGAGAAAAAAGTTAAGAAACATTAAAGCAGAACAAGCGTGAACACAACCTCAGTTCCACACAATGCCATGAGTTCAAAAAGCTTGACTCTATGCAGTGATATGATGCAGATATGGAGGAGTAATCATGCGTTCGTACTTGGAGCATGTGCTGCTGACAGCATGAGGTGCTGAGGTGGTGGAGGACACTGACCGGTGCGCTCGTGGTGTTAGGCGTGGGCGTGTCTGTAGGGGGCGCCTCGCTGTGCGTCTGCGCCGGCGTGTACAGCGTCATGGCGTGCTCTGGGACGCGGCTCTGGCCCGTGTAGTCCTGCGTGGGCAGCGCGTGCGGCGCGGCAAACTCGGCCGGGATGCCGTTCTGTGGGGGAGGAGGGTACTGGGCGGGGGTGTACGGCTGGGCCATCGCTTCCGGAGGGTTGGTGGCCTCTTGGTTACCCTGGAGACAATAGAGACATGATGTTAGTTTAAAATGTAAAGTACAGCTCCAATCAATCAAGTAATCAAGGTTGTTTGAATGAACCAAAGCTAGATATGTGTCTATGTACTCTAAACATACATTGCAATATTGGATACATATGTCAATAAAGGACAAACCATTTCCATCACTAACACATAAAAAACTTCTAAAAGAACAGAAGAAAACTTATTTTTTACCAGCAACAACTTTTGGTAGCCATTATCTGTATTTGTATATACTGTACAAGATGTTAAATAAATGCTCAAAACATAAAGTGGCTTTTTTTTTTTTATTTATTTTGTATTTCCTATTCAAGTCATTTCTGAGTTTTTACAAAGTCAATCTAAAATAAAGGAATTACACAAATAAGGCAGTAGACAGTGAGTTGAAGCAATAATCAAAACTTCTCAATGCTAATGTTAATGCTAAAGCTGAACAATTTAAAATCAGCAACTCAAATGAAGTTTCAAGTGTATACCCAAGTGCCAGTCACATCATAATCTACTTGAAAATTAGTATTTTTTACTTTCAAAATACTAATCTTCTATTTATCTGGTATAAGGTAAGCAAATTACAACACAGACACAAAACAATTCTGATTATTTGTAGTTAGAATTAAGCGAGGAGGGACCAAGTCACTGTTTTGCACGGCAAGTCTTTGGCCTCAAGACCGAGTCAAGTCCTAAGTCAAAGAGAGACAAGTCCAAGTCAAATCCTCAAAGACAACAAGACCGAGTCAATCCAAGTCAAAGAGACAAGTGCAAGTCAGCCTTAAGTCAAAGAGGAAGAAGTCAAATCTTAAGTCAAAGAGATACAAATCCAGTAAATGTCAAAGTAAAGTCAAAGAAGAAAAGTCAAGTCAAGAGAGACATGTCCAAGTCAGTCTTGAGTCAGAGACAAGTCAAGTCAGGCCTGGTCAAAGAGATACAAGTCCAAGTCAAGTTCTAAGTCAAATGAGAGAGAAGTCATGTCCTAAGTCAAAGAGAAATAGTACACTGGTAAATCATTCTGTCTAACTTTGATTACAATCGTATGTTTTTTCTCTGATAAGACAGTTGTAATAAGCTATAAGCTCGTACCTGACAGTTTCGGCGCAGGATTCCGCTTCGTCAGAGGCGGAGTCTGCCGCCGAAACTGTCAGGTACGAGCTTATAGCTTATTACACTGTCTTATCAGAGAAAAACATACGATTAGAAAAGTACAAATCAATCCTAAGTCAAAAAGAGTGTCCAATTCAAGTCAAATCCTAAGTAGAGAATAGAAGTCAAGTCCAAGTCAGTGCTAAGTCAAAGTGACAAATTCAGGTCTCAAATCAGTGCCTCACAAGTCCAAGTCAAGTCCAAGTACTTTGGTTTTAGTTTCAAGTATTTAAAACCAAAATGCATTTCATACTTCTAAAACTTTACTGACATTTATGACACGTTTCTTGAAAATTCTGGTCCCAAAAAAACAAAAAACAAGTGAGGAGGTACGTACAGTATATATTCCTGTTTGTTCAAGAAGAATCAAGTTGCCTCAAGTCCTAGTCGAGTCCAGATCATGGTCCATTTTGTCAAGTCTCAAGTCATCAAAAGTGTGACTCAAGTCTATATCTCTGGTAATTAGTTAATCAAATAATATTCGAACAAGTACAACCAAGCAAGCCACAGTGAACAATGCAAATGTGAGTTTTAAGCACCGCTCCAGAGATAAAAAGCCTTCTCCTCTGGCACGTCAAAAGTATTATTCACAAGGGTCGAGACGTCTGCGCGGCTTCGCTTTGAGGAGTTAAAGACTTGTAGGTAAAAGTTGGGAGTCCATTGTTTCGACCGGTCTAAGCGTTTTCAAAGAGCAGCCAGCGATCCCGGATGTGCTGTGAAGATTCGCCCAGGGAGATCTGTCCTGCAAAAACCAACCAGAATCCCCGGGAAACAGCCATCATAGCGCTCTCAGCTAGCATTAGCACGGCGTTTGATCAGCGCTAATGAACAGAGTTTATGTGCGGAGGGGAGGGGAAGGCGGAGGGGCCGGAGTCTGGGGGAATCTCAGTGGCAAAGAGGAAAGATCAATTAATTGATAAAATTTTGATTAGTGTCTTTGATTCCGGTGACAGGTCGGTTAAAGAAGCAGCTGCTCTTAGCGCCGGGAGACTTTACAAGAGCCGCTTTTGTTTCCCCATCACACACTTTACGAGCGTTGGTTACAGCCTGAGACGATCGACTTTTTGGGACAGTTCTTTTTTTATTTTATTTTACCGCCTCACTTTGGGAATTACAAGAGCTGTTTGCGGTTTAATTAAGACAGGGTTGTATTTTGTCACCGCACATAAACGATGCACTGCACAGAGCACTTTTGTTTTTCAGTTTGGGGAATGTTGGTTTTATGCAAACGTGTTACACCTGCGAAAACGAAATATTACCCAGTCAATCTGACATTTGTGCAACAACATGAGAGGCAGTATAAACAGAGTTGCACATAAACAAGAAACAGCAAATGTCTGAAAAATTGGCAGCTGTGAACATCTGCAGACTAAATTTTACCTGCCAAAATTGGTCATATTTGTCATAAAAATATGAAATAAACAACTAATGACAATTTAAATAGGATTTGTAAAATATTTTAAAATGCCTATGACAGTTTGATCTACTCTTATAAATACATTTTTACACATGAATGATGACATCATACTAGTAAGTTGCCTACCAACTAGGGATGGAAAATTGATCAAAAACTTGAAAATCGATCGAAGTCTGCTACGATCAAATCGAAAGGCCAGAATCAATCAGTTTTGCTCATGCAACCACTGACTTACACTCTGTAGTTGTATAATACAACCAATAAAACAATAAACGCCACAATGTTTGAAAAAACAAAGTGTAAACTTGTGCCAGACATGACTGAATGTGCTTTATTATGTTGCATGAACAACTGATGGATTAACAGCGACTATGTTTTAAACATAATTATATAAGTTTTTTTTGTTTCTTAAGGTAAAAAAGGTGAAATAGATAAACTAACAAAATCGAAAATCGTGGCTGCACAATCAAAAATGTACTCGAATGTGACTGAACTGATTCGTCCAACCTTACTAGCAAACCATGTAATAAAAAGGACTAAAACAGAGTCATTCTGTTAAATATATGTTCCCAGCTGTTACTATACCTGTGTTTTACAATAAAACAGCCACAAGTACATTTCCTCACAGAACAATTGCTCACATTGTCAGATCTATTGTCAATGTATCTAATCCCTGAAAATTATTCCACAATGTCCCGACTACAACTAGTAATGTCCTGTTTGTTCACCAAACTCTGCTAAGTCCATTATGTTGTTGTAGTTAGCATTGTGGCTAACTGCTGTTAGCATACCGACACGTCTTGCTCCTGTATAAAAAGATTAAAACACATCATGTGTACCATTCGGAAGCTCAGAATGCATTAAATAAGTGAACAAATCATGTGGAATAATGTTGGTAGTTTAGAATTTATTATTTTTGTTACCTTACATTTTTAAAGAAGCCAAATTTGGTATAGTACCTTTAAAAATATGTTCTTGAGAGAAAACTGAAATCTCCTTGCTACCCTATACTTCAGTCATCAGTTTTGAACTCTGCCCTACTTTATGTTTTGTCAAACATATTTTCAAGCTTTTCCAATTAACTTGATTCATGTACAATTACCATTTATATTTACAACAGGTATTATATACCAGATTATTTTAAAAGTAGGAAAAAAAAAATGTATGCACTTAAGATATTTACGGCGTCAATTATTTTCAGCAACGACCGAAAGCAATATTTCAATTGGCTGTGCTGGGATGGTCTGTCCAATCAAGTTTCACTTTGCTGTCTAAAAAAAAAAAAGTTCTTAATTTGTCCAGGAGTTGATGGGAAACATAAAAAAAGTGACTCTCAGAATTTCTAGTCTAAGATATGCATATTGTAGCTTTTCTGCTGTTACCTTCTTTATTTTTTAACACAAACACACAAGCTCATTTCACTTTGCAGAAACTGTCCCAAAGTGTTGCACTCTGTTTGTCAAGTAGTAAAAAAGTATATTTATACACGTATCTTTCCTCCATGTTATTGTTCCGTGATTGCAGAAGCACAACACAGTTACGACGACTCGGAAGACAGCTACGGAAAAAAACAAGGCCTAAAACCTACTTATCTCCGATCTGGCCATCCCGGGCGCCTTGTAAAAAACGCGCACGCCGACACAACTTCTCTATCTGTTTACTCTTATTGTTTTCTCCAATCATAAACTCTCACTCCTGGCATCCACTGTGTGCAAGCTTCCCCTTTTTTCCTCACTTTTTCTCTTATCGCGCCAGTTATGCGTCGAGCCTGCATGATCCGTATCTTTAAATTGATTGAGGGCATTTGCGGGAGCCTGTTATTGCATTTCGTTTTATGTCTCGGCACTTTTTTCCTCCCCCAGCTTGTTTTTAATGTTGGGTTGGATGTATCCGAGGCTAGAGCAGTGATCTTTTCTCATAACACTCATTAGTCTGAATTCAGAAAGCTGTTTTTCCTCTCTCTCTCTCTCTTTCTCTCTCTCTCCGCAACAGAAATCCGCTCGCTACAGCGGATAGTCCGGCCATTACCCAGTTTAACAACGTGCAGCAGGCAGAAAAGTCCATTATTTCAGTAGCTCATCATCATCTCAAGCATCCACTCGAAACAAAAGGCTTTATTGCGGAGGACCATCTATCACTTAAAGTCAAGCAAGAAGGAGGGAAAAAAATAAGGCTAAAACACACAGAAACAGACTGCCGTTGTAGGAGAAAAAGAGAGAGAGGGCATCACTTTAACAGCAGCTTGATGGTTCGCAATGAGGAACAAGTTGTGCTGCCGCAAAGTGGGAATATTTAGAGGGATTTAGCAAAGCGAGCACTCGAGAGGTTATAATGGGATGTTGCTGAACTAAAGTTGCTAAATTGGACTAAAGTGGGGCTTTCGGATGCTTGTGTTAAGACTGTGTGGAAATCCAGAGCCAAGATTTGACAACTGATATCACGGCGTGTTAGAGAAATTGGGTTGAGTTGGGTTTAAGAGCGGACAGTAGTTCGTTTGGAGCAGATTTGGTGGCGTGGTTAAAGTTGAAACTCGTCATTTAGAGCAAGACTTATCGAGCAAAATGGTGTTTAGATTCTAGTTTATCAGACCGGGGTGATAAGATAAAAAAAAGTCATGTGTTTAAATCAAAGACACAGCAAAAAGACAAATAGTGCATGCTTCAATAATGCGATTACCAACTACTACTATTTACTACCAGCACAAAGATGAAGATGAAGGATTCGAAGAATACAAAGAAGAATACAAACAATACAAAGAAGAATAAAAGAAGAATACAAACATGAAAAATACAAACAATACAAAGACGAAGAATTCAACGAAGATTACAAAGAAGAATTTAAGAATACGAAGAATACAAACAATAGAAAATAAAAGAGTTAAAAGATTACAAAGAACACAAAAAAGACAACAAAGAATACGAAGAAGAATCCAAAGAACACAAAGCAGAAGAACACGAAGAAGAAGAATACAAACTGTACAAAAGAAGGATTCAAAGATTACAAAGAATTTAAAGAAGAATACAAATACAGTGGTCCCTCGTTTATCACGGGGTTAGGTTCCAACAATAACTCGTGAAAGGCGAAACTCGCAAAGTAGTGATTTTCATTTTTTACCAGTAATTTTAGTTCATAACCTGCCTGATTCTGATGTTTAGTGTCTTTTGTACAGGTAATAATGCGCTAAACACATGATTCACTGTGAGATCAACAGCGTGAGTCGTTTATGTGACCGCTTGAGAAGGACGTTGCTGTGCGCTTTCGCCTGCTTTGCTTTTGACACGTTGCCCGTCCCGCTGCGCTCCACAGCTGACCACAGAGCCACGGATCACACTACAAGGAAAAAAGCAAAATTGCACTAAAAAATACCCGCGAAACAGCGAAGCCGCGGAAAGTGAACCACGTTAGAGCGAGGGAACACTGTAATTCGAACAATACAAAGATGAAGAATTCAGCGAATATTACAAAGAAGACGAAGAAGAATATATGAAGAAGAAGATGAACAACACGAAGAAAAATAATTCAAAGATTACAAAAAATCAAACAAAGAAGAATAGGAAGAAAACCGGCAAGAACATATGAAGAAGAATATCAAGAAGAATCCAAAGAAGAAACCAAAGAAGAAGGCGGCCAAATATGCCGATATTCTGCACAGTTCTATTGAAGGACTGAATAATAACGTAATCTGTCAGTGCAAATAGTCAACATGGCTGATAAAGGACAATGCAATCTGTTTGGACCAAATGCAAATACATCTGTATCACTGTAGCTACACTTAAACACAATTTCAAAATGGCTGTTGTACACACTGCTTTCTGCTTGCTTTTCCAATAAGCACCACCAAATCATTCCCTCCAATGCACTTTACGTAATTTAACCATTTCAGACCTGTCACAATTATTATTCTCCCACATCTCTCCTTCAGACAGATCTGTGCTCGCGGCTATATGTGTCTCAGCCTAATAACTTACTTCACATCAACTTGACTAGCTTGCATTTCGACGCCATCCGCTTCCATAAAGGCGCGCAACATCTACATCCATTCCTGGGCCATTATTCTGCCTTGCACTTGTGACAGGGAGGCGAAGCAGCTTTCCTTCCAGCCCTATATATGTGTTTGTGTTTTCCGTGGTGCAGTGTAAGACTCAGCTTTGGCCCCCTTCCTCGCGCTTCCCGGCCCGGACGTACTGCGGGAGCTCGAGCTGGGCAGGAGGTTTTTAATGAAGCAACCAAGCAACACGCGGCTCTAAATGTACTGGAAATAATTCTAGCTCTGACGTGTTGGCAAACAAACCCGAGCCTCTAAACCACGCTCCACCAATTAAGGAAATGTTCCATTATCTAGATGAGAAAAGCGGCGGAGAAGCAGAGGGAAAGAGAGAGGGAGGGAGAGGAGGAGGAGAGAAAACAGGAGGTAAAAAGAGAGAGTAGACAGAGAGAGGTAGAGAAAGAGAGGGAGAGAGACATAGAAAGGGAGGAATAGAGAGAAGGGGGGGGGGTTGGCAGGAGCTAAAGAGAAACATACACAGAGAGAGCTGGGGAGAGAAAACAGGAGGTAAAGAGAAATGTACAGAGATAGACGAAGAGAGGGAGAGGGTGGGCAGGAGGTAAAGAGAAACACACACACACAGAGAAGGAGAGATATAGAAAGAGAGAAAACAGGAGGTAAGAGAGAGAGAGAGAAAGGGAGAAAGAGAGAGGGATAGGGTGAGAGAAAACAGGAGGTAAAAAGAAATCTACACAGAGAGAGAGATAGAGGGAGGGCAGGAGGTAAAGAAAGAAAAAGGAGGCAGTGAGGAGGCAAAGAGAGAGGGAGAGAGATGAAGAGGCAGGAGAGAGAGGGAGCAAGAGAAAAAAGGGGGCAGAGAGTAACAGAAAGAAAGAGAGAGAGGAAAAAACAGGGGTGAAAGAGAGAAAAAGGAGGGAGAGGGAGCAGAGAGAGAGGAAGAGAAAGAGGGAGATGTGGGAGAGAAAGAGAGGGAGGTAGAGAAAAAGGGGGAGGCAGAGAGTGACAGAAAAGAGAGATCGGAGAAAGAGAGAGTATGTAAAAAAGATGGACTAATGCTGTTAAAACTCTATAATACTGTCTCTGACCTATTATTCATTGAATGTCCCTTTTCCCCAAAAAATCCTTTCATCAACTTTTTAAAGGGGACCATGTAAAATGTGCTTTCGGTTGTTTACTTGCAGTTGTATTTGGATCGATTAATTTGTTTTTAAGTAAACATACTGTCCCTAACCCTCGAGTGCTCAGAAAGTCTTTGTTTTAGCCCACATGTTTTCTTGTAGTTGCCCCCCAAAAAAATTCTTGACTATAAAAGAAAACATGTAGGGGTCAACAGTGTCATAGCCTCTTTAGCAATGAAACAAGTTAAAATGCACTTATTACAGTTGTCATGATAATTAGAAAGCTGGGCAAAATTGAATACAAAGTGGGCAGCAAAATCAGCTAAAATAAATAATTTAAAAAGAGTTCATTTACAAACAAAGGTACAAACAAAAACATGTAAAAACCTTCTAAAAGTTTGCAACGTTACTAGAAAAAGCATTTAAGTAACAGATTTGAAATTACAATGTCCCATGTGAACTCTGTAGATTCAATTAAATAATAAAATGTCTTTGGAGCAGATTGGGCAATGCTGCTGTTTCCACATCATAGCCTGAGATCAAACTGACCACAAAAAAACAAAAACAAGCCTGATTAAGATGGTCATTTATTTGTAAGTGGAAAAAGCTTGACTCTGGAACTTAGTCTGTAGTTCCTCTCATTTTAACCCGTTCTCCATCTTGTCCTGGTTCAAACGTTCCTTTCCCCCTCAAACCTTTTCATCTTTTTTTTGTCTAAACTTGTTCTAATCTTTCTATCCCTCTTGCTCCACTTTCCACTCTTTCTGCTTTAGTCATTATATAACGCCTCAGCATCACGGTTCATCCCAATTCAAGGCTTTCTTGTTCTTGATGCTGGCATTTTCGGACTTCTAAAGAGAAAAAGAGAAGCAGCGGAGAGAAGGGGCCGTACCACCTGCTACGACCTAGCCCAAAACGCAGTCCGTTTCCAGCCTGTCACACGGAGCAGACCTGGTCCCACTGGAGGACAACTTCCACACACAAGCAAGAGTTAAAACAACATTTGTTCTGCAGATTTTTAAGGCTATTGATATGTTTAAACATTTATCTGTAAATAAAACACATTATATACAAATACATGAATAATTTAAGCATCAAAAGCAGGGTCTAATGCCTAATAGTTAGGCTTCTTAGATTCATAAACAAACACCTAGTTTATGAGGCATGATTGAGGCATACTTATGGTGCGTTCCAGGCAACTGGGAACTGAAATATTTCCCACTTTCCACTTGTACAAATGTGCTGGAACGCCACTCGAACTGGTAAATACAACTTGCGAACTGGGTCAAGGAAGTCCCACTTCACATACAAGATAAACATCCACCACAAAAAGTGAATCTGATGAGCTTAAATGCCACAAAAACAATGCAAACATTGGTCATGGTTGTTTAAAGTTACTTTTGTTCAGCCTAAAGGTTAGCAATAGCCATAATGTTTATATTCGAGTTGATTACGTTGGAACTCTCTGAACTGCGAACTGGTATTTTACAATTGGGAAATATCCCAGTTGCCTGGAACGCAGCATTAGTTAAGTTTAGGGCAGTATGAAATGGCCAAAAAATATATATTGATTTTATGTTCACTTCGGACAATTTCGACTTTATTTGAAGTCATCGATTACTGATGATTTTTTTATAGGGTTCTTAATATTATAAAGCATCTAAAAAGGAGGAGGCAATGAACTTGTTTAAATTCATATTAAAACTATTAAGTGTTTGCTGCTGCTGCAGGTTATTAGCATTTGCATCTATTTGGCCCAATAAAATCATCATCATTATGATTTTGTTGTTGTTTCGTTTCTAAAAGTTTTAAGTTTGCGTATGTTCCTCAGTCACTCCTGTCACTCAAACTGCTAGTTACTCACACACTGATGTGAAAGAGGCTGGGCCTGCTGTTTTGGGGAGTGGAGACCGGAGGAGACACGAAATGGAATACCAAACTTTAACTTTATGGAAGAAATTAGCTTAAATTGAATTTTACTGAGCAGAGTTGAATAATCTCTGTCAAATGGCAAACCTTGACAATTATGAGCTGAAGCAATCATTTTTGTGTCTCTAAACATCTTTAAATAGTTGAGCTTTTATATGACTTACAAATATCCCAAAGATAAATGGAAATGCTATGGCTCCTGGCTATTTGTTGACAATTCAAGACTGCAAACCATTATTCACATTTCTGTTTACTAAATTCTGTCCAGTCCATCCAACTCAAGCCACAGTTCGTCCCAGACATTTGCTACACTCCACTGCAGCGTTCAGACCTGCACCACTCTCCCAAGTCGATCGTACACCTCTCGACGTGTTGTAACAATGCTGCTTTTTCATGTAAACATCAAATTTGTGTTTCAAACCCGAGGCTGCGTTCCCATTAAAACGTGTGAGAAACCTCATTAGAGCGGGGCAGGTTATTCTGATTAAAGCTGGGCCTCTGCGTCGTTACAAAACCCGGGGCCAAACAAACGCTATGCCCTTGTATTCGTCTGAACTCAACCCAAACAAGAGTGATTCATGGACCCGGACGGAGCAGGACCACGGGCAAGAACGCTCCAAGAACAAGAGACGGACCAGGGGCTGAAAGGATTTGAGTGTTTTGGACATTTTAGATGGTTTGGTCAAGTTGAAATGGAATTCTACAGCTTGTACATTCAAAGGTACAGCGTGTAACTTTTTGACCAAAAATAAACAAATAAAAGCATGTTTTTTTCCTGGTTCAGATGTCTTTGTGGCACTAAATAAATAATAAAAATGCATGACTTTATTCTGAGCGAGCTTCCATAGCCCAAGAGAAGGGCCTCCTCTTGTTTGTTTTTATTGAAAAGTTGCTTCTTTAGACTTTATTTGACAATATAGCATAAAACATATTCATTATCAATACAAATGTTCTAAAGAATGATTTTATCTTTCTGGTACCATTGAATTATGTAGATGACTCAATTCATAAAGAACAAATCATGAACTACTTTAACTTTTGAGGTGGTACTTGGTATGAAAAGTTTGATAAGCACTGGTTTGTAATGTTTCAATTTGGGATACATTTTCAGTTTTTCCAGCAAGTGTGAAACAACTTGATTTCGATGTTGTTTCAAAGTTCACAAAGCTCAATACCTTAGCAACATTTGTATTAAGCAGGATTTGAAAACAAATTGTAATTGATTGTAGTTTTCTCATTTATTACCACTCATTGGATCAGTAATATCAATCACTTAATATGCTTCACCATGGTGACTAGAATAGAATGCATGTGTAAGTCTGCTCCATAGAAACGGCTGATGTCACAAAACTGTGTTCTAGACGTTCGCTTTAGAACCCCTCACTCTCACTCAGCCAGTGCACTGAGACAGACGTGTTTTTCACTTCTCCCCAAACTACTCAAAAAAACCCCAACAATGAGTGCATCAATGTCCGTTTTCGAGGAGATGAGGAGGGAGCAGCAGTTTTGTGATGCCTTGCTCAATGTGGCTGGCAGACAATTCCCTGTGCACAAGGTGATTTTGTGTAGCTGCAGCACATACTTCAAAGCTCTGTTCACCCACTGGTCCAGCCCGGACTGCAGTGATTTTGAAATCACTCACGTGTCCGCTGATATCATGAAGATCATCCTGGACTTCGCTTACACCGGGGTGGTTGATGTCACCCAGGAAAACCTACGAGAGCTTTTTATTGCCGCTGACCGCTTTGATGTGGGCGGGATTTCCCAAGCCTGCTGTCAAGTCATGGAGCAGCAACTGTCCTCAAGCAACTGCATCGCTACATGGCAGATCACAAACAGCTTCTACTACCCACAGCTGAGGAAAAAGGTCTTCTCGTATATCTTGAAGCATTTTGAAGAGGTGGTCGCCAACTCTAGGGAGTTCTTCAGTCTATCCATGGAAGACCTGTGTTCGATCATTGAAGACGACCAGCTAAATGTGAAGGATGAGAGAATCGTGTTTGAAGTGGTCATCAGATGGATTGGACATGTGCCTCAGGAAAGATATCAGCATTTGGTCATACTACTGCCAAAAATCCGTCTGGCTCTGATCCACCCTGTCTACTTCATTCAGTGTGTTCAAAGCAACATGCTCCTTCAGAACAACCGTGCTTGTAAAGCTCTGATAAGGAGGACCATTCAGCTCATGTTGGATGCCAAAACCATAAGCACCAACATATATCTGTTCCCCACCTACCTGGCCCGGCCTAGGCTGCCCCGTGCGGTTCTTATGGCAATTGGTGGTTGGAGCGGAAACAATCCAACGAGCAGCATCGAAGCCTATGACAACCACGCTAATCGCTGGGTGGGTGTGCCTAACAATGACGAGACACCACGGGCCTATCATTGCACTGTGTTTCTCGGTGGATGCTGTACCTAATTGGAGGGTACAACGGCACAGAGAGGCTTAACACCACTCACAAATACGACTTGGTCAATCGCAGGTGGCAGGAAGTAGCACCCATGCACGTTTGGAGGTGCTACGTTAGTGTTGCTTTGCTGGATGGGTTTATCTACGCCATGGGGGGGTACAACGGAATCATACGGTTAAACACGGT
Source organism: Mugilogobius chulae (assembly GCA_038363315.1). Classification (NCBI taxonomy): domain Eukaryota; kingdom Metazoa; phylum Chordata; class Actinopteri; order Gobiiformes; family Gobiidae; genus Mugilogobius; species Mugilogobius chulae. The sequence continues at coordinate 38,197,824 of CM076396.1, read as the reverse complement.
TGAAAAATATTCTCCAGAGGTCAATCAATGGAAATTGATTGCATCTATGAACGAACAGAGGAGCGACGCCAGCAGCACGACATTCAACGGCAAGATCTACATCTGTGGAGGCTTTAATGGGGAGGAGTGCCTATCCACAGCCGAGTGCTATGACCCGCTGACCAATCAGTGGACACAGATAGCACACATGAGTAGAAGACGAAGTGGCCTCAACATTATCGCATACGCCAATGAGATCTACGCTGTTGGTGGCTTCACTGGGATGGCCCGTCTGAACACCGTTGAGGCCTATAACCCCAACACAAACATGTGGCGCCCCATGCCTTCCATGTTGAACAGCCGCAGCAACTTTGGCATGGAGGTCGTGGAAGACCGGTTGTATGTTGTGGGAGGTTTCAACGGCTTCAGCACCATCCCTTGTGTTGAAAGCTACGATGCCCAAACTGGAATGTGGTCTGAGGTGCGGGACATGCAAGTGTCTCGTTCTGCCCTCAGCTGCTCTGTGGTGTATGACCTTCCCAATATGGCTGAGTATGCCGCACATTCCCCTCTTCCTGAAGAAGATCTTCCTGAGATCTAGATCTTCACTCTCACTTAAATACAACCGTTTATTAGCAGCAAAACAGTGTCTTGAGTCTTTGTTACAAGATGCCCTATTTTTGTCTTTTTTTCAAGCCAGAAAGCTCACCAATCCCATCTTTTGTGGATGAAATTTTTAAGTTCAACAGTTGTCACATTTACAAAAAATTTCACTTGCCAAATCAGAGTTGGTCGGTTTTTAATAATAATAAAAAAACATCTAGCTATACTTGTTTAGTGGAATTTAGAGAGTTTCGAAAGGCTTTGTTACATATGGTTTTCATGCTTATGTAAGTAGTCAGTTAATTGAAGTGGATTTACTGAGCTAAAAATGGGTATCTATACACTAGTTACTGAACTTAAACGTAATGATGTCGGCAGACTAAAATGTTTATTAAGACTTCATTCATCATTTGTTCATTAATAATTTAGGCTTTATTCAAGCTTTATTCATTCATACTAAAGCTAAGTAAACTATAGGTATTATAATGTGCTAACAAAAATGATAGGCATCAGAACAAAGTTGTGTGCTCAGTGCTTGTGCTCAGTTAATTCATTGTGTCTCAAAGTTAGTGCCAACTCTATTCACAACGTAAAACATAAAAATAAAAACAGCATGCAACAACTCAAATATTTCTGCTGTGACATTGATTGATTGAACGAGTAAACACAGAAATAGCCTTTTTTGTTCTCAGAAGACAGTTACGGTAACTTATTAGTAGTAGCTGTTATCTGTTGTGTAACAACATTTTCAATATGTGTCTTATCAGTAAATAAGGTAATTACTTCCACCTAAAGACCTAACCACGATATCGGCTGAACAGCTAACATGGAACTGAGTCAATATGCACACTTTCAGAAATCAGAGCATGTTTTGTCATAACGATAAACAAAACAACAACATTGCTAAGAGCACACTCCCTAAAGAGTTAAAAATATTGGATGTAGACAAGACAATGCAGAATTATTTCCTACACTGTAAAACCGAAAAGGGTATTTAACAGTAACAGTACTAGAGCAACAATAACTGCAACCGTAGAATATGTTTTACAGCTACTACGGTGCTTGTATATACTACTGTTTTCAATAGTTTTACGGCAAGTTACTGTTTATGATTTTCTTGATAAATTACTGTATTTTCACTTTCCTAAATAGTACATTTATTTACATTTTTTTACAGAATATGCAAAAACAAGCCCCATACAAGCCAATAATGCAAATAAAAGTTATTTCAAACCAAAATCTATTTTTTAAGAACCAACAAATGACAGTATATTTAACAGATAATGTTTCCAAAACAGAGTACAGGGACTTTTGGTGGAACCCAAGCATTTACCACAGTGATTTTTTGGAATAAAGGGAAATTTATTAGGCCATTGTGGAAAGAAAATGACTGTTTTGACTTTGGGCACAACGTTTAGTCTGGGCATCATTTATGAGCCTTTCACACAACATTTTAGGTTGTGCTCTCTGTTTTGTCGACATTGTAAGCAAAACACTACAACAAAAAAGAAAATTAAGCACCTAAGTTCATTGTCTTTATTTTAGCAACACGTGACAAAGTCTTTGCAAGGTCTGGCTGCTTCCCTCCTCGTTTTTATGTATGAATTCTTGCACATTCAAATCTTTTCAACACAACATGTCCACAGCATTGCACATGAAGCATTACACAAGCAAAAACACTGGTCAAATCATAAGCATGAGCAAACGACAAACAGAAGAGCTGAAATCTGGAAAAGTCGTCCGGTTAACATTTGAAAAGAAATCCACAGAGGGACACTCCATTGCAGCAGTTTTTGTCAGGACTAATCCGGCAGCGTGGAGCAGCTTCTCTCACTTGTTTTTGTGGAAAAGTAAACTGTAAAAGTGTCAGAAAAACTAAAAACTAGATGCTCGCTAACAACCTTCAGAGCCGAGCCGGCAAACTGCATAAAACGTCCCAAACAATGTCATGTTTTTGTGAGAGAGGCAGAAGAGACGAAACACAGCGGAACAACTCATCTCCGAGTCCAGAGCCTGAGCACCGGAGCTGGGCCGACACGCAGAGAGTCGAAAACACAGCAGACGAGTCATATTGTCGTTATTTCAATCATTTCAGCTCGACACTGGCTGAACTCTGGTTTTCTGAAGAGATAGATTTCGACTTTAGTAAATTATGTGCCATTACTTATGCTGGAAGACAACAATGATCACCTCAATCTGCAGAGTTTAATTAAACAAGATACAGCAGACAAAACTCACATTTTTAGAGTTCTATTTTTGGTCAGTTTGCTCTCTCAGTATAAAGGCTTTCATGTGGATCCAACTCAACTGTCCTTTTCGCTTCAAAAGACGTTTTAATGTTTATTTAATCCACTTCAACAGCAACAGTATTCAGAAAACTGTAATCTGATTTGACTAAGTAACAAAATACATTCTATGTATTCAGGATTCTGTAAGTAAACATTCAGTATTCTTCCCAACACTGATCAGGCCGTTCAACTAATGACCCTCAGTGATATGATCTTCTCAAACTTACAAGATATATTTTTTTCTTCATGAAAGGTAACGTTGGGTTACTACCTTCATTTGGCCCTATTTTGGTTTGCCAAGTTAATTCAGCTTAAACCCTGGTATACACTGAGTACGAGTTCAATGAGGGTCGCAGTGAACTCGGGTCATACACTGACGTTGGAGCTGTGCGAGCGCACGTCCGAGAATCGCGCAAATGTGCGGAAAAAAATCTGAAGAGAAACTATTTTCTCTTCAGATATATAACAATAACAACAACAACAATGTGAAATGCATGAAACAGATTATTGTGTCAATTTTCATCTCTCCTTTTGTTTGAATTTTTGTTGAGTAAATGTGCCTCTATTTTCATATTTAAACAAAAGAAAGTAGTGATATACTAGAAAATAAAATACATTTTACAAGATCCTCTGGGGCCCAGTCGCAGATGGCCCACAACCTGGCATTGGGCCCCGGACCGGAGGTTGGGGACCCCTGACGTAAAATGACAAAATGCTAAAATCAGCCGTCCAGCTTTAGAAGTCTCACATTGTCATGATATATTGTGACTCTGATGCATTAAGTACAGCTCTAGTGTAACCTGGTTTAATGCTGTGTTGCACCTTCTTCAGACTTGCTTAATGATCCTTGTTTAGTTCTAGTTCAACACCAGTTTAGAATGTTTTTTTCTCCAACACAAAATCTAGTAGTGAAACCTCATATTGCCCTTCAAAAAAGTTGATTAGTCATTTTATTTTTTTATCCATTCATACCTTTAAACAGCGCGCAATTACCATCTGTCTGTCGTCACACTTCTCTTTTTCCTTGACTGACTGGCTGGTTCGAAGTGCAGCGGTTCATCCTTTACTCTCTGACACCGGCTGAGCTCTGTGGGACCTGCGTCTGCTTCATAAAGGCCAAGACACTGTATCTATGTCAGGTCTGCCCGGCCCCAAACCAGAAAAAACCCAGAGCACGGGAAGCACGCAAACTAACAGGACTGTGATACTGACACGGCGATTTCAAAAGGGCAACAAGGCAAGAAGAGAGAGAGAAGAGAGGGGGAGGGAGAGAGAGAGAGAAAGAGAGGGGAGGAGGGCTGGGCTCATTAGAGAAACACAGAGTAACACGGACGCTGTATGATCTCGGGCTCGCTGTGATGTACGTGACAAATGAGTGGTTTGGAGTGGAAATGGAGTTGGGGAAAAGAGACAGAGAAAGAAAGATGAGAGGCAGACAGAAAGAGAGACAGGGAGAACGAGCAGGAAAGAGACAGAGAGAGAGAGAGAGGAGAAGTGGACATGGAGAGAAATAGAAAGAGAGCAAGACAAAGAAAGAGGGACGTAGAGAGAGTGAGAGAGACGTTAAGGCCGGTCCCTCTGTGGCCACTCGCCCTTTTCCACACAGTCTAATGGAAGACTGTCACATGACAAGTTCACACATTATGTTACACAAGCTCAATCCAACTCAGTCTCAGAAGAAAACACCACAAAGGACCAGATTTATCAAGCATTTGCTCATGTGCAAACAGGTTAGTGGGAGCAAAAACTTGACTTTTTTTCTTTCACACAGACACTAAAGACGCAGAATTTGAGGTGGTACATATCTGTTTTGTGTAATATATAATATGTACTTCTTCCGAATTAAAGTTTGCATAAACTGCTTGCAAATAACATGATATATTGTTGTGGCGCAGAGAAGAAGTTTTGCTGTGATGCAGGCAGTGAAGAAGTTTGACTATCTGTGCTGAACATACAGACAGAAGTTACAGAAGCAGCATTTAGCGTCATGGCGAGGAAGGAGCGACGTTCACTGGATCATACAGTAAGGACAAGACAGCGGCTGCTGATGAAGTGAAAGAACCGATGAGTTTGTTTTGATTCCGGTAGAAGCACGAGGTGTGTGTGACCAATGAAAATCCAAAAAAGACACACTGTCTGGGGTTGCGTGAAAATGCATTTGCGACTTTGAGACTTAAATGTAAAGCTTCACAAAGTCATTTGTAAACAATGTAATGACAAACATTTCAAGCAGAGTGAGTGGCAAGGACATTTTAGAGGTGATATTAGCCACCCTAGTTGCTCTCTGGCGCTGCCTATATACACATGATTTTACCATTTTGAATGTGATTGACTGTGTTTTAAACCTGCCAAATCATTACCGGATCAGACTGTTTTATTTTCCGGATCCAAAGTGGCTGAAATTTGAGAGGAACAGGAACGCATTTCGCCAAATACTATATCAAATTAAGCCCTGAAAAGAAGCATTAATATAATTACTTTAAAAGAAAAAAAAAAAAAAAAAAACAGCTTCCAGTGAATCCTGTAGCAAACTCTCCATACACAAGATGGCTGCCAGTAGTCAATATAATAGCTCAATGGTTGTATTCTGTCTCTGCTGGTTTCCATGGAGATGTTACATCATTCTCTGTGACAGTTAAAGATCATCATTTATTTCAGTATGTCAGGTTTAATGTAAAGTAAAAATTTAGTCAAACAGTTATGCTTCTTTATCTGGGAAATAGTCACATTTATTTCTATTGTTGAAACATTCTGTCTGAGGCGGGTTTTTTTCACATTATCTCTAAATTCCAACATTTTTAAAACTTTCCGTCACAATTTATCTCCTCCCTGCACTCGGCTGACGACTTCTGCCTAATTTCCTTCCGTCGCACTTTAGCCCAAATGTCAATACTCACAAAATTACCGTGGCAACATTTTTATTTTTTTAATATTGCTTGATTAAATAGATCTTTCCTCCCGCATTTGCCTCGCCTTTGCCTGTGGCCTCCATCTTTACTTCACGATGATATATGGCTCCGGCTCGGTGATGACATCTCCCCCAGTGCATTGTGGGATACCGAGGGCCCGCTGTAATAATTCTCAGTGTGCATTGGACGGCGGGACAAAATGGCGATGTCATTAAAGGCTGCTCTACATGGCACAAGCTTTGTACAGATTTAAATTTGAACCGTGACGTCTTCTTAACCTTTAACAACTTTTCTTTAGCCTTGTTTAACTTATTTACGTCTGTTTTTATCTTTTTTTATAAGCTATAAGAAAAAAAAAAAGTGTACTTATTTATAAATAATGACAGGAGCAGACCCCCAGCAGGTTTGAGATTAAACAAAGATCTTTTTAAGAACAGAGTGAAAGATTTTAAAGGAGACCTGTTGTGTAAGTTTTTAACCGTGCTGCCTTCTCTCATCATTAGTTTTCTTAAAGTTTTATTAAGAATGATTCCTACATGTTTGAGTAATATTGTATTGTCCTGCAGCCGAAAAAAAAAAAAAAAGTCTGTTCTCACCTACCACCTATTCCCGCCCAATTGTAAGCATGTATGATTCAAATTAGTCACTCAGCCATTTTAAAACAGTAAAAGTTACACATTTATAATCTGCTGTTTCATCAATTTTGTGTTTTAAAAAGACAAAAAAAAAAAAAAAAAAAAACTATTTATATTATAGTTTAAAGAAAAAAACACTATAGGTCCACTTTAAATCTTAGTAACTGTATGAGGGGGAAAAAAGTCATAATTTAACGAGAATAAACTCATATAGACCCCTTGCATTTTCGTAAACATTGCGTCAAATTCTGGTGGGCGGAGCTTAGCCGGAGGCAAAAGACGACGTAGCCTCCATTTAAACCAGTGTAAACTAGCACGTTTTTGGAGGGATTTTTAAACACAAATGCAGAAAAAATGTCAAATTCTGTTTGGAACTGTCAGGATATATATCGTAACTTACTGACACAGTCTTTGGTGAATTACTTCTGACGGATGGAAGCATTTTGTCTGAACTTGTGTGGTTCGTCTTGGATCTGCTCTTTCACGTAACTGAAGAGGTGATTTTTACATTTGTTTGAGGTTCGCTTAACTAACTAGTGGCTAAAATGCTGTCCTTTAACTGTTCATTCGCGTCTTGAAGCTAATGCTAAATATGCTATTGTATTCACCTCCTGTTATTAGTGCTTCAGAGACACAACATTTAATAGTAAATATTTTAAGATTAATTTAGTCCAACAAAATTGGTTGCGTGTAGCTTTGAAAATCTGTTAGCTCTCGTTAAAGGCTTTGCTTAAGTAGAATAAGGGTCTTGTGTGTAAATATTGAATGATTGACAACATTACAGTTTTAGCTAGAATTCTAAATAAAACAGATCAGTTTGAACATCAAACTGCACCTGCACATCTGGGTAAGGTCAGGCTAACTTTAGACACAAAAGTCCAAGTCACAGTTCACAACAAACAACATTTTAACCACGATAAAAACCTCGAACTTTTAGTGCGTCTGCTATGAGTTTTCGTCTTTTTTGCCTCCAGCTAGAGCTGTGACGTCACCGTGACGTGGCATGAAAAGGGTCTATACTAAATGGATAAAAAAAGTAAATGTTCTAAAAAGCCATAATATGTTGCAATTTTTCCACATTAAATTTCAAGGTAAACAAGACTAAAATCAAAATTTTAATCAATAATGTATGCTCATGTGAGAAAATGTTATAAAAATAAAAATGATAAAAGTTCGACATCTATTGACTGTTTTTGCAATATTCAGTGTTTGACTTAATATTGAGTTTTTTTTCCTCATGAAATTACAAATGTAAGTGTAATCTTGAAAAATTGCAATTTTTCACAGATTACACTTTTCAGATTTTTTTTTTTCTTGTAAATTTGCAACTTTATAAAGCTTTGTCTTTTTCCTCTTCATTTTTTTTGTATATTGAGGAATAAAAAATAAAGAAAAAATACAAACTCTGCCAATCAGAGCGCAGCATTCGGATTTTGTTGTTTAAAAAAAAAAAAAAAAAAAAAACACATTTTATTGTAATACATTATACTTAGTGGAAAGCACAAAGGTTACTAATTTATAACTAAAAAAAAAAAAAAAATGTTACTCGGACTGCTAGTGTCGGCAATCAGACCATACATCATCTGGGTTAACTTTCCCTCATTGCTGACCAACCCAACTCTGGACTAGAAATCAAGATAGTAACTGTTTACCTCAAATTTCAATTCCTAAATGACCGGGGTTTACAGTGACAAACCCTGAAGCCAGCTGCCAGCCTCAGCACTGGCCACGCTTTGGACCGTAACGAAGAAAAAATAAACAAAAAAAAGCTCAAATTTGATCTCCTTAAGTAACGCTTCTTAATCCAATTTGACTGTGGGCGCTGCTTAAGATCGGAGATGTGATTTTTTTTTATGGTGCTCGGCGGTAATAAGAGCAGCAGAGGTGAGAGAGAGATGGAGAAGGAGGAGAAGAAGAAGAGATCGATAAAGACTCGTACGCGGCTCCGGGTCTTTGGAAAGTCCTGGGAGAGTGGGCCTGGAGGGACCGAGAGAAGCCGGGCCAAAGAAGCACATGGCACACTGGATACGGCGCTGTTCAGGGCCTTTCGCTAACGAGGGAAGCTAATTGGGTTTGGTTTATTTATGGAGTCTATTTAAAGATAAACTATGACATATGTAGATCAGTCATTTGCATTTTGTTCTTTGTAAAACACAGACTTATGGAAACGCATTATGTATAATCTACTTTTCTGAGTTTTTTTACCGCATGTGGTTACTTTCCAACAACAAAAAATAATTTAAGTGTGGAAGTCAATGAACCTGTTTCTATTTCTAAGCTATTTAGATCATTTTTCTGTTTCACTGCTTTTATTGTTGGAAAGTGGCTACATGACAACTTTTTTGGTATCTGAATTTTTGGAATAAGCAAAGTTAGTTACAGAAAAGCGATACAAACACAATATATGTCTTAAATCTGACAACTTCCTCTCATAAATCTGTCAGCACATGGTCAATATCAACATGCACAAACACAAAAGTGAAACTGGAGAGGACAACCAAGGACAGCCAATCAGAGCGGAGCATTCGGCTCCTGATCAGAACTCAAATTATTCACTAATCAATTCACCATCAGTGTTCTCATTTTGTCACAGTATGTTGCATTTACAAAATAGTTTTTAGTGGAAAGCACAAAGCTTACCAATTCATATAAAAAGTTTTTTACAACAACTTTAACGTGAGTGTCAAGTTAAACGTTGAAGAAATGTCTTTTGCATCATCAGAAATGTACAAAGATTGTTACCGAAACACATGGCATTGCAAAAAGTGGAACATGAATTTCCCTTTTGGGCTGATAACCGTAGGCACATACATACTTCTTTATTCAAGCAATTAGGTCGTTGTGTTTACCTTCACTAACACAAGTCATTCCTGAGCCTCAGAAATCACTGTGAGTGAAGTTTCCCCGGATCGTTGCATCGTTGATCCAAATTTTAAGTCCAAAACTATGACCATATTTATTATGTCGTCAAACTGTATTCACAACTTATTCATATCTCTGTTAGCACAATAGTCACATTGCTAAAGAGCTTAAATTAAAAGATCTATACCAAGACTATTCAATTATTTTTACGAGTGGGCCAGATCTATTGGAGGGCTGCGGTCTGAGGGTTAGACTATGAAATTGAACTTCATGGTGAACTGTGTTTTACATCCAATATCAACAAACAACCCGAAGTGGTACTATTTACTAGAAATCTACAATTTTCACGATGAATGCAAAATATTACATTATCAAAACAAAATAAAACAGAACAAACCTATCAATAAAGAGACTTAGAACTAGTGCAGATCAGAGCAGCAGTGGAAGTAGACTGAATCAAGAATAAGTCTAGTCTAAATCTGGATTGTCGGTTGGATAACCTGGATTAAAACAAGAATTATCATAGTCTAAGTGTTAATGATGAGGATGATGATGATGGTGATGATGGTCCAAATAATGGAATAATGTGTTTTGAAGATTAATAAGGGTGCATTTTGTGCAATATGGGCCCTCTTTGAACTGCCTCAACACCTAAATACTTTATTGGAGACTTAAAACAGGTAAAAAAAATCAAACTCCAGATGTTGAAAATGTTATCTTAGTACTTAAATACAGACAGTAATAAATGTTCAAACGCATGTAGGCCTAATAGACTTATAACATAACCCATGATACAGTACTAGTACAGTAGAATTCTCCTTTGTTCCAGTGCAGCCAGAGCAGAGAGCAGCGAGCCGGGCACTAATTGCGTGGCGCCGGATCCAGAGGGAAATCTGTGAAATGGCCTGATCAATGTGAGTGGAGTGATGGAGAGGCAGCTTTATGACCACAGCCCGTACACTTCTCTTTTCTGGATTAATTTCAAAGACCTTTTTCTGCTTTATGCAACTGTACAGAAGCTCAAATGTTTCCGTAATTTCCCCTAAAGCAGCAGCAGCAGGAGCCAGAAGTCAGTTCAATTCATCACGCTTTTATTCCATTTGTGTGATGGGGCTTAGGTTTGTTGTACTGTACAGAGCAGGATAAGGAAACAGAAATGTAATGTTTCAGTTTTAATTATTTCAAATAATTAGGAGATTATGGGGTTATTGTACATTATGGATGCTAAGAAGTTGAAAACAAAGATCAATAGGCGCTAGTTTGTGAGCAACAGATAATAACTAAGCCAAGAAAGTAATATGTAACCATAACACAAATAACAGTGTGTAAGTGTTCTGGTAGCAGTAGTGCCCGCCCTCTTATACCGCCAAAACCAAGCAATGTGAGAGCTTGGAATTTAGACAAGATGCAAAACATTCGATACGGTATTTTTCAATGTGAAGTTCTCGATACGATATTTATCGAGATATCATGCTACTACAGAGAGTCCACAATATTGAGATTATGCTAACGTTCATTACATACTTTCTAGTCATCCTTTTATATCATTCTTTGAGCAAATTTGTGGCTTCAGATTAAATTGCTCTCCATATCAGCTTTAAGGTCTTGTTACTTTATTAAACATTTAGAAGTGTATGATTTTTAGCTTAATTGTATTCATGTTCTGAGCTCTGAACAATTTTTTTTTGATGCAATCATGCTGTTAATACAATCAGATGACGACAAGATTGTATCGTGATCATTTTAGTATCACAATATTATCAATGTTGTCAATCCCAAGTCTAAGCTCGAACAACTGATCCTCAGACCAAACTTGTGTTCTCCAGTTTGCTTAAGCTGTTTGAAAAAGAGGAACATGTTCTACATAAGCATCAAGAGGACACATACTCACTGAGTTACGAGGACAAATAGAGCTATTTAGTCTGCAAATTGCTGTAGTGACATACAATAGAAGCCACACAAAACATTTTTGTCTTCACAAGTTTAAAAAGTCTAATGCAAAAACAGATTCTTACAGTGGCAGAGAGCACAAGGGAAGGGCACAATGGGAGAAGAGGTCTGGGGCCTCACCATACCTGCTTGTCAAAGCCTGATCCCGTCAGATCTCAGAAGCTAAGCAAGATAGGGTCTGGCTAGTACTTGGATGGAGAGCTCTGGGGCACCAGGGCCACAGTGGGACGTCAGGATAGATTGTCGTTATGTCCTTGGGCAGGACACTTAACTCACATAGCCTCAGTGTCTTACACTGGTGAGTGGATGCTAGATTGTAAAGCACTTTGAGTGCCTGGAAAGTAGAAAAGCTCTAAAAAGACCATTACCGAGAACCACTGTCAAAGTTGGATAGAGAGAAGATATAACAGTGGCACTGGCTGAAAAACACATTGTATTAATGTTCTCATAATATTTTGCACTCAACAGTATGTCGGAATTATATTTAGAACATTATGTCAATGCAAAACCTTCCTTAGTAAACAAGTATTTTTGGCATCTGAATATTCATGAAGTTAGTATCAACTAATGAAGGTCAAAATAGTGACCAAAGCTTTGAGGGAGGTTAGGTTTGTTAGAACAATAGAGAATACATAAGCAGACGTTGTTCGATAATTTACAGTAAAACTTTTTGAAAACTTGAAACTCTAAGTTTTTGACATTTTCTTTTAAAAGGGACATTTGTGTATGTCTTTTAAATCTCCATGTAGCAATTGAGGTTAGTAAATACAATTAAAAAAAAGTATATTCCACAGTGGTGCTCCCTGTAAGTGTCTTGCCCAAGACACAGCATAGTCTGAATAGTTTGACTGTAGCACCAAATGTTTACGGACTTTGCAACTTCTCACACCAAGAAGTTGGCATTCTGAATATGTCCAACAAAACCCAATAACATTTGCATTATCACGAATAAAGCTTCATATCACATTATTCACTGGCAACCTACACAATTTTATTAAATTACCTTCCTAATGCTTTCACACCTCAAACGTGCACCATGACTGGAAAACTGATGAATATTTTGAAATTGGAGTGAATGTTCAGATAATAACATGTCTTGGGATTATTTAAACAAGTCAACAAGCTCAATTCCAGTTCAGAATCTCCCATTCCAAGACACAGCATACTTGTCCTATTGAAAAGTCTTGCTTTGTCACTTCACAGATGAACTCCGTCTCTCCTTAAACGGCTTTGAGTGGACTCCAACTGGTTCATTTTGTTTAATGACGTCTGAAAGAGCTAAGTAAACTCGACTTGTGACAAATCTCGTCAGCGCATCCAACCGGCCAATCCTGAATGTGAAGACACGTTTTAGAGTGAGTGAGTGACGTGATGTGAAGAGCCTGTGTTGTGTCTTGTAGGCTCCTTTCGCTGACACTGCATCAGTCACTGTCAAAAGTCCTCATTTCATGTACCTCACAGGCACAGAGAAACAGAAAGAGAGAGAGACAAAGAGAGAGAAAGAAATTAACAATGTCTTCATAATTTAAGACAGGCTCTGGCCTCACAGCAAGAAGGTCGTGGGTTCGATTCCCACTCAGGCTCGGGCATTTCTGTGTGGAGTAGCATGTTCTCCCCGTGTCTGGGTGGTTTCCTCCAGGCACTCTGGTTTCCCCACAAATCAATACCTTTGCATGTTAGGGAACACTTGGTGGTAGTCGGAGGTTCTCACTGTGGAGAGCTTTGTGACTCTGTCTGTGAAATGCACCATACAAATAAAGATTTCTACTTACCGATTTTGAGGAAAGCAGAATTGAGTGTGATTTCCCTGATGTAAACACCATGACTGAAACACTGTTTAGATGACAGTGATGGAATAACATCACAATTTGGAGTGAAACTGATTGTTAATGGAAATATTTTGAATTATGTTTTAAAAAAAAAAAAAAATCAATAAAGCTTCTGCAAAGACTTTCATTATGTGAACAAATGTTTTGTTGTTGTTGTTATTGTTTTTAAGAATTATTCATATAGTTAAGGTTATGGTTTGACCTTTATTTTTGGTCCTTCTGACAACATGGAACTTTGTAATAAACAATAGTAAAACACAGTGATGTAGCGTTGAATGTTGGAGCTTGAATGGCTATGGGTTGATTGTGATATTTGTAAATGCCAGGTCTGAATGGGGCCAAATGCTGAAAGTGCCTTGTGACTTTGATAAAACAAGGTTATCTTACAGTGGTGTTGTCTTTGTTACGCATTCATATCAGTACAATACAATACAATACAATACAATACAATACAATACATTACATTACATACAATACAATACAATCTCTCATGTGCTCACAGTGGGGGCACACTTTGTTTGAGTGAAATTCACGCATCAATTTCAACAGACCTATACAAACAAAATACAAAGCTTTTGTGTCACACACTATAGTTCTATTTATATACTGTGAGTGGGAGAGAGGGGTGCACTGGCCCAAACATGTGTGGTTTTATTAGCGGTACATAATAATTATAAAGGCTGCCCACGCCCTTCTCCAAGAGGCAGTTCGTAAAAGTCTGGAGAGGATCAGTGTGAATGTGGATGAATCTAATCCAGGCGTGGGCATGTCTGCTCTGTGACACTTTAACAAATGCACCGCTCCCTTTTTTGGCTGTGTGGTTAAGTAAAGTTTGATTATTTCAAAACTCAGATGAAAAAGAGAGTTCTGTGAAAAATATACTTTGAAATCCCTTTCATGCTGATTTGCTCAAAAATGTTCATGTGTCTAATACAAAACCAGCTCATCATTGTGTAGGTTATTGTCAGGTCTCCGTTGAGAATGAAATTTCAATCTTAGTAAAAAAAAAAAGGTCAGTAAATTAATAAATAACTTCTTACAGTGTATACAATGTAGTCTTTTGATTTAGCAATGCAGTACAGGCCAATACAACTATATTTCGAGGCTCACCATTTATTTTTTTGACATAAACTAGTCTTAGATGAAAACATTCTAAAAACATTTGTCTTCAAGTGGATGCTTCTCCCCAAAAGTGACTTGATTATGCCCTGGAGCAGCCATTTTGTACTTGTTTTCATAGAACTGCTTTTCCATTTGCTATATCTTTCAGAGTATGGCATAACACTGATCCATATCCTTGATGAATGTTGCAAACAATGGTTTAAACTTGTTATTACAATGGGATTTTGCCCCAGAAACATACTAAAATTTAACTATTATAGTGTAAGTTTTGTCCTGTCTCATCTACTCTCATCTGGTGAAAATTGTGTCTCTTCCCGCCTTGTAAATCATTCAGTTTATGTCCTCTTATCATTTCCACCTCTGCTGTGCTGCAAGGCATCCACAACACCAAAACAATATTCTATCTATATATATGTTTATCCAAGCAATAATTAGTTGGGTCCACAGCCTTAGACGTTTTTTCTTCTTTGTAGCAGTAAAGTGAATCTCTGGACTGGACACAACTACAGCACATGTCTATACTTGTATCACACACTAGAACATTTATCCCTTGAATACCATCCATCATGAAATTAAAACATTATTCTAAGTTACACAGTCTATTATTTCATTTCTTGGTATTTTTGATGGAATTTCTGTTGCCGTGGTGGGTTGCTAAGCTACAGCCGTGTCAGAAGCGACAGGGAAACATAATTAGGGCTGAAGCTGACAGACACCAGCACAGTGTTCATTAGACCTACTCAGGCATTAAGACATCAAGCCTTCACCAAACCCCGCTCTTCAGCCTTTGTGTTGTCTAATTAGCACATTACCATTCACTGAGGAAGTATTTAAACAATTAATGAAAAGGGTTAAGGAAGAAACATCAGTGCATGGACACTGGATTGTCAAGTGATTCCTTTAATTATATTTACATTCTCCATTTTTTCACATTCCAAACCTTTCAGTTTTCAAGCTTTTTCTATAAGTGAAACAAGACACATATTTGATCTTCAATGTGGAAGTAAGCAGACTTTGTAGAATAAACAGAAAAACATTGGGTACAGCCATTTTAGTAAATCGTCTTTTCTTTGGAGCACTGTGTCAGTAGGTTTGTTCAATATGAGTGAAGTCTGCGCAGAGCCGTGTCAACTAGAGTTGGAAGTGTCCATGAGAGCTTTGGTCAAATGAGCCTGTTGCCTGTCCAATATAGTCATCCTGCATCCCCGAGACTTCTTCACTTTGGACTGGCTTGGGTCACTTGTGTCAATAATGGTTTCTGTTTCTATAGCAAGGCCCTGCCTTAAGGGCGTCTGCTACGTAAGCAGCTAACGACACTTGCACATAGTACACGTTTTGTTAATAAATAAAATGTAAATTTTACTTGGAATAAACTTTTTCTTCAATCAATCTGAGTGATTCTCTCTCTTAATTTAACCCTCATCCTAATCCTAATCCTTAACCTTATTTGAACTTAAAACCATGTGGCTGATATGAAGGATTTACATCATTTACAACTTTTGTTCCTCACAATGTGATGAATACCCACAAATACTTTTTGTTTGTGTCTCTGAGATGAAAGTTAGGCTGGTGCAAACATCTTTGTGCTTTTATTTCACTTTTCTGCAAAATCTCTTCACTTTTATGCCACATTTTAACCTTGTTTCATGTAATCCATTGTGGCTGTTTAGCTGATGCTAAAGATGCTACCTATGCATTACTAAGTCTATCTGCAAACAGATAGGTTTCATCACTGGAAATACAGCAGTTTGTCACAGGATCAAGGCAGCATTGGGTGAGAAACATTATTTCACGTTTCTGTCTGCTTTTTCCATCTGTTTTTTACTTGAGCCTGCATTCTCTCTCTGTCTAATAGAGCTTATGAGGGATCGACAGCGCTTCATTTCTCTGCCTGTTGTTGGCAGCTCTTAAAATGTTGAAAATACTTTGTGCAAACTTTATCATTTCATTACATCCACAATGAGTCTGCGTAGGCTAAACTCTATTTATCGAATGTCCATTCTTCTGTTTTCTTTACCTGTGTGGATTCACTTTTTTGTTTGTAACAGTGCACATTAAGTCTGAATGCTTATGTGTGAAGCTTGCAGAATATCGCTTCATGATGCGGCTGTGAAACAAATCGTTTCAAAATGTTCTTATGTGGTATGCTCTTTTTTGAATGCTTTTGAAAATCGCAAAAACAATTCAAACTCCTCAGGTGCGGCTGACTTAAGTGACAAAGCTCCACAGCTAAAGCAACATGCAGGGCACCCTTAGATTAGCTTCAGATATGTTTTCAATCATATTTCATGTGTGTATGATGCATGGGGACCTACCACAACATCAGTGTCAGGTTGTTGACATTCCTCTGCCTCTGTCACGGGTGTTTTCAGGCTCTTCTCTGGGTCTGCACATTACATTAGAGTTGATTGACAGTGATATTTGCACCTACCTTCACCTCATTCAATCCATCCACCTCCTCTGCAGGCCTCATGGGATACACTGAGCCACAAAGATATTTATAGAAGCCTCAGGTGTGAAATGACCTCAGAAAACATGTTAAATTAAAGTTGTTAATAAAACATATGGAATGCTTTTGACTGCTGATTAGTGGTATTATGTTGGTGTGATAGAGGATGATTTCAGAATGACATGAGAAATCTGAGGATGCCAATAGTTCTGTGTACCTACACACAAAATCTAATAAAATATACTATGCTTTTAAATAGGCAGTGCGTTTTGATGTAAAGAAAAAAAAAAGCATGTTGAAATAAACATTAGATCTAATGTTGCTTCCTAATCAAAAGCATATCTGGTGTTCTGTCTGTGAGATACAATATATTCTTTATTCTCTGACTCCCTTTCATTGGCAGCCTTTTCATTTGCTTAACTAAGATGCCAAAGTAAAGCAAGAAAAACCACTGGAAATAATTAAATCAGAAAAACAGATGGCACAAAGCTTGAAAAGTATTGATCATTTTGAAGATTTTGAAGATTCATTGTGGATAAAAATTACAAAGGGATTTTTTTGTTGTTGTTTATTTGTTGAATTTATCATTTTTAGGGCCAATAAAATTAGCTTTACTTGTGTCAAAACCTTCAAAATATTGTTGTATAAGGTAGAAAGGCTGATGCCTGCAGCTGCAGCTGGCAGGTGTAGCTTTAGGTGAAGATTTTTGTGTCAGAGCGTGAAAAAAAACAACAAATATTGTGTTTCAAAGCCTTTGAAGTTTCCAACATGAATAAGGCTGAACATTTGCTCAGTGAAATAATAAAATATCGTCAGGTGTAGACTGGAACTGTTCTTTGTTGGGCTAGGATATGTGACTTTCACACTGTGCAATCAGAAAAAAGTATTTAAATTTATACATAGGTCTTCACTCTCGGAATATGGTTCATTTTGGCCACAATAAGATAAGTTATTTTAAAAACAGCAAAGTGAAGCACAGCCAGAGCGCTGCTTTTGGCTCTGGATATTACATTTAAGCAGTGCACGACAGTCTGATTTTGTCATAGAGCTACTCAAGTCTGTGCTATTTTGTGTACAAATGTTTGTCTATTGTTAACCAAGGTTACTTTATTGTAAACTTGTGATTGTTCACAATTGTCTGTGATTGTCCAAAAATGTACTTTACACCAGAGTATAAAATGAATTGCTTAAATATCAAGGGGTCGGGTTTTTTTTGACCACCACACCCTGCTCTGCCAACTGGCCTGCACCACATTGTACCACTGCGAGGAGCAGCATGCGTCGCAGGGCACCCTGCTTAGAACAATATAAACATTATGCATTTGTAGCTTTGGTCACTAGCAATATAATAAATGTAAATAAATTGTTAGATCTGTTTACCAAACCCCTTGTGATGATGCCTTTGCATTGGTACTCATTTGTACTCACAAAAAAATAAATATTTCTCGTAACTACGCGCATTCTGTATAGCCAACCCACACGCTTCATATAGGCTAAGCTAGTCAATTTATCCACAACATAAGTAGTATTTTCTGTGCTAGCTTGATGTTTCTAAATAGTTAAGATGTGCTTGTGGATTTCGTTATGTTAAATTAAATGCTTGCGGTCTTCACTGCAATGTTTAAGGTCTACAAAAAGTATGAAACTAGCTGTTAACGTAATGTATGCCTGTGGACTCAAGCTAGCTAGTTAGCAGACTATTATAAAGACTTCCAGCGTCTGGTTTTGGGTTAGGCTTAGATTATTATTAAGTTATTTTGGTTAAGCTAAGGGATTTGGGAAAGATATGCTAACTGGGTGACGGCATAACTGCTTTGGGGAAAATAAAGACTGATGGACTGATGCATGTTTGAGTAATCTTGTGCATTATGATGTAACTGTGGCCTATAAAGTCCACATTCCTGTGTTTGAATATGCTGCATTAGTAAGGACAACACCACAACAAGAATATAAATAAGATGTTTATTGATAAACAATCTCTCTCTCTCTCTCTCTCTCTCTCTCTCTCTCTCTCTCTCTCTCTTCTCTCTCTCTCTCTCTCTCTGTCTCTGTAAATATAATCATGGCTGGATTCAGAGAATCTGGATTGGGGCTCTGTCTCGGCAATCCACCTCTTCAATTTAGGACTCTTCCACCTGTAGATGGACATGTTTTCAGCTGAAGGACAGAGGAGACATGGGAGAAAGCTGAGACAAGAAGCGTTGTTGAAACAAAGGCTGACATAAGAGGCTTCTGGGTAATTAAAGGTGTGGCCGGGGAGGCAAGGGAGGCGTGGTTTGCCGGAGAAAAGGTTAGTCAGTTATTATGAACTCCAAATATTTCAGCCATTCAAAATACAAAATCATATACACATACATATACATTATATAGAATCTGCTGCTTTTTACAATGAAAGGTCACAATGAAGAGGTGGTACTGATGCTCCTCTAGTACTATATAATTTTGGAACACTATTGAGATTTACAACAAACTAAAGGTAAAATCTACTCATATAGTTTAGCTCAATCTGAAAACTAGTTCAGTGCAAACTATGTCCCCCAACATTTCAGCCAAAAAAAATTCCACTGCGCAAATCTTTTTTTTTTCCTTGAATGTTTTGTTTGACTAAAAATGTGTCTTTGCTCTGTGCAGGCTTGCATCTCTCTATAATCAAATCTTTAGTGTCCAAGACAAGAGGATGCCTCCTCTTGTTTGTTTCCATGGAAATCATGTTCCTTTAACTATAAATGTCCTCAGTATGCCCTAAACTGATCTATTGATTTTTCTCCCACAAGAGTTACACAATGTCACTTCAGTCAGTATATGTGTTGTCTTGAGTCCATTGGATTCCCTCAACCATGTCAAAAGTCAGCTGAGGACTCAAAAACGCTCATAATGTTGACAAGTATTCTGCAGAATTCCCTGAGCGATGGTGTAGCTGTTGGTTACGGCACTCCTTCATTAGCCTCATGTCTGCGAGCTTCGGTAATCCAACTCAAACTCCCACTCTGCACCTGTTTGTGCTCCATTTCTCCTATACAAATATATGCTGGCACCACTTCACTGTAAGTCTGCTGAGGACAATATGGAGGGTTACCAAACACATGCCTTTGTCTCCAATTAAAAGCAAGAATCAGTTACTAATAATACAGTGCACATGGGCAAGTAAAAGATGTCTAGGGATTTAAATAAAAAACATTGTTTTCTATTGCATGTGACCAACATCACGAGAGTGACCAGATTTATGTACCATTAGTCTTACAGGGCTAAGAATTTAGAAGTCCTAAACAAGATTGTTGTTGTGACTTTCAACTTTTTAAGCAAAATGACTCAAGATCTCTAGAAAAGTGGATAATTTCTCATTTTGAATTTGAATAGAAAGTTAAGCTAAGTATAATGATGTATCCCCCTCCTGCACCTGAGCAGTTGCATAGTTATGCCAAAGGTTCTGGCTCCGAGTCGTATGGCCATTTTTGGAGGATGACTTCTCTTATGACTAAGGTCCGAGCATCATCAGAATCTACAGGAGACTCTTGATTGGATGTGACTGTCCCCAGCCGAGTACTATGCAGGAGGAAGTTTGCCCAAGTGCAAACCAGGTAAGAGAACAAAGTTACATTCCCTGTAGTGTAGCATAACCTACCCTGTGGTTCATATAAAAACATGACATTTTGGATGTGAATCCATAGTTTGAATAAAAAACTAAATCAGCTGCACCTACAAACATGTGAATCTGACACAATACTAATGAAATCCACACTTCTGTACTGCATTGCGGCACATCGGTTGGTTGAAAAGTTAGAGATAATTAAATGGCTAATTGAAACTGAAAGTCCAAATGGTAAAGACCCCCCATCATGTGGCTGCAGATGGTCATTAAAGATGTATGCTGTTTATGGCTCTTATGGTGCAATCAGAGGACATCTTCTTTAATATGCCTCTAGGGATTGAGTGTGAGGTTTGAGTGCGTTTTTCATTTTTATTTACAGTACAGGTTTTATAAAAACACCAGTAGAAGAACAGAATGGGCAGAATGATAACATTGAAGATAGAGGTACAGGTATTAGAACAATGTGCAATTACATTTATGAACAACGGCAGAGATGCTTGTCTACAACTAGAATCTGGCACAAGCTAGCTTTAGACATGTTTTGAGTAGTAGTGACAGGGGAAACCGCAGCGCCCAGAAGAAACCTACACAGACACAGGAAGAACATACAAACTCTACATAGAAAGCTTCCAGGCAGATAGAGAGTCGAATCCAGGACCTTCTTATGAGGCCAGAGCACTAACCACTGCATCTCTATGACGTTCTTGTGAGAGTCTATACAGCATCAACCATTTTAAATGTTATATTTATTAACTATAAAAACATTTTTTAATTGCATGATAGTTGCAACACAAAAAGGTAAAGGTTCGTTTTGGCAGCTCCTTGAGCCTTGATCTAAACGTTATAGGTTTAATGAAAGAAAAATGGGAAAGTATGTCCTGTTTCTATGTGAGCTCTTCTGCTGTTACTTTGAAGCTAAATTGTGCTTACAGTTTACAGACAGAGATGGCTTCTCTCTGTGATCAAGACGCACAGCTTGACTTCAACTGCAGTTCATCTTTGGTGGTTTGAGTGTTTTAAGTGTGTTCCTGTCTCATAGGGAGACCTACAACTCCTGTTTCTGAGCCATAGCAGCTTATCCCCACAATCAGAAAACTTTGATCACAAAAAATCATACAGTGGCCACCTGCCTTGAAAGAGTGACCAATAATCAGAAGTTTTTTTTCCTTTTCTTCTATTTAATAACAAAAGTAATGTCCCTCAAGTTTAACAACAAGCACATACCGTAATGATGCCATTACATCATCTTGATTGTTTCTCATTAAAATAAACCAGTTGTGTAACATCCATTAATAGGAAACGTCGCAGAGCAAAGCATCAGTTCATCAGTTCATGTGTAACAAGAGTAAGGAATAAGAACAAACTAATTACACTGTAGCAAAAAGTCAACGAGAGCACAGACTCATGACCGCTTTGTGCTATAATTGGCTCATTCTGAGAAATGCTACATTACAGAGTTAAACAGTCCATTATAATACCAGTAGTCTTTTTGTTACTGGAAACGTATGTGGGTCTTAATGAAAAAGTTTTTTTCCTATGGGTATAGGTTGTTTCAGCGTTGTAAAGCAAAATGAAGCATAAGCAAAGAGACATATTGTGAATTTTCTCTGTATTAAATAAGAACATGAATTACATTGAATTTTCGGCCGGGCAGATCGCTGAGACAGAACCCCCACACTGAGTCTCCTTGCCTGGTCATCGCTCATCTGATTCCACGGAACTTCAACATTTGGTGTGGTGTTTAGTAACAAAACTAAGTTTTACTTACGGTAGTTTTACTTAGTCGTGAAGAACAAAGAATAAACTCATAATGAATTCATCATTGCTCAGTCTTTTGTGCTGCATTTGAGCTATTTAGGGTTACTGGTTAGGATTAGAAACAGTACAGTTAAAAAGTTTCCAGTGACAAAATTCAACAGTGGCATATTTTTCTTCTCAAATTAAATTTAAAATTATGTAGCTTGGGAGTCTGCTTGTCTAGATAAAGATAAGCAGAATTTGCCAGAACTATTAAAAATTAGATTTCTTTGTGAAACAGAAATTATTTTCAAAATAAACACCAGGTCGACTCAAAAATTGCGTCACTGTTGAATGACTTTGTTCTGTCTCTTTAAACACTTTTGTTGTGTGGCAGAATTGCGGTACCAACCTATTTGGTTATAATTGTGGTGCTATAGAGGGATTGCGGTCACGTTCAGCTCTATGACAGACGTCTGAAGCTTGAAAGTGTTTTTCTCAAGGTTTTTTTCACTCAACTAAAGGCAAGTCAAAATGTATTTGTATAGCACAATTCATACACAGAGCAATTCACAGTGCTTTACAAGGCAGGAAAATGCATCAAAATTACAATAATTAAATAATCAGCATAAAATTTACTTTAAAAAGAAGTAAAGAAATAAAGAGTGCAGACAGAGTATTTCAGTCATATCCACAGATAAAAAGACATGTTTTCAGCCTAGATTTAAACATTGTCACAGTCGAGGCCTGTCTTACATCATCTGGAAGACTGTTCCAGATCTTAGCTGCATAAAACTGAATGTAACGTGTATGGTTGTAGGGACAAACTTCATCCATAAAAGTTAAATTAGCAGCATAACTTTTGTTTTTGCACAGTAATAAACTCTTCTGGTTAGTGGACAACAGTACTACTGTACCGTACTTGTTGCAACAGCTTTGTCAATCAGAGGCAGCTTTTGATGTATACCGGTGCGTGTTGATAGGTAAGCCTTGAATTTGTATTTAAAAACCAAAAACAGAAGCTCATTTGCAGCACAAATGACTGAATAATTATGAGTTCATTTTGAGTTCATTATATGTTCTTAACAACTACGTTTTACTAAAAGGCTAGTGATTAAGTTATGTCAAAAGTAAGACAAACAATTATAGGAGTTTAGACCCCTTTACTTACTCAATCTTTAACATTGATATGAATGATAACATTTGTTTGACAACAGAGCAGTTAACAGATAAAGTACAGGCTGAACAACAACAACAACAACAACAACAACAACAATAACAACAACAACAACAAAACTGAATGTGCTTTTATCTTCTCCATTATTGTCAAGATGCCGACAGTCTGACAACACATGGCAGTCTAAAGTCATCCATCACTGTCAGTGTGTACAATCTCTTCAGAAACCTTACAAAATGTTATGCATGCAAATGTATTACCGTACCCTAATTGATTTGCCTGATTAGCATAAATTAGCAAAACTGATTTTACAGCAGGACGAGAAATCCAATAACCTTAAAACATCCGCACACTTGAGACTAGAGATGTGATGATATGTGATCTTTTTTCTTTTTTTTTTTAAACATGTCTCTTTTAGAAGCCCTGTTTGTTCATTCAGTTCTGACGACTTAATTGCTGGAAGGGAAAGAGGAGTTGTAAAAATGTCGTTGTAAAATGTCACCAAGAAAAATGTTGACAACTATGGTAACTTTGCCCTGTTTTATCAGCAGCAGTAAAAGTCAATAGGATTTTGCTTTGAAAAGAGAGTTGAGCTTATCCTGTGTACTATTGACACTGATAACTGAATGTATGGGTATATGAAGGTCATTTATTTGTATATTTGTAAAGTAATTTAAGTGAAAACATGTTCTAAAGGCCAAAAGTAAAAAGTATTTTTTTTTTGTGTGCAGGATAGTAGAATGATAACACAAGTACTGTTGATGATTGAGCTTTTAGTAACTTTATGCCTTATGGATTTGTAGTATTTTGGTGTTTTGTGTGATATAAGTGTGGGCCAACTTTAGTATTAAACACATTTTGAATGTGACACACAAGCTTTAATTGTATTTATTAATGCAGATATTGTATATCTTTTGGGGTTTGGGGGTTTTAGAGCACAAAATACAACAAAGCAAAGAAAATTATTTGTGTAACTCTACCCTCCAATGCAAAACGCAAAGTAAAGTGCTTTTTGCTTTTTTATTTTTATAAAGTGAAATTAGTTTTAATTCTACATTTATAGTTCATGGAGCATCACATTCTGCTCAACTTTCTGAAATATGTAAAATGCATTAGAAATACAGAAAGCGAAATTATAATACAATTTGTCATGCATTTTTAAGACAATAGTGTGCTTTTAAAATAACAAACTGATCTAAATGCTCTCTGTATTCTGGTTCAGCTACACCTCCACCGCAGCAGCAGAACCAGCAGTGACATCAGCCTCTCCATCTTCTTTGTTATTTTTGTTTACGTCCCAAAGAAGACAGCTGAAATCAGCAGTTTTACACACAAATGTACACAAATGAAGACTGATATGGTTGATTTAGAGCCGCTGCAGCTTGAGGCTTGTTATATCTGCACAGTGGTGATGAATGTGTTTTGCATTTTTCTGTGTTGCTTCATCGAAACCATAATGAGACCCTCAAAATGTGACACCTGCAAAGAAATATTTGAGCAAAAGTGATGAGCCACACAGAGAAAACATTGAATTTGTTCCAGTCTTATTCAACAATAACATTTGAGAATCATTCACTTCAAGATCACACACATTTTAAAATGCCCAAAGTTACTGTAAATAAAATTAAATGCGTTAAATTTGTAGTATTTTAGTAATATTAATATAAACTTTGATTTATTTTTAAAAGTACATGCTTGTGACCTAGTTTTATCAGTGTTCTTCTGGAAAATCTGTCCAAGCCACAGTGCAGCCTTACTGTCTCTGTATTAACATTCTCATACATACAGAACTGTCCACATTTTTGGCTCTCTGCTATTGCATCGTATTACCCCTCACACTGTGCACCTTAAATTGGCTACGACTGACAGCGGTGAATGTCAAGTTGTGCAAGCAAAAATGCCAAATGCATTTGGACTATGGAGACTACAGCAGTCTGAACATGAGCTTAGTCAGTCACTGCTGCAAAAAAAAGTCTGCGGCGAGATTTAAGGCAGGTTATGGATATCACAGTTGATGTTGAAAACATGACAAAGGAAGATTTGCATTATTTTAAGGTCTAGATAAATGTGTCACAATCTTTCCCCTATAACAATTTCAGACACTGACAATATCATGTGTTGATTACAAAATGAATTTGCAGAATTAGCTATGATAGTCCATATTTCCTCAAACAATCAGAACGAACTATTTTATTATAATTGTATTGAGATATTCCTCTGCTTAGCTCTAATCATCAATTATGAATCCCCATTTTTTAACTGGTTGGACATGTGATCTATCACCCTCTCCCTCAGCAGCCGCTCTACTCTGAGTTCCTCTCATGTGACTAGCTCCTCATCCTCTTTCTAAAGCAACCACCCACTCTGCGAAACAAACCCATTTTGACTGCTTGTTTCCTTTATCTTGTCCTTTCTATCCTTACCCAAACTCAAGACCATAGGCGAGAGTTGGAACTGAGATTGAGCCATAAATTAAGAGCTTGCCCTTGGACTCAGCTCCTTCTTCACTAGAACAGTCCGATACAGCGATCACATCACTGCACCGATCCACCTGGCGATCTGTCCTTCCCTCACTCGTGAACAAGAGCTCCAAGATACGCATCCATCTGAGGGCAGGGCATGTTCTTCCAGTAGATACATAAAATAAAATAAAAAATACATACGTATTGTTACTTTTAAATATGAATATTTATTTAAAAATCCATACTTTGTTACAGAAATAGTCATCTATTAAATGTATATTAGACAATCAGTACTTCAGCCATGCTTTCTCTGATTAATCACAATAATATTAAAAAATAATAATCATATATTTGTTATAGCAGAACATCTGCAAAGAAAATGCACTAGAAAGCAATATAAAAACACAAACACAAAAAATATCACAAATTACTTTCTTAAACAATTTCTGAAGAAGGCATCGCACAAATCCATGAAAATCAGTGAAAGATTTAAGGCAATTTTACAATTTGATATAGATTTTATATTCAAAACACTCAGTTTTAAACAAAAGGAACTGGTGAATCCTTTGTAAAACTGTACATGCAAACATAGTGCACGTTGTTCAGAAGATATAACAAGCAACACTATAGTATTTGGATAGTTTTAGTAAACAAAGATTCATGTGTATATGTCACTCACTGTACACATTCAAATCAGTCATGCACAAACTCACACAGCCTATTTACTGTATTTATAAAGGCATTCGCTCACTCACAAACATACAGACTCTTCTCTGGGCATTGGCAGGCTTTTCCAGAAATATTTAAATAAATAATAAACAACAATGGCTATAGTATGGAAACATAGAAGTATAACATTTATAATCATTGTTTAAAAAAAATCATCCAGCTCCTGGGTGAGTAATGTTTGATTAGCTTATTTGTTTCTTCACAGATAATCATCATGTGTTTGTTTTTGGTTTGTAAGTTTGAAAATGCACCATTTTAACTTGGCATTTACAGCAAGTTAGATTAAATACTTTTGAACGTTACATTTTGCCAGCGCTCATAATCCCCGCTCCTCTAACTTTCAATTGCAAAGTAAATTCTATTTCACTTCTCCAGTAAAACTTGTGAAAAATCAGACCTCCACGTACTGTCTTCATCTATTTATTTTAGCTTGTCAAAAGTAAGAAGACCCATGTGAGTCACTTTTTGACTGTTTAGGATGAGAGCAGAGTAGCTGTGCAGAAGGTCTAAAAGCCTGCTTCACATTTGTCCCTGAAAAACCTGGTCTAAAGTGTCGCTAAATAACAAAAAGTTCACGTGAAAATAACAAGGAATGAGTTAGAAAAGTTTAAAAATCTACTTCATTTTCACATTTCACAGTTTGAAAATAAAGTTAACCAGCTTTAATCAACTCTTTTACACTAGTGTTCTGTAAAAATAACAAATTACCTCTTTGTTATCTGAAGTTTTCCTGCGGTCTTGTTTCTTTGCTTCCACAATGTGCACCGGTTGAAAATGTCAAATGGATTTTTATCAACATTACATAATCAGGAGGTAGATCAACATTTAGAAATCAGTTTGTCTGGCTGTAAGTAGAGCCAGTTGTGTTTGAAAAATAAGAAAGCCTTTTTACTGTGCACAATACTAACCAAGAACTGCCTCCAAACATGTTTCCATCTTCTCCTCTTTACAATCACTAAAGCTACAAAAGTCGCCCCCTGCTGTGTCGCATGTCTACCAGTTTGGAGAGATGTAAAGTAATGAGTGACCCACAGTCCTAATGATGTGCCCAGGTCTGAACCCAAACTACGCTGGTTACTCAAGACTAACTGTAACTATGCAACAACTCAAGCGACTAGATACTGTTGCTACTGCTACACTGTGCTACAGCGGCACTGGGAGAAGAGGAAAAAAACAGCATAAACACATCCAGAATAGTGATGGTACTGGTATGGTACACATTTGTAAATAACTGTAAGGTCTGTATTCGCATTGAGCTTCTGTCAGTTTTTTTTTTTTTTTTTTTTGCCATTAACTTTATTTTAGGATAGATAGATTATTTACATCTATCAAGCAACAAACTTGAATTGGCAGCATTATGTTGATAAATGTACCCTAAAACCTTTCATTCATTGCCCCCTCCCTTTTTTTAAACTGTAATTCAGATTAGAAATTAGAAAACATTAGAAATATGTATTATGAAAACAGTATTCACAAAATTAATAATTTCACAACTGATTGAAAACTAATGAGAGTAATGATCATTTCTATTGGTCAGTAGTTTTCTTTGCTATTTTCTATTTGCTAAAACCTGAACATTCAACATAATTGTATTAGCAGGTTCATACATACAACATGTAAACCTCATCCATTTTGACTCAATCATTTTAACACTTCAAGTTAACAATAAACAATTCTTCACATTCTTTACAAAATTCGCAAATTCTTCATATATTTTAGAACAAATAAAAATTAAGACTTCATATCACCTCTTTACAGATGATTGGCACATACAAATATGCACACTAATAACCAACATATAAAAAGCTATACAAAAGCTAAAGGTGCGATTGAAACGGACACAAGAAAATTAAACTGACAAAGCAAACTTAAGTAAAATATGTTTTCTCTGCATTTTTGACCACTGGGCTCTTTTGCTCAAACAGTATTTAGTTTGAGAGCAGCTGCTATTACATTTCAACATGGGCAGGGATGTAGACTGGACACACAGTGAGACAGCGCCCCCTAGAGCTGAGGGCATCGTATTGCCAAGACAGTTTGGAAGAGAGAGAGAGACAGCGACATACAGCAGCAGTGTTTCCATTCAATTTGAACATAAATCTAAAATGTAATAAGAATGCAGGTGTTCCTCAGGGATCATTCTGGGCACTTCTCATATTTGTTCCTACACTAATCATGTGCTTTTTATTGTGAATAACAATTTGGTTAAAGGACAAATTTCACTCTTGTTTCTTGTTTCCATTCTTAAAACATGCTCCTGAGCGCCCCAATTTTGCAAGGTCATACACAGAACCACTTAAAAAAGTGTAGTAAAGCACAAAAACCATAAAGTTACCCACATACACAAAACTTTAAACACGCAAACTTTAAGCTGGAACGCCCAACTTTTTTGTATACTTCTAAAAAGATATTGTCAACGTATGAAAAAAAACAGTTTAATGTTTCATCAGATAATTTGTCTTGTAAGAAAGAGATGAATAAGTCACTGTGTCATTGAGGCGAGGCTGATTGATTGTGCGAAGGGTGGTAAGCCTGCGTCACTTTTGTCCCTGAAAAAGAAAACTGTTCTAAAGCTGTGCTTATGGAAAAAAAAAACATGCTTGTGAAAACTAGAGATGTGGGTTTGTGATTTCAAAATGGTCAGGTCACATTACTATATCAGCTTGTAAACTCCACTGTACACTGTTTTTTCTCAAATTTAAGTCATCACTTGGCGGGGGAGCCTGGCGGTGTCTGGCTGTGTTGAAGTTTCTCATAACATTTTGGAACCATTTAGGAAGAGGTGCAGGTAGCTCACAGACATAATCCTCTACTTTGCAGAGGGCTTTAAAAATGTTGAATACCCAATTAAAATAAAACAAAAACAACACCAGCTTTTAGTAAATTAACTTTGATAGAAAAATAGCATTGCATGGAAACACTGCTCCTGGACAAAGTAAAGAAGGAAAGAGCCATTTAGACAGTAGGAAAATAGACTTTGTGACATTTGAAAAGACATTATGTGGACAGACTCCCAGGCTCTCACTGCTCGCACACACGCATTCAGACGATGGGAGAGGAGGTAGTGCAGGGTCACTATATGCATGCACTGAGCTACACTCATGCAAAAGTCTGAATATAAACACAAGTCTACAGTACGGTACGGTACAGCACGGTACGGTACGGTACAGAGGAGCTACCAGGACCTGCACTGCTGCTACCTGACACACATGCCAGGAATAGAAGAGATAGAAAGTGAGAAAAGAGTGGAGAGTATAACAAGGTTGTTGAAACTGTGTATAAAAGTTGTTAGTAAAAATCCATGTTAAGAGTTCACTGTAAACATGTGTGAGTTGGAGAGACGGAGAGAATGAGAGAGAATAAGAGAGAGAAGAGAGAGAGAGAGAGAAGAGAGAGAGAGAGAGAGAGAGAGAGAAGTTATTTACAAAGTTCGATCAAGTTATTCCTTCATGGTCTGGAGACATTCAATTTACAAACACGTCTCTTCATCAAAATATCCTACAACCTTCTCTCTGACAGATGTTATCAACGACTGTATCTCTAACTTTCCCAGATCTGCTAACATGTCCAAAGAGAACATACAATTCCAGACATAAACAGGAATGCTCGACACTTGGAAGTAAACAGACTCTGATTGGCTTCTCCGGTCCTCAAAAGTGCGTCTCTCACACACTTCCTCCTCAACACGAGAAACACCACTGGCATCCATGACGACTAGAGCTCGCCGCAGGGAAATGGAAGTATTTCTGGTTAAAAGTCATTGTTGGCACACATAACACAGCGCCCCCTTTTGGTTGCTTAGTGCTCAGATCTGGGTTTGGATTGGTTGACCCGGTGGAGTGTAAGGGGGCGGGGCAGGCGAGGGTTTGATCCCGCGGGTTCTCATGTAGGACAGGAACTGGTCTGGGATTTCGGCTAAGACGTCTTTGGCCAGCCGCGCCATGCTGAGAATGTGGTTCCCTGTTCGGTCGATGTAGTCTCTGAAAGGAACGAACTGAAAAGAGGAAGTGTATGGTTAGACGAGACACTACTTTCAGCGTTTGTAAGAAGAAAGCTTCCAATCAGAGCGGCACTATTTGCAAACTCCAATACATTTTAAATAAAGCTCGCAATGTACAAAAACAACGTTGACAAATGAGAACATGAGACCAACTGAAAATTCTACTGTATAAGATCACAATAGAGCTTGTGCGGTTGTTCTCACACTATTCTAACATGCATGCATCAGTATTAGTAGTATTAGTTATTGTTCTGCGTATTTACAGGGATTTATAATAAAATATATTCAAACAAACATCATCAGGGACAAGTTTTAGTGAGATAAGAAGGTATAAACTAAAGGGAATTAGATCTTCAGAAATAGCAGTTTTAAGGCATGGTTTATTAAGAGATTAGAAGGCATGACAAAGATAAACTTGAAAAGCTAAATTTCAGGTTTATTGCATAGCCTGAAGTGAGGGAAAACTCCAAAGATCATCTCACTCATTGAGGAGGGTTCATCTGAAAATAAGCTTATTTTAAGCACAACTAATACAGGTTGAGACACACCTGAGTCTTAAGGAAAGTATTTGTTGTGGTGTTTCTCAGAAAAGTAAATGATTGTTCCATAGATGCTAAAATAGAGCAGGTTGCACTACACTGCATTTCAAATTATAATGCTAATGGTGTCTAACTGTCATAACGGTACTTTTTCTTTGTTTTCCAGTGAAACGTATGGATGGTACTGTGCCTCAGGGCTTCGTGAGTCAGTGAAATCAATCTTAGACACCTGTGCCAAGCAGTTTGCTAGGTGAGTCCAAATAAAGGAAAAAAATTGACATTTCACATTATTATGCAGATCATCATTGTCTTTCTAGTGCACATGCAACCCTGGACAAATGACTTGTATAATGTATAGTTGGTGGACAGTCACCATGTCCCAACATGGTTGTGATGAATTAAAGGGACAATACTTGATTTTTTTTTCGCAACAATTTAACTTAAAAACAATTTCCCCCTACCACTGATATCTTGTTAAAGTTTCTATTCAGGTGTAAATTAGTCTGCAAGTCTTGTCATGTTTAATAAAATTTGTTTGTTTTTTAGTGCTCGAAATCTCTTTTTTTTCCCCCTATTGTTTGAAAATTATAATCTGCATAATAGTGTGAAATGTCAGTTTCACCAGGCAAACTACTTGACTCAGGTCTCTGAAATTGTTTTCACTGACCCACAGAGCTCTGAGACACATTACCATCTAAGACATATATAACATATTATACAGAAAGTTTGGAATGCAGTGTATCATTGTGGTAATATTTAGCCCACAGCAGCCATTAGCATAGTTGATATATTTGGGCCATTGGATTACTTTAATTCTTGTGTCTGTATTTGCTAAAACATAACTTGTAAAGTCTAGTTTTCTTTGTAGTCGATAAAAAGTGGGGGATAGATTCTCCATTACAGTAAATAAATTGCTTTTCCTAAACAGTGAGCTTTCTCTCAGATGACAGTTGTATCTAACTGGGACTATATGAGAGATGTAGCGAAAGCCACTTAACATACTAAACCACTCATTCAAAATCAAATTTAGCGACATGTGAGTCACATTGAAGTCTCTTTAGAAAACATTACTTAGACAATTGCTTTTACTCCAGATAAATACAACAGAGTGTCAGCTTTACAACAGTTTTTGTTTAGTCTTCAACTTGGTTATTAAGCCCATATGGACGGCAAGCCCCTTTAAAATGTCTGTGCATAACATTTCACTCATGAAAAGTGAGAAAATAGTTGTTTACTTTTTGTAACTAAGTATAGAGTGAGGTTAAAGAGAAACAGGAGGTGCAAGCAGAGGCAGTTGGCACTGTGCTGCACACAGTGCAGAAAACAAAGGAGAGACTGGCCTGGACTTAGATAAATTAGGCTAATATTTTATTTTCGGCACAGTCCTAATGATGACAGTGAAGAATTGGGTGAAGTATTATATTTAAGCAATGTAGCACTTACTTGAAGCAGAACTAAGCAACTTTAGCTGGAGCTGCCTCCCTTACAACCCACTTGTGTAACTAAAAACATTCAAATCAAAAGTAAAACAGGATTTCTCAGTAGAGCTGTTGTCACGTCAGGATTGAGAGTTGGGTCTTCTCATGCCAACTTAGAGATACGACACTTGCTTCAAATGTCTTGAAATTCATAGCCGTTACCAAGATTGTTAGTTCTGCTTTAGAGCCCCCAACACTGTAAAGCAGCAGGTACCTGACTTATGGAAGGGATGGAAGGCGGGCGATTGGGTGGGATGACTTGAACAGGGAGCAAACGCCTGCATCTTCCTTTCAATTGAGTGTATTTACATATTCTCAACAGGAGTTTCCTGTGCTGTGAAGTGTTGGCGCCTCTCACCTCAAGCCCCCGATGATGATCTACACGTGTCACTTTACTTGTACACGTAATGAGCACTGGTTTCATCATATTAATGAGTTGTCGCCTAATCACCACATCACATAATATAACTAGAACCAATTTGTGCAGAAAACCCTTGCTGCGATCCGCTCTGCTCTTTGTGTCACCCAGAGTTATTAGCTGGCTCGTAATGAGAGGCTGTAGGCTGAGCTGTTATAATGTTCTGAAAGTTACATCGGATCTGTTCTTCTGCGTAGTGTGTTTATGTGTATGTATGAGCCGATGTGCACTTGAGCTTGTTAAAAAGGCAGCTAACGAGCACCGCTGCTGCCGACGCCGCTGCTGCCGACGCCGCTGCTGCCGACGCCACTGTGCCCACGTGATGCCAAGGAAATGGCTCAAGTCGAAGATGTGACAGTTGAGAAAAAAAGGTCAAAAAGTGGGAAAAACACAACTTTAATGGCTCTTGCATGTTTGTGTTGGCATCCATGTATTGCCTGTCAGTCTTAAGCTTCAAAATAAGGCTGAAATGAGTTTGAAGTAAGAGTAGATACAATATACTAGTTTATCTTTAGAACAATGGATTATCTACTAGGGCAGGACACAATGTCCTGTTTTTTATCACAATCTATAAGAGAAACTCTAATCTATAAGAAACAATCAACCAAGATTTGCATTTACTTGTTTTAAGCTTTTAAAGAGTTGCTTTCACTCATCACCTCCAAAATCTCCATAAACTCTACCAAAGACTGCACATGTATTGTAGTAGTAACTATCCAAAAACTACAGGTAGGTCTGCTAATCCAATAGATTCCATGTGATGATGTCATGAGACCCGATGGTGGGCGAGAGTTTTATATTAATAACATTTTGCATTTTCATGAAATATCTCAAAAAGAATCTGGTGATATTTTCAGGTAATTAGATTCACTAAACTTTTGCATTACAACAGAAAAATGCATTTAAAAATCTTCATTTTAGCTGCCCTCCATCTTTCAACTTCATCTTCCTGTCTATCGAGATACATGATACAATAAGATATTGCACAGACCTTACAGGTTTAGATATTTATTTGTGTCCAAGAATGGCTTTTAAATGGATCACTAAAAATCTATGAAATTACAGATGAGTAGAAATACCAGATGTATTTGGTAATTTGATTTAACGACTTGAAAAATACTTGAAACTACAATTGTATAGGACTAAGACTCAACTTGGACATGTAGGGTCCTGTCTTGAAACCTTAACGCAGATAAGGCCAAAGATTTGAGACAAATTGATCACAAACATGGAATAGATAGAGGGCTGCATAAATTAATGAAGAAAATGTGACTATAAAAATGAGTGTCATAAAGAATACACATACTTAATACAAAAAAATGTATAACAAAAATAGTGTTATGGTATTATTCTTATTCTTACTTTTTTTTTATCAAGAAGCTTCCAGTCTCCATATTTCAGCCCTTTTTATGTTTTGAGATGTGTGAAAAATGTGCTGGAGAGTCATTCTTAAAGGGGGAATAGCAGCAAAGAAGGTAGATGTAGCCCATGATTAATGTGGACAGATCATTTCAGATGATAGACAGGACTGAACTATAGGTACAGTCAGAAAAATGTGAACCAAAAAGACTGAAAAGTTTGGGCATTCAGCCTAACACAACACAATGATCATAACTTTTAAAATTATACATGATCTCATTGCACCTTTTCATCTTTTGTCATCTGCTTTATCCAGCCATCTCCTTCTGCGTTTCTCCGTAATGTTAGGCTCTTTATTCTCAAATGTGATTTTTTTTTTTTTCCTTCAGACTTCCCACTGTCCTTTACACTTCTAAAGCGCTTCAGAGCTGAGTCTCATCTATTGTATGAACGTGTAAAGGACAGGGTACACTTGTATAGGTGTGTGTGGGCAGCCTGTGGTCCAGCTGCTCCACTGTGAACCACAGGGCTGAGGTGAGCTGGTATCATGGACAGGCTCAGGTGGACAGTGCCTCACCTCTGGCGACACATGTCACACTTTTGGTAAATAACACCAATTGTCAGGAATTAATAATAGACTAAAACTGTATCAATGTTTGCATGTGTGTTTACTTTCTGGCAAATTGTTTGAAATTGAATTGTCACATTATTCGAGTCAAAATTATTTTGTGATTTTTTTATGAACTAATTAGGAAGCCGAGTAAGTAAGTAAGTAAGTTTGCGCTGTTTGTCTGGCGGCAAACAGCTAGCTGAACACCTTAAATGAGGCAATTTAAAAAAGAACTTAGAGTTCTCAATTTGGACTGTCAAATCTTTTACAATAAATAAACAGCATAGCTTTTGTAGCTTGATTTTGATTTTGCAGCAATGTCGTTTCTTAATATTTAATAAAAAATGTTCTTGTAAGATATTTTATGACAAATACACACCTGAACAATGTCTCTTTCGGCGTATCTTCCCCTAGAGGAGATTCGAATTTCATCACCATCCAACTCCACCATCGCTGCGGACAACACACACTCAAATCAATATCACAAAGAACTAATGCTCCACACCACCACAAAAAGGAATATTGATCTTTAATGAAATTGAATAGCTACTGTGGTAGAGTATCCAAGAAAGTATTTAAAATGTTTGCACTTTAACAGATTCTAATGTAATCTTTTTGTTTAGTTTTGTTTTATGCTAAATAAAAGATAAAATTAAAGAACATTTGTTAGTCTCATAGTTGGGAAATACCTTAAAAAGAACCCAAACTATATCATTTAAGATTTTTCAGTTTCCAAGTCATTGCACCAAACCGTCCTTTAGGCTGACGTTCCTCCCTTACCATCAAACTCTGCTGGCCCCACTCCTACGATGATGATGGACATGGGCAAACAGGAAGCCTAGCAAAAGAGAGGAGTGTTATTATTGCTATCTAAAAGTTAGTTTTTCACAAGGCGCAACATGTGAAAGCAGCAGACTCTTTCTACTCTCCACACAGTGACATGTAAATGTGCGTTAGCGAGCATATGTGCCTTCTTGATGCCTTGCTCGTATGGCACCTCCTGGAGCGGTGCGTGGGTCGAGACTCCACACTGTATAACATTATAGGGACTGGGGAGCTGACAGCTTACAAATGACATGTGCTGGAAAAGGAGTTAGCAGAGTTGTGTGTTGGAAATGCTCTGCGGCTGTGTGTGTGTGTGTTTGTGTTGTACGTGAGTAATGTATTGACCCAAGGCATCCGGGGACAGATGATTTGATCCCAAACATTTGTTTTGGCGGCGCCTTTAGAGACAAGGTCTTCTTCCTGCCTCTGTCATTCTGTATTTATCTGCTGACACATCTATACTTTCCCATTGGGTTGTTTTTTAAACAGTTTTTTTACACATCAAAAATAGGGGAAAGTGCTGTTTTGTTTTTCATTTTGTATTTTTTCTATAGTGGGTTTTGACGTGACAGTATAAAGAGAGTGCCAGGGGAAAGGAGCAACCTGTCAAAATGCAAAGCTCTGGAGTTTAGGATAAAAAAATAACCCAAGACAAGTTAAGGTTTGGTTATCAGAACTAGGATCAACATTAAAACTCCAAGACCAGGATTTTGAAGTCTGATTATTCTGCTTATCTTTAATTTGGGTGTTTCTAATTTTTGACTTTTCCTATACAGGATGTCTTTATATTTTATTTTATTTTATGAGATTGCAGAAATGAAAGAAAATAAGTTAAATTTAAAACTTGAACTTTTATCTCCCAGAGCAGCCATTTTGACAGCTCCATTCATTTGAAGACGCTTAACCATGTTTATGTTGAGTGTGTGTAGACAACATCATCAAGCAGTACACAGGAATCAAGAGTGCACAAACTGAAAATGAGTGATAAAATGCAAAGTGAGTGACAGTGTGTCTCTTCCTGAACCCAGTGTTTGCGTTTTCCCCCTTTGTTTGTGCATTTTCCTACAACCGGACAACTTAGTTTATTTTTAATTATGACGTTACATAATCAAAATGTAGATTATCTGACCTTTGTAAAGCGAAACACTGCACACTGA
The DNA here is from genome assembly GCA_038363315.1 of Mugilogobius chulae. Lineage (NCBI taxonomy): Eukaryota > Metazoa > Chordata > Actinopteri > Gobiiformes > Gobiidae > Mugilogobius > Mugilogobius chulae. Next base: position 38,161,118 of record CM076396.1, on the reverse strand, counting down.
GTACAGGTAAAGCTTCATGATTTGATAAATAGATTTCAAACAGAAACTAAACTTTCGTTCGGTGGCACCACTCAACATTAATTCTATTACCCTTTTTTAATTAAATAAAAATGATTGATTCACTAATTATTAGTCTAATCAGAAGGATTCCACATTTCCATTAACTCGATTCTGAAAATAATGCATGCACCTAAACAAAACAAGTGTTGTTTATAAAGATTTCTTGACCAGAAATTTACATACAGTGTTTAAATTAAATAGGCAGGTGAGTTTCCACAGATGGACAATAAGAGTCTAGAGACTGTTATCTAAATCATAAGAGAGCTGTCTGTTAGACTGAACAGAGAACTGCCTTGCAAAGTTCTCTACGGGCAAAGGTTCCACCCACTTTACGGGAAGATTGAGGCTAAAGCATATGTGGTCTGGTTGATATCAGATGAGAGCTGTTGGGTGTTGCGTATGTAAGGCCTGATATTCTCTAGGGCCCGACCGATATGGCTTTTTGGGAACCGATAACGATAAAAAGGAGGCTCGGTGTGCCGATAGCCGATATGACAGCCGATATAATTAGAAATAGAAAAATACTTTTTTTACTAGACAGACTCCAAGTCTTCACAAAAATAATTCCTTTATTCCAACTCCAAACGAGAAAGTAGTGAGAAAGCTAACTTCTTGTTCTTGCAGCAGTCGTGTGTCCTTTCTGACGAGGATCGTCCCTCTTCTCCACATGGACATTTTGATGAAATAAAAGTCCTTTCTGTTGTTGCGGGTGTCATCTGTGATGAAGTTATTTCCTTTTCTTGAGTTAGTAGCGGAGCAGAGAGCATTTAAATCCAGCGCTGCCTCAGAGCGGGCTAGTAGTGCAGTGAGTGATGCAGCAGCGCGTCAGCCTTTGCTGCGTTCAGGTGCAGTCTGACAATAAAACACCTCCACAAATAAATGTAATAACCGCGCTAAATATTGATCTGATTGCTGATTGAATAGAATGGTTGTATTCTGGAAGATCTAAGCTTTAAAATGAGGTACAACATGCCCAAAATATCGGCAGTATATCGGAGATATTTTGGCCGATCACCGATAGACATTCAAGTACTCGTATCGGCCAAAAATATCGGCCAACCGATATATTGGTCGGGCCTAATATTCTCAGGTCTGACCCTCAGCTTTCTTGCAAAAGTCTGAGCAGTTCATGAGGCAGTATATACACACTATTGCATTGGCACGTTTCGACAATTCATCCTGAAAAAATAGTTCTGAATTAATTGTCTTCCCGATGTTGGTGTATCTCAGATGTCATAATATAATGGTTGGGGGAAGGTATTATGAGCATCCTGTAATGCATTTTAGAGGACTAATTCACCTTCCGATAATTGGGCAAAACTCTGATACTTTGTCAGATGGGCAATGAATCTTTCACTACAAAATAAGGCCAGAGGAGTCAGTCACAGATTCATAATGCGGAAGTATGAACTATGACGATGAGATGAACTTAAAGCAGAGTAAAGCTCTGACAATATTAGCCACCCACACTAAGCACTAGTGCCTACAAGTTTCATTTCAAGGTGGGAAAATTCAGTGTGACAATGTACCTTTTAACATTTTTATTTTTACAGTATGTCCTTTCCTTTAATCAAGTAAGGTTAATTTTGGTCAGAAAACCTTAGCTTTTATGTAATCTTGTGAAAATATGTATGAAAGCAAGTATTTTTTTTTTATGTATAGAAACACAGGATTCATATTAAATGAAACCTAAACATAGCAGAATTCCTTACATTGACGATAGATTCCTTAGTCTGAGCCATGTCTGAAATAACTCCGTCTGTGATGATGAGCAGAACAAAGTACTGTGAGCCGTCCTTCACTGAGGCTGCGTATCTGCACAAAAACACACAAGACAGAGGGAAGTCTTAAGTACATACATGCACAAACAAAGACGAGCTTAATTACACTGCACTTACAGTGGATTTCTCCAAATCTATGAACATAGTGCTAAACTATAATTATTACAAAAATATATAGTATAATCTGCTGTATTTTTTATTTCTAACATTGCAAAATAACGAGAAGAGGCTTCTATTAAAATAAATAATAGCAAAATTCATAATAAAACTTGCTGCAAACAAGCCATGTATTTATGTATTGATCATTTCATTCCTGTCTTGAAATGATCTTGTCTTGTAAAATTTTATCTTGTTCTTACCCTAATGTCTGCTTGAGAATAGTCTTTACAAGATAGTGCTCTTTCCTCTTTCCTGGTGGCCTCTGGTTACCCTGGTGTCAGACATGATTTGGTCTCAACTCTTGACTTCGACACTATCTTATTACTTACCAGTGTACATCCTTCAAAATGTAATCGAAAAGTCCACCTTGACAGAAAAGTAGGCCAATGGAACAGAGAAAATGGGCAGCCTTACATGACTTTTCATTTAAAACATGCCACCACCACTTCTCTGTAGATACTGTCTCCCACACTTTGATTGAATGTGTAGGCTGAATATGGTAAACATTTTTCTGTATGATATTAATTTGACCTTTTGAAGCTATACACTCCAACGTATGTGATATTTACACATTAGGATCTTTTGAGCCATAGATGATCCTTGAGTGCTTGGAATACTATATGCATCATTGTCATTCTTTTTTTTCTCAACCATTTTAGCATCAACTAATGCAAGGTTAGGCAATATTTTTTTTTCCCCCTGAGAGTCTTCTACAAATCCAGGGCTAGACTGTGATTGCTGATGAAAAAGTTATGATAATTATATTTATGTAAAATATAATCTAATTTATTTAATTTCATTTAATCTTCATTAAGGAGAGAAGGAAAGACACATGTTTCATAGCTATGACAACTTTATAAAGAGTATGAGTTATTATTAAACTTTTGGAGGTTGGATTACAACCATGCTGCATAGTGAAGTCTGAATGAGTGGATATTCCTGTAGAAATAACATTTTTTAGTGGCATAAACATATAAATTTCACTTTACCACATTTCCAAATGTATACAGTAAAATAACACCAGAATATGTGCATCACTCTGAGTTTCTACAGATTATCAATCTGGATAAATTGAATCTGAAAGTCGTTGAGAAAAAGCAGAACATCATGGCCAATATTTAAAGCTGATTGGTTGAACGTTACGACACAAAAGTAGTGGAGAAATCACATTTTTGTTAAATCCAGTTCAGAGAAAAACACAGACATCTCTCATGTCCAAAAATGTATACATTGCCTCTGTCTGCATGTTTTTCAGAAAGCAGGGTAGTTTGTAATTCTGCTAAAATAGGCCAAAGTAGATGCTGTCATGTTACCCAGGGTTCAGACTGCATCCTGGCCAACAGCTCCAGTCCTCACCAGTATTCCGTTTTTAAATATACAAGTGGCTCTCAGACAGCTCACCTGAAGCTCTGAATTCTTTTTGTTAAAAGGAACTTTTTCCGGACAGTCAGAGCCTTCTGGGAAACTGATTTTACCTCAGAAATAATCAATTACTGCAAGAGTGTGTGGTGATCAAAGGTGGTGAAATTAGCACTTGAAATGTCAGCTTACAGATGCGATGACCAGGTTTTTGGTTAAAATATATGTAATTACAGGACTTACTAGCATTGCTGGTTGGCACACTTCTTAGATAATGACACTTTTGCATGTATTGTTTGCTAAAGTCCATCAACATTAGTTACAATGGGTAGACTACAGGTAAGTCAAATACATGCAAAATGGCTGGGTATGGTCACAGACGGTTAAGGGTAACATGTGATTTGTTTAAATGTGTATGCTTACACCTTCACCTTCACTGGAACGTGGTGAAAAACATTGGCTCCCACTATCAAAATATCTTTATCTAAGGCTGTTTGTTAGTAGAACAGTGGTAAAACTGTTTGCCACAAGATTCTTCCTCAGCAGAGTAAAACCCTAAAAAATCCTAAAACAACACAATTTCTTGTTCAGAATTTTTGGAGGAAAAGGCATTCCTACTTAAATTATCTGGAATAGTTAACACTCACAGAAAGCTTTAGAAAATGGCATTAATTAGAGAATGCCATGTTGCAGCTTATGTCCTCATTTTTCTATAGCTGCCTCTTCAAGTGTAACTCTGCAATTAAGTCAGTCACAGATTCAATGCGAATATAAACTAAGATGAAATAACTAAAGCAGATGCTAAATATTCCCCAAATATCTGAGGGAAGCTAATGAGGCTTCAGTTCAGTTTATCTTGTTAATTATATGCTTAGTTCAATGCACTTTTTTCCTAGAATGTGTTTTTTTGTCAGTGAAGCAGAATTCATAATAAACATGCAATCAGGTTCAATGTTTCTCCTAGAGTCTTATCATCATGATTTGCACAGGTACTTTTAGTTGGGAGCCTCAGGAAACTTGTAGTAATTATCAACGTTGTCTTTGTTTTTAGTCTTGCGCAAATTGTCAGTATCAGCAAACTCAGAGATCCTCTTGTCCCATGTGAGGATTATGTCTGCAATTTCAACAGTTTTTAGTCTGGGAATTGAAGGTAAATTCGTTCCAAATGACTCTACAGTCTATTTTACATTCAAAAATAATGCAAATTAAGGCTACCATTATTAGGTATCTCTTGCCCTACATCATTTTCCAATCATCTTATTGTTTTTGAAGGAGGGACTTTCTCAGTTTATGGGTTATATTTAAAAAAAAAGTCTGTTTTATGAGAAATATGACATGGGTTTGTCATTCTGATTGCAACAATGTGATGCAGGGCCATACTTATGCTCCATGACATGTATATAACACCTACAATAGAAGAAAAACTACAGTCATAATTTTAGCAATCCAACATTTCTGGAATTAAGTCTGTAATAACAAGTAAATTGCTGATTTCATCTGAATGCACAGAAAAAAAAGAAAAAAAATCATCACAAGCTAATCTGCATTTAATATACTGTACGTCCTGAGGTACATCACTAGGTCAGCATGTTTTGCCTGGCAAAATAAAAGTCAAATAAAGAAATGAATCATCCTGTGTGAATAGCGTTTGTGTCTCTAGGTCTTTTCTTGTTAACACCTTGAAGCTTATCACAAGAGCACACATGTTGAGTGTGTCAATCAGGGAATAACATGTACTCATTATGTATAAGGAGAAGGCTGAGGATGTAACTGTGAAAAGAGCAGCTATCCTTGGGGTTGTAATTAAACTTTGTGAGACTTCACTCGTTATGTTGTAGGAGTTTGTCCTTAAGTGGCAACTTGATTGTAATATGTTGGATTATTATCTGTTCAATAAAAGAGGGTGGACACACTTTTCTGGTGATATACTGGGTTACTGGACCATAATTCAAGTCCTGTCGAAATATCGACCTATGTTCCTACAAATGTTAAGACTTTTAAAACTGCTTTGCTTAAAAATTAAAGATGACAACAGACTCAAAATTTACAATTTAGACAAAGATTTATTCATCATGCTAAGTCTATGTTTAGCTTGATAATTTTTTTTTTCTGGCTCATTAGTTGTTTTCACTAAAAGTTGGCAAAATATGTCACTTGATGTGCACTGATTTTTGACTTAGTTCTTAAGTGTACGCTAAAATTAAGTGTTAACATGAAGACCATAGAATATTCCAGTCAAAACAAGTACAGAAAAACTAAAGTTGTTCAGCTGCTTATAGTCACACACACAAAACCTTCTTTAACTACCGGTACTTAGTGTAGTTCTTTGAATACACATTTTAGTGCAGAATTTGTAATCTAAGGTGACAAATTCAACTTAGTCATACTTTACCACTAGTGATGCACTAATCCAAAGGGTTTTGGATATTGAACAATATTTAACCAATTTTCAATGAGTTATTAAGTTTCTAGAAAAAAAGCTACTTTCAATTTCCACTGGAACAGGTACCACAATGGGACGACAAGAATGGACTGTCTTTCTGTCCTTGGGTGAGACACTCAACTAAAATGCCTCAGTGTCTATGTACACTTGTTGAGTGGATCCTTGATTGTAAGGTTGAAAAGTGCTATATAAATAGAGACCATTTGCCATTCAATTCCTATTCTTATCAAAGCCAAATGATTGAAATCGTATCGGAAAAGAACACTGGCATCCGATTTAACCTATTTACTTTGAATAAAATTAAAGCAATGTTTGCGCAAAAAGCAGATATAGATTGTAGTTACCTGGCAACATGATTGATGACTGGAGAAAAGTTGGTTGGTCCGTAGAGCTGCACTGACTTCAGACTCTGGTAATAAGCTTCCATCACGCCCTCTATGCCGGCACAGTAGGGATTCTGAGGGTTTCCATTCTGAAAAAATATATATAAATAAAAAAAACTAGGAAAAGTTTTAACACCATAAAATTAACCTGTCACATGTTTCTGCAGTTATTACTTCTACCAGAATTATTCACATCAAAAGAACTTCCCTGCATGTTTTAATTGAAGGTGCACTTTTTTAACTTTTCTGATGGTCTATGTAATAATGTTTTTGCACATAAAAGTATCCCTCCAGAACCACCCGGCCATCAAGAAGGGCTATTTTTACCACAATTTTTACCAACAACATGGACTGTATACAACAAGATTATTGTTATCTCAAGTGCTGATTGTGATCTTTATAACTGTGAAACACAGAAATCTGCCAATGCAGCGAATAGATAAAAGCTGATTCAAATGTGTACAGGATACAGCCTTCTGCTCGAAATGGAATAGACCTTGAGTAGGCTCTTACTTTTAGTATTTACAAGAGGTGTTAGAATGCTTACTCAAAAACCCTTTGTGCGTCTGTGCCTAACCTGGCCTAAGCTTGCTCTCCTAGAGAAGTACCAACATTTTAAGTTCCAGTCTTGCCTGCAGGAATTGGTTATCTAAGTCTTTGTCCCTCATTCATTTACTCTTTCAGTGAAGGCATCCTTGTCACTAACGCATGACCTCCCTCCACTTATACAGACTTTTGTGTTCACACAGTTCAACAGTTCAATATTAGTTTAAGTTACTTTGCATGTCCATTTTAAGGTGAATTGTAGGCCCAGGGCCTTTCTGTGTGGAGTTTGCATGTTCCTCCCTGTGTCTAGGTGTTTTCTCCAGGCACTCTGGTTTCGCCACAACCAATAACATGCAGGTTAGGGAATGCTTGGTGTTGGTCAGAGGTTGAGGAGCCAGGTGTTTAGGCGAGTGCCTCTGCTGAGCTGCCCCAGGGCAGCTTGCCATCATTGAGGTGGGAGGGGGGTTACTGTGTGAAGCAGTTTGGAATACATTGGTCTGTATAAATGTACTAATAAAAAAAAATAAATAAATATCATTCATTCATTCATTCATGAAAAAGGCTTTTATATAACTGGAGTTTGCCCGGCGTGCGCCTCTTGTGACCAAAAGGAGTATGCACTGCTCAGCAAATGTATTTTGTATTTTGACTTAGTGGAGATATAGGTTTTACCCATAATGTGAAAAAGTACAGGAAAAGCAAGCAATTTTTGGACACAACAAAAATGTGACTGGCAAAATGAAAAGCATCACAAATAACAAGGAGAGTCCAAGACCCTCTGACATATAGGAAAAGTCTTTTTTTATAGCAAAGAGAAATACAACATGTATACGGTACATTTGTAATTGGAACCCCCTCTGCATGTTCCTATCATAAACGTTCACATTGTGTCAGAGTATCCTAGATTCTTCGTGTTTCTACTTCCTGAATCCTTGAAGTACATGTGTATTTTACTACATCTGACCCATCAATGCACTCAGCATATTTCAGATATCATATGCATTAGAAATATTGTGTATCAGCTAGGGCTGGGAGAAATACCGCATTAACGCAGTGCATTATTTTTTTTCTTTTAATTGCGTCAAAATAAATTAACGCATCGATTATTTTACTCGCTCCACCTGCGCCAGACCGCGTCAGGACAAGCGCCTTCTGGAGTCCCGTTCTTTGCCGACGTCTCGTTCTCCGCGGACCGTCCGTTCTCCCGCGGACCCCGTTCTCCGCGCTCTTCCCTATTGCGTTCTCATGTGCTGCGTTCTTCTCTGTCACTCCCCCGTCTCATGCCGCGCTCTTCTACCGCTCCGTACCGCACATATCAGTTTGTTTGTTTGTTTGTTTGTTTCAGCTTGTTCTGTAAGACAAACGAGCCTCTTAAAGGGGCAGGACTTCATTAAAGAACCAGTGCATTATTTTCAATATATTATTTTGGTGTCTTTTTAAAATAAATTATAACCTAAATCAATTCAAAAGGCTTCAGTATAAAATATTAGACCTATTTAAGTTAATTATAGATGAATAGGACTCATTCAAAATGTCTAAATTAACAATTTAAAACATCAAACGAAGAAAAAAATGTGATTAGTTGTGTTTAATAAGGGTATGCAAAAAACAAAGTTAATTGCGATTCATTTTTTTCATATTTGCGATTAATTAGTTAATTTTTTTAATTGATTCCCGGCCCTAGTATCAGCTTTATCAAGTATTGCAATACATTACAACATAATCATAGTAGTTCTCAGTTAACATCTTTGTGAAAACTGTGTCTGCACAGGTGTGCAGGCTGTGTGCGGTCAGTGGCACTTTAGCACTAGAATAACTTCACTACATAAACAGACACGGTAAGTGTTTGACGCATGGACTCTCTGCTCATCGTGGTAGCATAATGATAATGTATCAACTTGTTGACCCCATCCATAATACTAATGTTTTTGAACCGGAGAGTTGTGTCAACTCTCCAACAAACAGTAGGTTTTGCTCTTCTCAGATGCAAAAACTTTTCATTTAACCTTGTGCATATTTCCGTAATAATTATTATTTCACTGGGCTAGATTAATGTCTGTCCTTGATGCAAAATAGTGACAGCAAATGATCTGCATGCTTCACTCCCTAAATTCTTCCCATCTCTCTCTCTCTTTCTCTCTCTCTCTCTTTCTCTCTCTCTTTCTCTTTGTGTGTGTTTGTCTCATTGCAAAAATGTATATCCTAAAAAGATATCTTAAATTCAAGCAGATTTAACTCTTCTTTTTGCAGTTCTAGTTTCTCACCAGGGCAAATTCATGGGACACACGGCCATCCGGTGGCAGCTTGGCCCCAAAGCCCAGCGCAGGGAACATTTTGTCGCTGTCGTAGTCCTGGATGATCTCTCCAACTGCCTTTAGGGCCATGGCATAGGCGTTCAGCTGGTATGGGCTCATGTAGTGCAGGGAGGTGGGCTGAGCAGGGTTACCTAGTCAACACATAATGATAGATTTACGTATAATAGCAACACATTTTACTGTTACTATTAAAGCAGGACAAAGTAACTTCTTTTGTTTATATACACATACAGATATACAGAAAAAGCCAGCAAACATATGTTGAAGGTCCTACAACTGATTTTTGCTTCCTTACAAATGCAAGCAAACAGAAATAATTTATTTTAAACTTCCTACATCAGACCACATGTTTTGCTCTTACCGAATGCATTCTCAGCATCTGAATTGTTCACCACAATGTGATTTAAACTTTTTTCAAAGCTGTTAGGAACGAGACTTGCCGGAATGGTAATAGCAGTAAGCTACAATACTAACAACAACAGACGAACTAAGCAAATTTAGGTGAACTAACAGGACTTATTTCCACTTGAATAGGTACATCTACGCTAGGGGAAAATGGATTTGAAGTTATTTTATTGCAAAAACAATTAGGTAGTACCTTCAACCTCCTGAAGTCATCTGATGCTGTTTGTAGCCATGGCTAAAATGCAACATAAAGTATATCCTTTGAAGCTTAAAATTACATTTATTTCACTGATTAAACACGTGCCCCCGAAGTTTAGTTATCAGGAGTGGCTTGTAACCAATTACAAGTCTTTTTCCTCACAAAAGCTCTCTGCTTAAGAAATTGTAATTGTAATTGTAAATTAGCTTAACACTTTTACTGGCTTGATTACAATCAGAGGTGGGTAGAGTAGCAAAAATGTGTACTCAAGTAAGAGTAAAGTAAATGAGTAAGTAATAGGGGTGTAACGATTCACCTACATATTCGAAGTATCGATACACGGCCCTTACGATCCGCTACATCGATCGGCGTTCTACTAGTTATCCTCAATCCCAGCCCCACATCGATGCAACTTTGAATCGCTTCGAATCTAAGCCCAAAGAATCGATTTATTTAGATATATGGCGAAACATAAACCATACAGACAAACAGCATTCTTAGTAGTGTGTTTTTCACATAAACGTTTCATTAAATGCGCTTTTAATACGCTGGTTTTCTGCGCTGCGTCATCAGCAAGAGCCTGCAGCACTTGTTTCACATGGAATCTACTCCCGGACGGCACCGCCACTGTACAGCCCAGCGGAGGAGACAGACAACGCTGTATTCCAAACCATCCCGCGGGCACGGGTCCCGGTGCACATGGATAGAGAGCGCTGACAGCGGAAGCAAAGTTACGAGGACAATGCCGCGGAGGAGACGCCGAACCGGACCACGGAGGTAACGCTGCGAAATGACTCGAGCTTGAAAAGAACCAGACGAGCTGCAAACGCGCACCCAGAGCTGCGACGCCACACTCATGTTTATATAAAACAGACCCGCGCATTTGTGTAGGCTTATGGCTCCGCTGCCAGTCTGTCACATTTGGACATACTGTATGTGGTACTTGAGACGCGACGTCAGCGTGCTTTGGGTCAAAACTCTGTGCCTGCAGATGTTTGTGGATTTAATATTTAATGATAAGTCACAACGATACAATAAGTTCACAGACTCCATCTCACTACCTGCATCTGTGTGAAAATGATTCAATAAGATGGTGAAATGTGGGTCACTTATGATACAAAACTTGTGTATAAAGGGGAAAAGTTGCAGATTTTATGTGCAATGAAAAATAACTGTGTTATTAAGCTGAATATATTTATTACCCTTATACTTACCCTATCATTTTATTAATTGTTGTTAAGTTTTGGATTTAATGCAAAATCTTGGTAATGATTTTATTTATGTCGTAAGTTATCAATCTGAATCGAAATATCGTTTTAAAATTTCTGTATCGTTCCGAATCGTATCGTTCCCAAAAACCCTAAAATCGTTTTGTAATCGTATCTTTAGGCTTCATATCGATATGTATCGTATCGTTCTAAAAACGTATCGTTACACCCCTAGTAAGTAAAAGTATATATATCACTCATATAAAAAGTAGGGGTCTAAGAAATTAGTCAAGTGGGAGTAAAAATGTATTTACAGAAACAAGTAGTATAGTAAGAGTAACTGTAGCAACGTTCTGGACGCAACATTCAATTTTTAGTTTGAAGTAATTTGGAATTGAAAAGACGAGATTTTAAAACCTGTAAACAAAACCAAGTTTGTTTGTTTTTAATAAACACAAACATTTGGAAAATAAAAGCAAATCACACTGTCCATACCGTTAATCATGTCATAATTTTTTTGTCATTTGTATTTACTCACAGTGGGAGGTGTACCTAACTGTTACTTCTAACAACTACACTAACTCTTGATCATGTGAAAGAGAAAAAGCTTTAGATTTATGTTTACATAGACTAAAATGCCAGTTGAATGGTTTCATTGATTACATGAAAATGCCATTTAGTGTGAGGTTAGAGGGGACAATGTTAGATCAATAGAAGTGATGTCAATACATTGGTGTCTGCCTATTGGGTCATTCAGACATGCTCTGACTCACAAGACATCTAAAAGTATGTCTTCATATTTCATATTTACATTTGTATTTTCTTTTGTTAGAGGTTTGCCATTACTGTATGCATTATCAATAATCAACTGATAATTAAAACATGCCCACATACTGTAGGTTTTGTAAGGCAACACGAAAGGGGAAATGCTTTGTAGGGCTCTGGTGAAATAAATCTTCTGTAAATGGACATTTGTCTGTAAATATGTACTTTCTGACTTATTGTATATTGCATTGTGTTGAGGAAACTGTTAAATATGTGTGCAAATAACATTCAGTGGTGAGCTAGATATCAGTTGACTTCAATAAATGAAAACAAGCAGCTTTTAGAAACAATTTCTTATTCAGTTTCTCAAAGCATCTAAAATCATTTGAACAAGAGCTAATCAGAAGCAAAATTCTCAAATTTGAATTTATTTCTGTGCTTTTTCTATTCCAATAATTAACAGAATGGCTCTGTTAACACAAAAGCTCAGCCATGTTTGATCCAACTCCACTTGGATCTTGTTCTGTAAATGTAATTAGTGAGATATTCACTGGCAGTTATTTGTGGAATAGAAGATTTCTACTTAAAAAGACTCAAACTGCTTAGGAACATTTTCCCTTTTCTAAGCAACTCTTCTTGGCTGACCTCAGTGGCTCTCCATGTGTCAGAGGAATAGTGCCCAAATTTACTTTAGTGTACATGAAAAGAACCCCCCTCCCCAGGATTCAAACCCACAACTTCTTTACTCAAAACGAGAGAGCTAACCACTCTGTCTATCAATACCCTTTTAGTCAGTTAAAAATACAACATTGGGCAGAATTCAGCGGCCAAAATAAAATGCTGTATTGATTGGAGTGTGCTGACTTTATTGAACGTGCAGTGAAAAAGCCAGACAAAACCACTTTTTACACTTTAGAGCCTTGAAGCTTGCATTGAGTTTAATATGACTTAGGTGAATTACTGCTGGCCCTCATTCACAGGGATAGACCAATAATACCGACTTAAATTACAGCGTGTTACGACTGTGGATGGGCTTGCCAGGTGTGATGGAGAGAGCCGTCAGGAAGCACTTGATTTCCCTTTTGCATAAGATTTGAATAAACGTTTCCGCGCTCTGAAACACTGTTTGGTCGTCTAATGTTGGCGTTAATAGTCAAGAAGCCAGGACTGGATTTGAAATATGCATAAAATTAAAACTGGACTGAACAGAACCAAATGAAAAAGGGTTCTTAAGTTAAATTAATTCTGAAAGTGAAATTAAATTCATTAATAGGCATTTGTTTATTATTTTGTTTGCTAAAACAAGGCATTGAATACGCCTTTCCATACATTTGAACTAGGAAGATATACACTCATCTTGTTTTGTGGAACATTTTAGACAAAAGGAAGCCTGTTTCAGTAGAGTCATATCTCCCACTATAAGGTTTGAGCTTCGACTTTTGGTATAAAAACTGACCATTTTGGCTTGTGAAAAACATGTTATTTTTGTAACTGGAAAGATGTCTGAGTTTTTCCGCATTTCAATCGATTGCATTAGGGATAGTTTATATAATCCCTCATGTTATTTTGCAAATTATTATCTTCAGTAAGTGGAAAACCCTGAAATTGTGTTTGAATAACAATGTGTGAGTAGACTCACCATTGGAGGCGGTGAAATCGATGGCAACGGTGAAGTTTATTTGGGTCCTTGAGAAAAAAAACAGAGAACGAGACAGATTTGTTAATAAAACAGCATGTACTTTGTTGTACTGACTCCAGACACACAATCAGGACAATGAACTGTGGACATAATTGAATTACACTGTCTGATTGAGGTTTGAGAGCTCCTTGTGTCCTTTAGCTACTGCAGCCGCAGCACACAGTAGTTTGTACAGGAAAGCATTGAAGCAATGGCAAAAAAGCAAAAAAAAAAAAAAAAAAAGTAAATTAAATGTGGCAAAATATAGGCAACATCTGGTTTAGTTATGCTTGAGTCAAACTTTAGAATTCTCATCAGCGCAAATATTCACAAAATCCAAATGTTATGTTGTAAGGGCTATTTTACACACTTTCTGTTCATTATGCACAATTTAACCCAGCTCAGGAGCTTTACATTTGAAACAAAAATCACACCAACAAAAACAGATGAACACAACAGACTCATATGTGGACAAATATGAGGCAAGACACAAGATTTGTAGTAAAAGAAAAAAATGCTACAAATAATTACAAATAATTATGGAGCTGGGTCAAATTGATCAAAGTCAGAGTTGGTCGAGGGGCGCATTTTAACATAAAGGCCTATTACCTACGATATATTCAAACATCACAATTGTGCCCATATTTGTATCGACATTACATCATTTTGAATTGTATTGTATTGTGTAAGTGTCCGTACAACATTTTTGAACATTACATTTTAGAGGTTTATTTCAATAGGCACAATAGGCTTCCATCGGCAAGAGCTAGGATGCAGTGTATTATGGGACCTGTTCAAAGTTCAAATTGTTACCAGTTTTTATCAGAGGCCACTAGAAATAATACTCAGAAATCATCCTGGGGGCTTGATGAAATCAATCATCATTGATCATCATGCTGACCCCTATTTGACACTATGCTGCTTACTGTCAAAACAAATCAGTTTGCCTTAACCCCTTATGCCACATTCTTTTAAAGATTAACAGTATCTATAATTTGATCTTGCTTGTAATAGTCCAAATTTCCTCAAAGAAGTTGAAGAAAAAAACAAAAAAAAACATCCTCTTCAGAACCCACTTAAAAACCTGGAGCAACAGGATCCAGTTTGGCGCTCTGTCGATCTGTCACTGCGTTCACACCTCTTCTCTCGCACTAACACGCACACACACACGCACACACAAGTGAAGGTAACAAATAAAACTGCCTCCACACGACTGTCAACACCTTATTTTGCCCGTCAGGTGAATCTGGTGAGCCGGGAAATGTGCCTCGAAACAGGCAGTCTACAGTTGGTCTGGGAAATATTTGTTTGTTTAAAGGAAATGTTTAAAATGTGGTCTTCTGGGCTATGTTTTCCCACAGAGATAAGCATGAACATTGCGTTAGTAGTTCCTATATGCCTTTTCACTTAAAAAAAACAAAGTCTTTAGTGATAATCATTAGGTTCACCAAAAGATTTCTCTAATGTTTTTATTTTTGTGTTTGAGACCTTTTGGCAGCCATCTGTCCATCTCTAAAACAACATTACTCCCTCTCAAGTCAACACATGTTTTGTTCTTATCCAAACTTTTAGTAAGAATTATAAGTTAAAGGTGCCCTGTGTAAAATCAACACAATTCAATAAAAATAAGATGTTACAAATCTTTCTTTGGAAATCAATAAATCAATCAATCAATCAATCAATCAATCAATCAACCTACATACCTACCTACCTGGAACAGCAAGAGCTATATGTGGGGAAAAAAAAGTCTACAACAACTCTGCAGAACACCGGGTTTGTAACTGGCATGTAAAAGCAAAAAAGCAGTGGCAGAAGACAGAAAGACTTTAGCCTCTCTCATGTTTATCACAGGTCTTAGAATCACACACAATTGAAATAATTACCTTTTTCTTCCTTCTTGAGTCTTTTGATGAGGATATAAATTGTAGTGCTTCAGCTAAAATGTCAGAAATCTCTAATTGCTGTTAGCAAACAAGTTGAATGACTGTCAATCAAAAATTAATCTGTGTAAAACAAAAACTCCAGGGATGAAAAAGCAAAGTTTGCCACTCAGTATGTTGAGGAGCATTACTTCTATAGGGATGTTCAGGTGTTCTTAGTGGAAACTTCAAACCTTAACAAACTGAAGTCATTTGATTTCATATTGTTCATATTCCTCTTGAAGAAGTCGACAGTAAGTGCTCATTACTGTGTGCAAGCCTAGAGTAGTTAATGATGTGAGCTGTAGAGACACTGTCAGTCTGCCGCACAGGGCTAAATAAAGGCTCTGTGGACAGAACCTATTCACTTTGTTTTAATATCGACACATAATTGGTGTTTAATGACTTTAGAGACAAGTCCACGATGAGTCATGGACCAATATTCAATTTGATTTCATTTTTATCTCTGGTAAATATTGAGTTACTTAGCTAGAGCTCATGTTCATGGGGAGTAACCAGATGAAAGTGCATTATAATACACTGTTACTAACTTCACAGATTAATGAGATAGAAATGCAGCTCGCTCTCCAGCGGAAAGTAAAAAGCATGATTTACTATAATGGTCATAGTATGTGTTATGCTGGAGACTCTACATTGTTTTGATTTCACAGAAAAAGTGCAGAACAATTTAGATTTGTTTAGTTATTATTCCTTTTTGTATTATTGTGCTTAGATCGTACAATTTGACATACTTTATGCAGTTTACAAAGACTCTACAGACTTGTTTGTTGATGTTAGTCCTCAGATTCATATTCTGTCTCCCCAACTTTCGAGTGTGATTGACAGGAGGATTGATCAAACAGATAAATGCATAGTACATTTGGGTAAAAAAAAATATGGTATAATTATTGCAAAGTGAAAACATGAAAATATGCTAAGATGTATTTTTTCTGAATGTTACTAATTTATGACTTCTAGTTGCATTGTTGCTTTTTTGAACAGAAGGGAGGGACAGGCTGGTTAGGTACGAATTTAGGGACACATATATAAGATGTATGTGAGCCTAAACTCTTCCCCATCTTAAATCCAGTTAGATCTTATTAAACTCTTGCGATCTTAAATCCAGTTACATATTATGTAACTGGATTTAAGATGGTTTCATAATTTAAAACCAGCATAAAAGCATTTCCAAAACCTGTAATTTATGCTGTGTCTCACTGATTTGCAGCCATTAGCTATAGCTATTCTGTTCATTCTTCTGACCAGAGGCACCTCTCTGCTGTTTGATTTCTGTTGGTAGTAAATATTTATGGTCATAATATGACGGTCTGATTGAAAATGACTATTGGATGATTGTCAAAAAGTCAAAACGATGCCCAGATGACAGCACTGAAGCTTTTTTACAATGGATCACTCCAGGACGAATGAGGAATTAAACATATTGTGATCCATAATATGATTCTATCCTAATCGGACTTATTCATTTTACACCACTTGTTCCAGTTAGGAGGTGGGAAGAATTGGGAGTACTGGAAGAGACCCCCGGTAACAGGAATCTATTTTAAAGAAGCACTAAGTAACTTTTCTGGTGGACGGCCCATTGCCTGCTTCTTGCATTGGTGTGCTCAGAGTGGTTCTCTAAACTTATATAAACTTAGATTCTTGTTTAAGCCCTGCTCAAAGCAAAGCTGTTTAGCATAAAGCGCTTTGAGTGCCATGTAAGGTGGAAAAGCGCTAATAAAATAGAGACTATTTACCACAGCATAATGGCACTTATAATTGTACAAATGCATGTTGCATAATACTGTAGAACATTCCAGTCAAAGTATTTACATCTTCATACTAACAGATTGGAAAAGCTACATGGTGCACTTAAACACCTGCTAAGGTATTCATACTAACTTTGCACATTAGGCACTCCACATTAGGCAACAAATAAGAGTTAAAAAGTCCCATTCCTTTTCAAGTCCATAGAAATAAACTTGTAGAAAAAAATGAAACAATATATATTGCCTAAATTTCTGTCTGCCTTTTCTCATCACCACAGCAAACTAAAGCCTGGAAGCATCAATTATGCATGCCCTCTCCCTCCGTCGCCTGTCACTATGTAGATGCACACAGTTGTGTGTATAAGCAGAGGGTGGTCAGACAAGGTAGATAAAAAGCCACAATTGTGGAAAAGAAGCAGACAGTTAAGTTGGGAATACGTCACAGGACTGCAAATGCGTCAGCCAGCTATTGTGTACAGTTTGAGAGCTGTTGGAGAAAAGTGAGGGAAATCTATGAGAGTGCTTTCTGAGAGTGACGCTATGTGTATGGATTAATGTTAGCAGGAGACCACTTCAAACTACAGAAACCAGGTTCAGCTCCACACAACTGCAACTTTTTGTTATTGGAAAGGGTAAAAGTGTTGGTAGCCCCAGAGCAGCACTTGAATTTGACATCCCCATTGTGACAGTAAACAGTGAATATTAATATCCCAACCAGAACAAAGAGCTTTGTTAAAGGTCAACTGCTCCTTCCTTTTTAATCAGGCAAAAATGATAATGTTTAATCAAGCTTACTACATTATTCTTGATTTACTTGCAGCCTTTCAAGATTCAAAAAGGAAATTATGTGCCTCCACCATTTAATGTTCTGCACCACATTCTCATTTTTCCTTATATGGTAATATTATCTACTATCAGACATAGATGCATGAAAAAATGCAAGCTAAAAATATTTGACACAACTTTTGAACTATAAATCAAAAGTAATGTAACTGGAAGCATAAATATATAAATAATGGAAACAATTTGGAACAAAATGGAAATGTGAACTGTGGCATAATGGTAGAGTAGCTTTACCTGGAAAATCCAGATGATATATAAAACGATATATAAAAATATTTCGTCTGGCCGTTGCGTTTATCTTTTGAATTTCAGTGGGCGTGATTAACAGATTAACTAGTCAATCAGGGACATGCAATGTCTCCTCTATGAAAACCAATTTGGCTGCCTATGACAAAAAATACATAGAATAAATATGGGAAAAAATATCTGGTGGAACTGAAAAACATCGCAGATTTCTGCAGAATTAACGAGCGAAGCAAAAAACAATCTTAATGTGAGGTAAGTGAAGTTATATTTTGGTCTAAATGAAGGACAACCAGCTAGCTTCTTTGTTTCGTGTCACTAAAAAAAATATATTAAAATCTGATTGCCCGGTACGATGTGGAGTTGATCTGAAACACAGGCTGAGGGAATGGTGACCAGACCCCTTTTTGCAATTTGCTAAAGTGTGGGCTCTGAATCCCAGGCAAAGAGTAGCTGGCACACAATAAAAAAGTTGTGGGCTCCACTAATGGGCAAGACCATTCTGGAGTTTGCATGTTTTTCCTTGTGTCTGGGTGAGTTTCCTCTTGGCATTCTGGTTTCCAACAACCAACCAACCAACCAACCAAAAACTTGCTCATTAGGGAATAACCTCTACCATAGTTCTTCTCACCAAGCATAGCAAGAAGATCTGAAGCTGATGGGTCCTCGATTTCTGCACTGTGACACTCACTACTACGGAGAAACCATTGAGTGAGGACTAATTTCCCTGACAGAAGACTACAATGACCTTAAGCCAATAGATAAATAACATAAAATCCAATTCATACCTTATGCTACATGTACAAAAAACACAAGATATGTAATACATTCTAGTATTGGTTCTCAAAGTGGGTTGCGGCGACCACTGGGCGTCCCTGAGTCATGTGTCCTAAATTTTGATCAACAGTGATTATTACTTGATTATTATAATTTGGTAAGATAACAATTTCAAAGAGATAGTGCTTTGGTGTAAGCAACCTCACAATGAAATAAGGCCTATGAAAAATCTGATGCACATCATGCATCACTAATAATAGTAAAGAGACAAGAAACCAATAACAGTCACTCGTAACTCCTAATAATTTATTGTAATAACACTATCACAAAGTAAAATGTATGCAAATAAATCACAATAAATTACACCAACCTGGTGTTATATGAAATAAGCCTAAACCTACATGTAATTAGTCTAAATACTAAAAGGTTTTTCAGAGTCACATTCCAAGGTTCTGCGCTTATAGTTTTTCTCTATAGGTTTGGCTCATTTCTTGAAACCGAGATGACATTTTTAAAATGTAAGACCATTTGGCCAAACATCGTTGCACTTTTCCACAACATTTTAGCTCACCAGCAAAAGCACAGATTTCTCCCAAAACTGTCCATACAGGCTTCAAGAAGTTACTTCCCATGTAAAGAATCAGAGCGATCAAAATCACAAAAATCCTTCTCAGTTGTTTTGGCTCTTTTTCATTCACTTAGTCACTTTTGCTAAAATATCCTGAATGGTTCAGCACAATACCAAGGATCATCTGCAGGAGCTCATATCTCATACTCATAGCTCATACCCGTTACACCTGTGTCAAAACCAAATGTCTTTCTCATATAACAGACAATGCAGAGGTCTAGCTAGGACTAGGTAACACAAAAATAATTATTGATTAGAATACACTAAAGCTGTTCTTTATTGGTTTGGATCAGTTATTCTTACATCTGTGAACATTTTTGGCCAAAAATCCTCAGTTTTGTATCTTGTCTATATTTTCAACTTTACACAAGCAAAAGCTCATCTGTTTCCCAAAACTGTTCAAACAAGCTTCAAAACTAAAAGTCTTTCTCATCTAAACAGTCAGGACAGAATGAGTTACCAATGTAACTGTATTATTGTTTTACTTACAATTGTAATGCATCACTGCAGTGACTGGAGCTCTGCTCTAAACTGGATCTTTGTCATTTTCATAGTATGGCTATGTCATTTTATAGTATCATTCTTTGTCATGTTTTTAGTATCATATTGTTCTTGAATAATTTTATAATTCAGAGTATGTTCAAAAGAAAACAACCATTAGACTGAGATTTGGCTCATCAGTTTGGGCCAGAAAAATCTTTTTATCTAAAATTTGCACTAAATGTATGGTCATTGTACGGTCTGTGAGACACTTGTTCAGAACCATTTGCACAGATGCACTGAGACACTTGAGACTTGGACTAAGGCACTGGAAATTTTATGAAAGCAATGAGAAATGACATTCGGTTGTGAACAATTGCAAGTTGGTTTGGAGATTTGTTCGAGTTATTTTGAGAATGTCATCTCAGTTTCAGGAAATGAGCCAAACCAATTGAGAAAAACTGTTAGTGCAAAATGCCTTTGAAATTTCAAGAGCTTTTTGCAAGTCTAAAAACATAAATATCAGTCAAAGATGCTGATAAAGTTTATTTCGGTTATTCATCCAGATTTTAAGCATGTAAACTTGGATGATTAGTGCCCTTTTTAAATACAGAGTTGCCTTGAGGATAGTGGACGATAAGGGTTTCACAACACTTTTACCTGGGTCTAGCTCTTATCATTCCTGCTTCAGACTGTTGTGGCTTTAAAGAGGTTCTGCACTGTTGCTCCGCTGCACACCTTGCTCCACAGTCAGCAAAATCATTGTGTTTGTGCAATCGGGAGAGAAATGGACAGGTTCAAATACCCTTACTTTTTCCAATTTAGACCCTTGTGGGTTTTATTTAGTGGATAACTGATTTTTCAGGGAACATGCCAAAATGCATGGTTACTTATAAAAATGGAAATGGTATGCACAAATAATGAAATTGCATGTAAATCAGAAAAGGACAGAGAAATCCAGTTCAATGTTTAATGCATTAGGTACAACACACCTATGTGCCTTGAGTTAGTACTCAAAACTGAGTTGTAAGTTGTCTTGCTTTAGTATTATGAATTGTGATTTACTTGTATCATTTTATCACACAATTTATTTGATAAAAGACAACACAAAACACTAACCCAGCAGTATGTTAAGATTGTGCATTAAATCAATTGCAGGCATCTTTATTGTACCTTCAAACCAGTGAAGGGTAAATAATGCATCACATTTAAGACAAGTCAAAAGTTCTTCTGCACCATCTGGTGGTTTAACATCTAACTGTTTCTTAAGCAGACATAACGCTGGCTGGGCTTTGATTATTGTGATAAATTTGCTTTGATAGTAAATACCAAGAGCAAACTGAGCAATAACATAATGCAATCCAATGTATTTAAAGCATTGTTCAATAAAGCAGCTTGCATCTTTTGTTCGAATATAAAATATAGTGCTTGCAACAGCCTGAATGCTTTTTGTGAGATCAAAACAATCCCACACAGAGGAATATGTATGCCTTTGTTTTCATTGTGGTTTACTAGAGACAAAGAGCAGTGACAGATTTGAGCTCACACAGCTCGTTCTACAAGCAGCTTCAACACTTCTGACATAATGTGAATGACACAATAGATGTGCTGGTCACATGACTTTCATTAAAGTGATACATAAAGTGACACAAATCAACACACGTGTTGTCACGTCAACTTATTTGTCTCGCCACTACTTCAAACCCAATCATTCTGCTCAATAATTTAGCATTAACATCATGAAACGTAAGCAGTCAAAAATATTAGTTAAGTATAAACTTAGTCTCAGAACAAATAGCCCTGTATTTCACCTTGGTTTGGACAAAATAATTGTGCATTAAATATAATTTCTTCCACTCTGCACTTCAATGTGACTGATCCATTTATAACTGGTGTATTGCAGACTGCATGAAACCATGACAACTGTATCATCTATCTAGTTTGAGCAAAAGAAACATCTTGTGTTTTAAATATGGCGACTACATTTGTGCAGAAGAGGGGTCTGTCTTTAGCAGCTGGTTCTCTGTCACTTACTGCTCTCCCCGACTGTGAGACTCTGTCAGGGACCAGGGCTACAAAATACCACACAGCAGGAGACACAACAAACTAGAGTCTTCTGAAGCAATAAGAATATTTAACAGTGTCATATTCACTTTCATTTGTGTAACGAAAGAGTAAACCCTACAGCAAGACTTGGGGCAGTGACTTTGACCAGAAAAGGCATTGTAAGGGCAGAACACTTTTAAACCTTGAATAAATAGAAAGCATGTGCTACTTTGCTTAAAACTGTTCAAAACTAGGCAGAGACATGATAGAAACAAAAAATGTAAAAAAAAAAAAAAAAAATGTAAAAGACATGCTACCATTAATTTAATTCAGTCAGATTTAGTGAGAAGTTTTAACAAATTTATTCTTCATATATTTACAAAAAATAATAAAAAGGAAATAAACTAAAAATGGCCAATATGTTGAACTTTAGAATTTATTGTGACAATTTATAATACCTAAATTTGAATACTGAATGCATTGTTTTTAGTGCTATACTTTTTTTATATTTTATACATTTAAATGATTAATTTAATATTTTCTTTAAAATATTTCTGCTCTAGTAATTTGTCCATATTTCTCTACCACTAAATTGTACTAAATATGTATTTGTATATGCATATGTACTGTCACAATCTATATATGCACAAAAACGAGAAAAGCAACTACATAAAAAGCACTACAAAAATCAATTTGCCATCTTTTAGTTGACATAAGCAAACTCCTACTTCTAAGCCCTAAACTGTAGCTTTAAATGTTCCCTTTTCCTCATAAGGCAGGAATGCTGGAGGGTAGCTTCATGCATGAGTGGACAGAGTGGCCTAAAAATGGCACAAGGGCTTGTGGTGTACCCTCTCCCAAAGATGTCCCGGCAGATGTTATATATCTGAGTTTTTCTGCAAGCAAGAACGAGGGGAAAAGATGACAGTTCACCTGAATCAAGCTGCCTTTTGT
This sequence comes from Mugilogobius chulae, assembly GCA_038363315.1. Classification (NCBI taxonomy): domain Eukaryota; kingdom Metazoa; phylum Chordata; class Actinopteri; order Gobiiformes; family Gobiidae; genus Mugilogobius; species Mugilogobius chulae. The sequence goes on along the minus strand of CM076396.1, from coordinate 38,138,158 downwards.
TTTGCAAAGCTATTCTTTCAATGGTGTAATCCGATGGGCTATTATCCAGCTTCCTCTACAGGATTTAATTGTACACAAATCACAGCTAATCACAGGCTCTCAAAATCAATTGAATACGAGAAGACGTCCCCTCCTGCGTCTATTCTGTTTTTTAACCTCGAATCTGGAACAAAACAGAGGGAAACAATATCTGTCACTGTGACTGACAGCGCAGCCATCAAAGCACAACTAGGCATGAAAGATACATGCAACAATTCTTCATTTTTATCCCTTTGGCGGTGAAAAGAAGGGCTTTTTGTGCTGAGCAATGGGTGGTACTAACGCTGAACAAATTGAAAAGAATCAAAGCAACGTTGTGGTGGATTTAGGCACACTCAAATTAGTGATTTATGCTAATGCTAAGCAGCGGATCGCGTTTCTGAGTGCGAGTGAGTGAACAATTAGCTGATTGGGCTGAAGCTTCTAAAAGAACTGTCAGTCAGGAGATAAGGGAGCAGTGGGGGCCAGACAAAATGAGAGATACAGGTTTGAACGGGAAAAAAAGAGGTTGAAAAAGTCTGCAGAACAACAATATAGACTGTGGAAATATCAAAATATGTGTCAATAAGAAATTAACCTAAATATACAATTTCACATGTATTGTCATTAAATGGTTTACTCCAGCTACTTTGCAACAAGATGGAAATACTGTCGTCATAGCGTTAAGAATTCCAAGCACGTGGTATGTCAAAAAGTATATACCTAAGATTTACAAGTATTTCAAGTATTCAGTTACAAAAAGCATAGCTGACTCCAAAAAAACATTTCATTTGTGCAACCACTTCCAAATCTCAAGACATTCCCCCATGCTTATTTATTATTGTTTTGAAGTAGTTACAAAGCGTGAATATTTTACAATTTAGTCTTTCTGAATTATCTTTATCATCCTTTATAAAAAACAATATTCTGCTTTGCTCAGTCTATTAAAACTGTAGTATTTATCTACGCATAGTCATGCTATGACCAAATTTGGGTAAAACAAACTCCATAAAACAAACTCTTCACTAGAAAAGACAACAAATGCATCTTTAATATGCTAGAAAACAATTTCCTTATGTTTTTCTATGCATGGCTGTGTTCTCTATTTGACAAAAAGTAAAGCGAGGACCAAAGAAAACTCAAATGCAGTTTGTGACATCAAATTGGGGGGCTCTGGGAGATTTTTCCTGACCTTTATCTTGCTTAATGCCCCAAGCAGCACAGATGTAATGTGATATTCTGTCAAAACAATACATTACAAAAAGTGATTGAATAAATGCAATGCAACACTGACCTCCCGGATTTAATCACATTACTCTTGAACTAAGGGAAATTGTTGCTGTTTTTAAGCTACAAGAACAAAAGATTCAGACAAAGAACTTGACAACATAATCTCAGGTTGTCTCCATATGTTGGCTGCTCAGGGGCAAAATCAGGTGAAGGTGGTGCATGTGAAAAATCCAAGTACAAGGGCAGGAGGCGAGAAAGCAGGACTGTGGTGGTGAGTTTCTATAATTACACACAGACTGACTCTCCCAACGGCCTCCCCCTCCGAGAGTGTAATGAAGGAGAGAGTGGGCGAGCGGGCAGTCATGACATGCCTGTGTGCGCTGGGTCTGCCCTTGTGCGCAACATGCAACTAACTCCACACACACTTTATGCATAACACAAACTGCACACATCCAGACGTGGGTCGTGCCATCTGTCAGCCTAGACGTCTTCACTTTTTCTCCGCAATCACTCGACGAAACAAGCTGTAGCTATATGTGGGAAAACTGGTAATAATGTGCTTACTAAAGCAAAACTCTAGCAGGTGATCCAACTGAGGACTTAAAGCTGAAACAAGACATGAGAACTTTTGTGTTTATATTGACAACATGCATTTGAGGCAACTTAACTATAGATTTTTGTATATTTGTACATTTAAAGCAATTTAGGTTATACATATAAGTATATTTCTGTTTGTTTGTTTTTTTTTTTTTTTTAATGAATGTTTTTCTTTTCCTGTAGAACAAAAACTTGACTAAAAACCTGATTTCTTTAATGAACCTACTTCTGCTTAAAATAAAAATGAAATTGTCTTTATCTGTCAAAATAACTGTTTGTAATTATGTGTTTCTCTCTGTTTTGAATGATAACAGTGTTTTTGAAGCAGCATGATGCAATAGCAGCATCATAACAGTCTCTTGATGTGGTTTAATGCAGCCACCATGACAAAATGACTTATTAATAACATTTTTTGGCTTTGAAAAAATGAAGGCAAATGAGGAAAAAACTCCCTAAAGTCTCCCTAAAATTTTAGATGCAAATATAAATAATCCAGTGAGATTTGAATATTGCAGCATCTCTAAAAGCAAATGTGCCCTGGTTCACTGAGGAGATTATTAACTTTGTGAAGTCATAGCAGTGTAATTATGGCCACAGACAGACAGACAGACAGACAGAAGGACAGACACTCAGCATGGCCATCCTCATTAAACAGCACGGACCCTCCTCTCTGTGGGAGTCTAATGAAACACAGCTCATGACCCACCCGCCTTTGATGTAGTCCAGGAAGGTCACCTCCATGTCCACCAGGAAGGACAGCAGCGTCACCTGGAGCCAAAGAAACACAACATTATCTACAGGTATATGTAGTATATGCTGTCATTTCTGTAGTTTGAGTGTTCCTGACAGCAGTTCATTATAAGGTAATGAAACACTAGGCTGAGTGTATGATCAAAAGTGAAAGTGTGTAAGACTGATTCATATAATTTTATACATTTTTTATACACAGTTTTCCCCTTGTAGAAACATATATTGTAGCGAGATCTATTTGGGAAAGATAGCTTGCATTGCCCTGTCTGCATTTGATTAAGCAAACATTTTAATCTCTAAACCCAACAAATGAAGTGTTAACATGCTTATGGCTTTACCCCGATGGCTTAACTCACTCGGGCTTCCGAAAGTTGTGAAAAGCCTTTCTAAGTTCATCATGGTCAGAATGCATTAGATAAGTGAGAAAACTATATGAAATACTTAAAAAAAAAAAAAATAGTTTTGTATGTTTTAAAAACGGTAAGATCAAGTGCAGCACCTCAACATGTTTTTAATCCAGATCATGTTTCTGACACAAACTCATACAGATTAAACACATTCTGTATGATTTATTAGCACAGAACATAGTTTGTAAACAGGGAAGTCAAGATAGGTAAAATAATAGTAGCAATTATTGAGGTGACGTAAAAAACAAAAATACTCAACTACGTATTTTAAAATAAATCTTTTGTAATTCAATCTATAGAAAAGGGCTATTTTAGAAGCAAAAATAAACATTTTTAAATCTAGGAAAAACAACAAAGTTCAGTTAATTGCAACAGTCTGTTTTTGTCAGATTAAGCTAGAATATAAAAATGGATTTTAAAAGTTAGGCTAGAGCTTGATAAATGGTAATGTATTGATACAGTGTGGATAGGTTGAGTTACTAATTTTATTAAACTGTGCTTTTTTTCTTCAATCTAAATAATTCACACTAAAACATGATTTTATGACATCTCTATCAGTTAGAGGTATTTTTAATTGTTAGAGACTGCTTACAGTATGTTTATGTATTCATGTATATAGTATGAGACAATAATATCCTCATTGGTCAATGAGGATATTAATGCATTTTGTTTTGTCTTAGTTTGTTAAATAAGTGAAGCGCTGACTCACCGTTCCAGAGTTGAGGTACTTTTTCTTCTTTCCTTTCTTCTTGGGATTTACTACCTACAAAAACACAAGGGCCATTTGTACCTTTCTGCATTTACATTCAAGAGGCATATTGATGTTGTCCTTCTGGTATTTAAAATGCAGACAGGTAAAATGTGTATTAGATCAATTTTTATGCAAATTTAGATTCAGCCTTGCTTCAGTGAGCACAGGAGCAAAACAATGTGTAGACCATTACACACAAACAAAGAGGTCATCTGTTGTCTCTTAGATTGAATAACAGAACAGGCTAATGGCCACTGGGAAAAGTCTGTTATTAAGAACATTCATGTGCATTATATAACGTCATCTTTGGAATATAATTATTGTTTCAGAATCATATTTACTTTATCCCAAGAGAAGTTAATGTAGTTACAGACATATATTGCTCAACCAGAAATGAGTTCATCAATCACAGAGGCCAAAACTTTAAAACTTGATACTGAAGAAAAAGGTCAATATTCAATAAAAATTTTAATAAAGTAATGACAAAATACAAACTACTTGATGAGATACTTATTTATATTTCTGCCATTTATCATGTGTGCTTTTTTGTTGACTCTCTGAAATTAGTTCAATCAACAATTTTTGCCCAATGAAATGCTAAATAAACAATGTAACTTCATTTTTGACAGTACAATACTTTATCATTTATAATTCAATTACCTTATTAATAACAACATATTTAATCTTTTGCATAATAAGGAATCTTTTACACCTTGCATTCAATAATACCAGGAAATACATCCTAATTTTCAATATTGTTTTGTTCCTCTAAACCTTTTATCATTTCTTATTCCCTAATTCCATGCACTGTATTTCTTGTGCCACCCTTTTATGACCAAATCTTCCATTTCAGCACTTCAACAGCTACACTGAAATTTATGGAAAGAGAAAACAAGTAGACAAAGAAATAGAACACATGCAGTATGCATTGTTTATTTACATAATTCTAACCCTTACATTTCTCTTCCAATTCTTACAGTTTTGCTAACAACCCAACTTAAGAGTCCTGCATCACCAGATAGAGATCACTATAAAGACCAAGGACATCCTATCGCACAGGAAGGCATATTATAATAGAAAGGCTTGCTTTGCTGCATTTCAAACCCTCTTTGAATCCTAAACAGCTTTAAATGGAGGCTTTAAGGGCTAAATGAAACTATGCCAAGGTTGAACTGGTAGAATTGACCCCAGGGAAACAACATACAACAGTTTATGCATTTCACCTTGACTCATCTTGGAGGACAGGCTGTCTGTAAAACTGGAGGTGCATTGATTGTAACATGGGAACTTCTAAAGACCCAAACAAGGCTTCTTATGAGCCCAGCCTAGAGCTGTGGTGCAAGAAAATGCCAGAAGTCAGCTGCATTGCTTTAGTGGACGTGTAATAATGAAAGTGCTGTACTGAGAAAATCTGATGGGATTTAAAGTCCCTCAGATCTTACAAGTGCATCGAACACTATCGAACACTGTGCCTATTAATTTTTTAAATGTCACTTACTTGTCTCCAAGGGGACAGATACTGTACATTTGATGACATACTGTTAAACAGGCAAAGCTTTGACTTTGAAGTGGTAGAAATTTAACTTCAAGTTGCACTTGGTGAAGGTACCAAGTGCAAATTTAAGTTCCTTTTTTCTTTACAACTGCTGTTTTTTTTATCTGATTAGACTCATGGATGGAGCAATAACTTTATACTGTAGGTATAGTAGAATGGAATTCACAAAAGCATCCATAGTGTTAACTGAGCTAAAATAAATATTCTTAGATCATGATTGGTTTTAAATACTGGACTTGATATTCACTTAGTAGTAGCACTGTGGACTTGACTCAAGCTCAATTTAAACCCGGAGTCCACTGCACTTTTCTATCCATCTGCGGTTAAAGAATTCTTAATTCTGGAAGTCACACTACAAGGTCTTTAGAAAAGGATAAGTTGTTGCTATGCATCTATGAGGGAACATCAGGTCATCCGACTTGCATCTGTTAAGCCAGCACAATATGCTATCAGCAGTGTTGTTGTCATTGTAAAATGAAAAAAAAAAAAAAAAAAATATATATATATATATATATATATATATATACATACACAGTATATATGGAAAGAAGGTCCTGTTCAACCTATTCTGCTGTTACTTTGAACAGCACGTTTGCCAAAGATCAACTGTAGTGTGCAAGCAAAATAGTAATATATTTGATTTGATATCAATCACAGCTTGCCTTTGATTGTAAAACAGGTTTAACTTTTTGTCCTGTTTCAAGGATTGCAGACGGCCAACATTTTTTAATGGACACACAGCATTAGACATCACCAGTGGTGACATAAACTCATGTTGCATGACTACAGTACTGTTATCTCACTGTAATGTGAATACTGGTTAAATCGACAACATTAGGTTTACTGCCAACAATACAAAATAGGAAAAATATAAAGATTCCTAGATTTCACCTATGAGTCTGCAGCACAGGCAGTTGTGTTATGAGTGCACTGCATCTGAGCGTTATTAGGCAAACAGCAGCAGCTTAAACGGAGGTCTCTGGAGCTCACGTCTCGGAGCGGCGCTGGGCTAATCAAGATGTGTTGACTCTGAGGGGATAAGTTCTATCCATCAAAACTGTCAGAGTGCGGGAAGGTGTGGGAACAAGGAGAAAAGAGACAAGACAAACTGGAGGTACTATTGTTTTTTGTACAGCTTAATCAAAACAGCTATATTTCTAAATGCCAGAGTAGAATATTAATGATTGTTAGTAATCTACTACCGCCTTTAAATTGTGTTTTTTTTTTTTTTAATGAAACACCATGGAAACAGTGTTTCTGAAAAGGTCATGTCAAATAAACAGAGACTACATCTTCATGAATATATGCAATGTTTTTTTAAGAGGCACCTGCCAAAGGGCAAAAGTCTTCTTGTATGCTGGTTTTTATTGGAAAAAAAAAAAAAAAAAAAAAAAAAAAAAGCTCTACTTGTTTTACCTTCTATTTTACAATTGTTATACTATTTCAATTTTAATGTGCACCTTCAGCCACAAAATTACTTTATCAAGGTGTTACTCTTGTGCAAAGGCTTAGGATACTATTTAATAGGACCACATTTGAATGCATAATTTCTATTGGGTCTTTATCGGAATAAACTATTTCCTGTATAATCTTAAGTTTGTTCCACATTTTCTCTAACACTGTGCTGTTGCTAAAATTCATGATAAATACAATAAAATCTTTCTTCTTACCCATTAACATTCTGTTTGTTCTTGTTTTTTCTGACAGTCTACATAGATTTAGAAAATGTCAGAAACATAGCATATCACCAATGTTAATTTACCTGGACGGCCCTGAGGTAAACAAATGCATCATAATGTTGTCAGATGTCAGGTTTGTTAGTGCTCCTCTACAGTTGGGACCGTACCATCCTCTGTCATGACAGAAACATCTGTATCCACTTTTTTGTTTGCTTGTTTTGCTGCTGGTCAACAATCATTTGTTCTTTGAAATAAATTCAATATAATGGTGGAGACTAAAGTTAATGGCTCACATTTATTACAACTGTCAACTCTAAAGAAAATACAATATAAACATACTCACCTCATAGACATTGAACTGGCTCTGACCTCTTGAAAGCTCTCTGTAGCTAGTGCTAAACTCTCCAATGAAGTCATGGCTGCAACATGTAAGAACACAACAATTAACAAAAAAGCCACCTGTACTTATAATGCAGTTAGTTATTCGACTGGCATCCCAATAAAAATATATATTTGTTATGAATTAGAAAAGTTTTAAGTAGAAAAATTGAAGAATCTTTCATCGTAAGGAGCTTCTCCCCAGTCCAAACTGGTCAGGCAAGTGTTGACAACAGGCATCTTATCAAGTATCGGTAGATAAAAATATCAAAATCAGTATGGGACCTGAAAATGCTGGATCGGTGCATCATTATTTATCTCATGTTTGAGGATTTGTCCATAGATTTGCCTCCAGATGAGGGACACTCTGATTAGCTCCAGACTCCATTTGTAGATATATCGTATTTACTTTATTTTAGCTGTAATAACTCACATAGGTCCGAAGTGTGCACAAATCACTTTTTTTTAGCAGAACTAGATATTTTCTATTCTAAAGATCAATTTAAAACACTGCTCACAAATGATGTGTTTGTAAGCCTTTTTCTTGAAGAGAACTCATCTCCTCTCACAGGTGTGCTATGTCAAGATGCTGATTAGACAGCATGAATATTGCAGGCACAATTAAAGCGACAATAGAAAGACAATCACAAGTGATAAGCTGTGGAGAGACAAGTTGTGGCCCTGACTCAAAAACAAAAAAAAAAAATCATCCTTCCCTTTGTCTTCCCAAACGTGTTAAATATGGGTTTTTGAGTCCCTATTACTGTGAATGTCAGTTGTGTTTCTCAGCAGACACCGTGTAAGTGAAGAAATATAAAAGACAGAGGAATCACTCCCCTCTTTGGCTCGATTACAGTTACACTGACAAATGTCACTTGTCTCTGTGTGTGTCAATCCTGATCCAGATGCACCGTTAATAGAGCTCCAGAGTCTTACCTACTGCAGACACAAGCTCAGGTTATTATAGCACCAAGAAATGCAACAGCTTCTTAAACCCTTCGTGACCTATAGGGACATTAGCATACCCTTTTTTGCATATCTGTTTTTAGAAACTTGCAGAAAATTAAGCAGTGGAAATGCTTAAATAAAAAAACTCAACTTACAAGACCTAAAAGACACCTCAACATTGAAAAATACAGAACCAGGGCACACACTTGATGACATATTACTTGCACACAAGTCTGCACAAGTATGCGGAAACGACAAGAATTTACTCACTGGAGCAAATTTATACTGTAACTGTAATAAATTAGAAACAGTTTTGAACATTTTCAACATGGAAAGTAATTTGCATTTACATCTACTATACTGTTAAACGAGCCTTCATAGCAGTCACAAAATAATCACAAGACATTTTTATAAACACAGTTATCACCATGTTTATCTTCGCCTTTCATTAGTTAAACAGTGGAGTTGTGAAATGAAAACAATTACAGTGAAACAGTCCAGCAAACTAAAAAGTTAGCTTTGTATTTATTTCTACACATTTTGTTAAATGTAATATACCATACCTGCCGTCTCTGTCCCAGTCGTACACCTCCACTTTGATTGTTCTGTTGGGAAAAAAAGCACAAATCAATCAGAGCAAATCAGGTGAAATCACAAACATTTGTCTAGAAAATGAACATTTCATCATCTTCACCGAGCATCACAAGCTCAAATTATAATGATTGTTCTCGTCAGGCAGACTATGCATTAGCCACACTTTATACATTACTTTATCTACACTTCCGGAAAATAGTTTGAAAACAAAGCATAAAAGTGAGGAATACATTTTTAGTCTTCAACGTATGGATATATTTTTGAACACAGATTGTTGCTTCATGCTCGATCACAGCTGTGCCAGTGTGCTCTTTGCACTGACAAGTCAGATTAGATGTGGCTATTTTATTCTTTTTTTTCTGTAGTGAGTATTAATATAAGGTGTTCTTACCGCTCATATTTTAAAGTAAATAAATAGGCTAATTAAATATAAAAAGCTGCTGACTGTAATATACCAAAATAGCCTATGTCTTTAGACCTGCTCAGAAAAGTCCTGGGTTAGACCTGGTAGAGTTCTGGGTTGGTCCTGGTCATGCTGCACCAGTTTGCTGCACTACAAAACTCTTCCTCTGTACAGAAGCCTGTCCCACAGCCTACCAATGGCATAGACAAAGTTAATGAACCTTTTACATCTCAGTTTTGCTTATCTATAAATTAAATAATTGCTGTCAACGCGCTACACATGTATGTATGTACTTAAATGACAAGTTCACACATTGATGATGATATACAGTATTTGTTGTTATGCCTCTGACCAAGATTTGTGTTGCTTATCTGTTATGCTGCCTGTCTGTCACTGCAGTCACAACAGATAATCTCCAAATACATATTTTCATCTGCATCCCATTACAGCAGAGAAGAAAACTGGGCTAGTGTATGTTAGATCAGTCCTTGTGAAACTCCTCAGCCACAGGGTCATTTGTGTCTCACAAAAGCCCTGCTGCGAGGTGAGAGGAGTGAGGGAAAATGGACACAGACACTGAAGAGCACAAGAGGGGAACAAGAAGGGACTGTGAAGGTCACGACAAAACTATAAGGATAGAGGAGGAGAATAAGGCAGCAAAGAAAACTGCTTCTCCAAGTCAGATTAATATATGTTTATGAAAAGTGATTATTAAACAAATATGAAGAGTAAGTCTGAGAAGATGCATGTGCAAAAAATGTTAATCATGAGTTAAAAAGAGAAAAGCACAACACAATTGACCCTATTTTGTCCCGCCCACTTGGCTTGGAAATGCACTTCCTGTTTAGCTCTGTTAAGGTAGCTAACGTGTTTGTATGTCTGCCTCGTGGGGCAATTTTAATTAAATATAATGACAGTTAAAATAAACCCATGGACTGATGTCTACAGGCTAAATGCAGCTAAACAGGAAGTGCGTGTCCTAGAAAAGTAGGCGAGACAAAATAGGGTCAATAGAGTGTTAGCTTAAAGGAGGGTCTGAAGATGTTCTGCAATACATATGAAGGATTTTCTTACAGTGTCTTAACTATGATGTAATAATGAGTAATAAGAATGCACCAATCCACCTTATTCAGTTCCGATCCTGATATTTTGGTTTTAACTCTGCCGATACCTAATATCAACCTACACAAGTGTAAGGACAGAAATTACTTTTTTTTTCCTCTTTTATATAAAAACATAATACATTTGCTCATATTGTATTATGTGACAATGTATAGTTACATAAATATTGTACAGAAGTCACTACCTAACAACTTAATCTGAATAAAATTCCCAATATTATGAGACGCTCTGGATCAACACCAGCCTGTAAATTAGTCTCATTATGTCCAATTAAATGCACAACCACGGCTGAAACAATAATCATGGAGCCGATACTTGTTCCAGCAAAATTTTCAGGCTCGGCACCGATAACCAATCTTAATATTTGATCGGTGCATTCCTATCAAGTAATAACAATAAAGCAAATGAAAAATAAATTTCTGTACATAGTACACAGTAGACAGTACAATAGACTATAAAAACTATATCATACAATGTTTTTTAAATTCCGCTGATTAGGGTTAACACTCCAGTACTTGTTACTTCTGAGTACTTAGAAATGATACAGTATTAATATTGATGTTGTGACCAAAAATTTAATTTAATAAAAAAGGAATTAATAGCAAAAGAAAAACCCAAAACAATGTAATAATTCTGAGCAGGCTTATATAGTCACAAAATTAACTATTATTTGGACAAGAGGAGGGCCTCCTTCTGCATGTTTCCAAAGAAAAACTCCTATAGCTAACTTTTTCACATGTTCTAATTAATGATTTTATCTTTCTATTTTGATTGGATTGAGTAGTTGACTTTTCACCTCCAGAAACGTATGTGGTGCCACTTTAAAGTGCAGGTGTTTTAACTGCTCAACAGTCTCACCACTCCACAAGTTTCACTTGTAAAGTGACATCAACTGCTTGCCTCCAGAAAACTACAATACATTTAATGCTAAAGCAATACTTTCTGCACAGACCAAAGTCAATCTTTTTCTCCTAGTGCAGCTCTTAAATGCATTTGGTCTAGGCAATAAAAATTGGTTATTGTGCAACATAATAGGACGTTGGCAATTACTCAATGCTTTGAAGAAGGGCCACGATGATTGGGCTAATCTGGTGCGCTCACAGCTTGTTGTGTCGGACTGAACGTATAAGATGCGGTTTCCTTTTGTTTGGTGGCCAACGGAGCTGCTGCTTATCTTGCCTCACAGACACAAAGATCTGATGTGTGCTTATGTGCGCTGTAACTGTGTGTGTCTCCTATTGATAAGCCCAGTGCGATTCTCCTCTTCTAATAAGCTTACAGCAGCCAACTCAAGATTAGCGCTTTAGCTGGGGAGACCACGAGATGACTGCTATCGACTTCAGATCAGAGCCGGGAAACACACCTTAATACACGAGACTGCTGGTGTTTCCAAAAATAAAACTGGAAAGTCTAAAGTAAACAAAAAGTTGTGTACTAATTGGGAGTCTGACTAGAGGTGCAGTGTAAAATAGTTTCAGAAACTGTGCCATTTAATGAAGGCTAGTTTACTTCTAAAAGGTGTCTAGTTTCATTTAAAAAGGTATCCCTAACATATTAATTGCAAAAGGCCCAAAACAAGGAAATAACACTTTGTGTTCAAATAGTTGAAACCTACGTACAACTATTTCAAGCAAGTGTTTTATGTTTCTGGGCATCAGCATCTGTCAGACCCTTTCTTAGTCTTTTCACATCAGTTCTGCAAAGGCACATCATATCAGAGATAATATTTGTGACAATGTTCAAAAGCCTGAATTCTCCTAAGAAACCCTCATCAGTGTCTATTGAATAGAGGGTTGACAGGTTGCCTGATGGTGTGGTTTTGTAATATCACTATCACGCTCAAAATGCAGTGAGGATGATCAAATCCCCCTTTCCCTAAATTTAGAAAATCTACAAAGAGCACAGCAGGGAAAAGACTCTTTGAATTCTGCAGGACTCATTCACCTATCAAACAGCCCCTTATTCCCCTCAGGGAGAGGCCTCAGAGCAGACCTCTCACTTCAACAGTTTTTATCCTCAGACCATAGGGCTAATGTACATTACCTTTCAGAAGGGCTGAGATTGCTCTTTTTCTGTCAGTGTTGTATTTATTGTGTTGATTAAGTGGATTACATACTAATTCCTTTAGCATAAAGTTAGCTAAAAATAAATGTTCCTTTCATTTTAATTGCTTTAGGCTTTTTACAAATTATGCACAACAGATCTACTTGAACTTGATTTAAACGTCCCCCACAAACACATTTAAAATAAAACTGTCTGATGGAAAACCATTAGAAGAGGGTGAAAGGAGGGTCTCCGAGAGTGGAGAGGTGCGATGTGATTGGCTTGTTTGTAATCAATGCTCAGTTTTGACTGGGCAGTCCATTCTGATGTCATAATCTATAAATGACACTGGCCTTTGCAGTGACAATTTGTGACTATTTTGACCTAAAATTTGCTCATTTGCTCAGCCTCCACTAAACGGCTAAAAATGATGGTAAGCAATGCTATTTAAAGCCATACAGAATAACTTGTTTTAGCTTCACTTTAATTATACAGAATATGTACACACTACAGACGTCACTTTTATGATCTTTCACTGGCATCAAGATTTTTTTTTATCTGTAGAATTAAAAAAAAAAAGTGAGATGAAAGAAGAGACAAACTGTTATTTAGACTATTTGAATATATGCACATCTTTTGTATTGTGCAGCACCGTGTTGTATTTTTGATAGTTTTTATGTAAAGCCCAACTAGGGATGAACTAGTCCTGGCTTAAATGTTGTAGTATATGAGATGAGCTTATGGTACATACTTGTTGAGAAGGAGGGTCTAAGGACAGAGGATGCTCTGGGACAATTATTCATTTGTCTGTTTATTTATAATTTGCTTTAACATGCTTGACCAATCATTATTTATTTTCACTGTTTGGTTTTGATTAATAAATGTTATGTTATGTTTTCTACCATTGATGTTTGCTAAATTAACAAACTTGAGAAGTCCTCTGAGATGACTGTTGTGATTTTGGGCTATAAAAAAAGATGTTATTTGATACTGTACTTGTCCCTATCTAATAAAAGTAAATAAATGCATTAAATGATTAGTAAGGAAAAACAACAACAACAACTCATATCTATCAAGAATTTACACCTGCTAATCTCCATGGAAATATAATTGCTTAATGTAGAATATTTCAGAACATGGATTTTAAATGCTTTAAATGTTGCAACGTGATAATGTTACTCAAAATGTTTTTTGCCAAATAAGATCTTAACAAATCTAAATTCATGTACATTAAAACAATGCTTAAAGCTTGACCTGTTTATTCAAAACAACAAAAAATGTCTTTGTGGAATCATCAGCATTTCAGCACCATGGACAGCTACATTGATTTGCAACAAACTTGAAACTACCTTTATAAATCACTTTAAAGACAAGCATAATCTTTCTACTTTAAAAACTAATCTCCATCACTGCCTGTTCTCATCCGCTGGCGCTATTTTCTAAACGATGAGCCATTCAATATAACAGCTCATAACAAACGTTTATGATGGCAATAAAATGCAAGAGGGAAACAAAAAACAAAAACTTTGCTTTATTCATTGTAATGTCTATGTATAACTTTAATATGCATGTATAAAATGCATTTTATTTGTATATTTTTTTTTTCAGTTTTATTATTTTATGACAGTATAAGTAAACTTTCTCCAGACAAATATCCACAGATTTACAGTGTATATATTTACACAAACATTTGGGCCAATCCTTAGACAGCAGCAGTTGACAGCAGTCGAGAAATATAAATTGTTTTTCTACCATAGAGTTGGTCTTAATAGTAGGTCTGCTCTAGCTGTTATTTCTAAAACGCAGTGTGTAATGTATATGATGCTGAACAAGATTATATATTTTTGTTAACCAATGTTTTCATGTATAATCCAATATATCTTGAATAAAGGACAACTGGAGAGGCTGCATTCCTCTGTTTTGTGTAATATAGCACATATAAAGCACACTGTTTAGCTTGCATGTCCCTTCAGCACAACCACAGTCACACTAGCATGTTTTTAGATTATTCTAGAGTTTTCTAGAACGTAAACATTAAACACGTTCTGTTTTCTCTGTGGGGCAGTGGCGGCTGTCAGTAGGGGACGCAAGTGAGCCGCACTCGTTGATCAGACCCTGAAAAATAAGCAAATAAAGCTTCTAATACATTCCTACGTTAGTACAATGACTTACTGAAGTCTATGGAGTTTTCCCGTGGAGCAGGAGCTATAGCCAAACATATAAGAATGTAACGGGGAAGGCTGTACTATCACGAGAATGTGAGAATCTCTCGTGCATTATCTCGCAGCTATAATCTTGTTCCTGATTCGCAGGGTGCAACTCAGAAGTTTAAATGTCCTGGAGGTATTCTATTCTTGCCATAGACACCTGTGTCATGGTTCAACAGGTGACCCAATGAAAACCACTGTACATTTGTTCTGATGTCTCTCACTGACTCAATTTTACTTTAACAGTCACTGTGAGAATAAAGAATGCCTTCACATCGGTGCTGTACTGCCACAAGTACTAATTTAGTCTTAAAAACTTACTTTTTAAGTTGTTTTGTAACTGACCAATCAAGACTAAGTTTGTGACCGACCAATCATGATTCAGCACAACAGACATGCTTTCTAATACTAGCGCAACGGAGCACCGGAGCAGCATCACATTATCATCATATTTCTTTTGTCTAAACTTCTGGAGCTGTTGATCCAGTTGGACAAGGATCTAGATCAGTTTCATTTCACAAAATATTCTAGTGATGATGGTGTGTGGCGTGCATGTGTGTGTTTCTTGTATTGCCATGGAGCTGTGTGTCAAATTCCCTCCTTTCCTCCCAGGCCCTGCTTCTTTAGTGTTGATGTATTGGACAAATAGGTCTTTTTACTTCATTTAGGTTGTCTTGGGACATGTTCGTCTTACTGACCTGTCGAAGTCTCCGTTGCACAACGCTCTCACTGGGATCTTAAATGCCTGCCACACTGGGTTCAGCGTGTTCTTTATCACCTCTGTCTTGTGGCAAATTGTGAACCTGCCAGATGGAAAGTAAGACAAGAAAATTAGATGAGAAATAAATTCAGCAAATGGCTAATTAACATAAGTCATTACAGATACATCAAAATCTTAAGTTTCTTTTTTTTTTTTTTTTTTTTTTTTTGACAATTTCCCAATCATGTGTTTCAAGGCAATTTAAATTAGGGTTAGGGTTAGTAAATAAATGACTAACCAAACTGAATATATATTGAAAAAATATATACTTTTATAAGTTGCTCTTGAGAACAATAGAAACATAGTTTTTCTTACTGAAGTTCTGCATAAAAATGTGTTTTATGATTTCTTGTTTGTAGTGAATAATTTCTTATTTTCAAGAAATTTCCATTTCATTTTTCTGTCCAAATTTCAGTATGTAATCACTAGAAAATAAACTACATTTTGTGGTTGTAATTTTTATGTAATTGCGGGAAAAAAACATTCTTTGTGTATCTCTAATGCTAATACTGTATATACAGTAGTAAGGTCAACAAAAAGTGTTTTGTTGTTTTTTTAACAAATATATAATATATAACAATAAAATGCTGCCACAAACACCAAAGACAGGTAAAGTGAGAATGATGATTTTACAATTAAATATGAAATTAGAAATGGATATTTTTTTGGCATTTGTTTGGCAGATTTCCCTTTCCATTACAGTGATCTTGAATATGAATCCTTATACATGCATGCTCTCCCTTCTGTCCAAACACATCCATGCAGATCCACAGTTGCTCTTCTTCCTAGAGTTCAGATCTGAAGCGAATCAATGAAACCAATTTCCTCTGGCACAGGCAGGATTTAACCAAAGATGAAAGAGGAGAGAGGCAATGTCTGTACTCACGTGCCATCCTCATTGCTCCGGTAGAAAACCAGAAAGGGGTCCGATTTCCCAAAGAAATCCATTTTGTCCAATTTGTTTCCACAGAATTGCATCATGACAGATTCCTAACAGCAGCAGAGAGAATACACTCAGTAAATAGGGATTTTAATAAGTGAACACTGGCCTGATTAGCTCCACATTCTAAATCCTCACCCTGCAGTTGTTCAGCTCCTCAGCTTTGACGATAATGGTTCCACACTTCTTTCCCGAAATCCCTCTGCAGCAAAACACCGCAAAAGAGCAAACACACACATTAGTCTCCACAGAACTAATTAGAAACAATTAAACAAACCGAAAACACAAGAGAGTGTGTGAGCATCATTTAGTACAGGTGAGTGTGTGAGAGCATCGTTTATTACAGGTGAGTGCGTTAGCGTTTAGCACAAATGAGAGAGTGAGCATTGTTTAGCACAAGTGAGTTCTAAAATTACAGTTTACATCCCTCATATCAGAGTTTCCCAAGCAGAGGTTCAATGCAGACAGAATAATGCCATCAGTATTTGTAGCATACAAGTAGAGAAGCTAAGCTTTGTGTAGCCAAAAGTGTGTTCTATACTGTCGTAGGAGAGACCACAGTCCGGCCCATTACATGGACCATTTCTAGAGATTCTGTTCACTTGCCTGACCAGCCAGTCCCTACATGCTTTGACAGACACTTTACAAAGTGTGAGGGTTTGGGATCAGAGCGCCAGGGTTCAACTTTGAGGACGGGCTTTCCGAGCACTGAGTCAACCAATCACAGAAAACCCAGAAATTCCACCAAAACAGTGACATGCTAAGCCAGATGTTTTCATAAACATGTAGCGCAAGTATGACGCCTCTCAACACAGTTTTCTGCCCATAGTCTGTGGCCTGTGTGGCTTTTGTTAATGGGCTTTGTGTTTGTTCTTCATAACTGGTGGTCTGTGGTGTGATTTTGATGGTGTGGAATTAAAATTCCAAATACTAGTAAGTACACAAACCAAGTACACAAATAAAGTGTAGCTTTATTTATGTTACACAGTGAAGCAACAAGCAACTCTGCTCTTTAAAAACTTTTCTGTTCCAGTAGTTGCCATCAGGAAAAATGCTTAATTATCTCAAGGCAAAAATAGGTTAAAAAGACCCTCAGACCATACGTTTAACAAACTCTTCTGAACTGTAGCTTTACTGCTTTCCCTATGTATCTATCTCATCCAATTTTCCTAACAAATTAATATTAAGGTATTAAACAGCCTTGCATTTAGGATTTACTTTTTTGAGTATGGATGGAATTTAATTTATTGACACATGATTACGTTTAAAATACTCCCATCATTGTGGTATAGCTACATGAGGATCAATCAGTTATTCTAAAGTGCATTAATGTGACTGTATTCATTCAGCTACAGTATAGTCATCTGCCTTGGGGCTGACCAACACAGCCTTGTCTACATGGACAGTACAGGAGCATGAGCACGTTTGCGTTTATAATGAAGTATGTCATAATAAAACAGTCCACAGAAGAATAATGAGTCCAACCTCCTCCAGTGTAGAACAGATAGTTGTGTGAGAGAAGCAGCAGTGGATAATTTGCCTTCTCTTTGAGAGTTCTGACACGGCTCCCCACCTGCAGGAAGCACCTCCACTCTCATTTAGACTGACAGGAATTGGGGTCGAGGACCTCACAGTGAGAGTAATTCAAGTCCACTTTACTTCAACACAAGAGACCAGACAAGAGTGCTTCGGAAATGATAGACAGATCACAATGAAATGGATGCTGAAGATGAGGGATGGAGATAATATGCTGTGAGCTGCTTTTCATAGTACTTTCTTGTGAATTTGAGCGTGGTATAAATAAGATTGAACATCTATGAACTCTAGTGCTCTAAAACATGTCCACATGTTTCCAAATGACCTTTAGCAAAATCTAATACTTGGCTTATTGTTGTGTCTGAAAAATCATTCAGTTTAAAATGCAATCTATAGTAAGAACATGCCACTAGGCTAAGATGCTTTGTGTGCCTTCATAAAACAAAAAAATCATTGATCGAGGTTAAGCCTAAGAAGCAGTGACAGTGCACATCCACTATTGGCTCGCAGTAAATGACCTGTGTGTGTTTTTTAAATCTGTCTGCTTCTCTTTACTCTCGCTCTGCCCTTTTAGACTCACTATTCTGGGCCTGCAGCATCTTCTGTAATGTCACCTATGACTTTTAAACGTTTCAACTCAAATGCTTCTCTTATTAAGTGCTGCAGTTTTAAGACACTTTAAAAAAGAAACACAATACTTGGGCATTTTTCTAATACTAGGCTACTCCTCATTCCTGCTGTTAGTTTTCTTGTATTTTTAACATGCTGCTGCTATGAATGCAAACCTTTTTTTGAAGTCAGTTGTCATTACAAGAACGCTGAAATTTATAGAGCACTTACAGGTCAGAGAAGCTTCTGCTTCACAAATTTTATCCTTTAAGTTTGTGAATTTATTCAAGATTGGACAAAGCACAGCCACTGTGCCCTTTGGCGAGATTCTTTAGCAAGGTCTGCAGTGCTCTAAGGAGTTTAAGATCTTTTGCGATTTTTAGATGTGTCAACAACAACAAAACAGACCACATTTACAATGCCTCAAGTGGCAAGAAGAACAGGGACGACAAAGACTTGGAGAGCAAAGCAGCAAGCAGAGAACAGTGCATCCATCAAGTGATCAAGCGCACTGTTTTCTTTCACGTTATAAAAGTGAAACAACAACTAGAATTTGCAATTGCTGAAGCAATTGCGGAGTGACTGCGACTGTGAAAATGTGGGAGTGGCCAAACTTAAAGCAGCTATCTTGTCGATAACGGCAAAGCGACATTATCGCCTTCCTGACGGTTTTGCTGTTGGCAGTTGAGCTGGTGGCTAGTTGTGAGTCTCTCCCTGAATATTGGAGGGGTATAAACTACACCCCGTGGGTTATAAGTTTTCCAGTTTTCAAAATGTCATGTTAAAGTGAAATTGTTTAATTTACTCGTCAGGCCTGGGGATCGATCGAGCTACATTGTGATTCACAGTCATTTACCTTATCCAGTAACCTAGTAGAGATATGAGAATCAGTGAGTATGTGAGGAGGGGAAACTTGGTGTTATCAGTGAAAAGGTTAGCAAGTTGAAAAAGTCATGCCTGGGATTCGAACCTACAACCTGTGGAATACCAGTCTACATGATTTAGCCACTGGACCACAAGGTCACTTGTGAAAACAAGTATCAGAGATTGGTGATAAAAAATAAAGACCTATTCATATCATAATGGAAATGCTGAACTTATTAAGTGAAATATCATTTGAGGAGATTACAAAGTGAACAGGTTAAATTAATGAAATTAATTAATGAAATTAATGTACCTAAATTTTGTTGATAACTAGCAACTAACCTATCAGAAAGAATGTAAGCTATGAATCATGAGTTATATCTTGCAAGTCACTTCATGAGAAATATGATTCTTAGCCACTGATTATTCAAAAGAATTGTATTTCTTCAAAATGTAAGCAGAAGTATAGTGTTTTTTGTTTTTTACCAACTTGTGTTGAAACAAGTCCCTGACCCTATCACGGACACTTGTGCCTGTCTCGTGGTGCAACATAAGTTCAAAGAAGAAACCAAACTGGCATTGCAAATCAGGGAGTCATGTGAGAATCATTCTGCTTTCTGATTGGATAATTCTCTTAAGAACCAAGAGGTGGAAAGTAAAGGCTTGAAATATTATCTTAAAGATCTTCAGGTAGCACGACATGAATCTCTGTCATTTCAAATTGAATAAACTCTTTTTAGCAAGTAATGCATTGGATTTTCTTACAATTAGTTTGTATTATTTCTTGTCATTTAAAAGATGCCAACTCCAGGATTTGAACCAGCAACCTCTGGTTTGAGAGAGCAGTACCACTTGGATATACAGTATGTTCTGTGATACAAATATGTCTAAGAGACTAAAAGAAAATGAGTAGCCAATCAAGTCATAATGCACAACACCTGTGAGGCAGACCAAGTGCAAAGTAAGTTATGTCAAACAGTTATATCTGTTTGCCTCCAATTGATGCAGCCATTTATTTTATAATTTACAGTTATCTCAAGTACTAAAGTAATAATACATTTTACTGGAGCAAATAGTGACTGCATTAAATGCGCAGTCACTCAAAGATGAAACGCCAGTGCATTAAGTCTGGTTTAAAAACGTCACAGGAGAGCGGAGGGTCATATCATCACTCACACACCCTCCATCAGCCACATCACACCCGTCCTACAACAGCTCCACTGGCTCCCCATCACACACCGCATTCAGTACAAAATCCTGCTCCACACATTCAAAGCCATCCATAATCTTGCACCTCCATATCTCTCTGACCTCCTCCACATCGCCACACCTGTTCGCTCTCTCCGCTCCTCCTCCTCCCTCCAGCTCTCTGTCCCCTCAGCTCGCCTTGTCACCATGGGGAGCAGGGCTTTCAGTCGCTCTGCTCCCCAGCTCTGGAACACTCTCCCACCTGACCTCTGCAACACAGACACACTCCCACACTTCAAATCCAAACTCAAAACTCATCTGTTCAGACTGGCATATTCACTATAACCATAACCAAAACTGCACTGCCAATTGTTATTTAACTGTTGTTTTTTTAACTGTTGCTTTTTAATGTATGTTGTAATGTTATAATGTTGTTGTAAGGCGACCTTGAGTGCCCAGAAAGGCACCTAATAAATAAAATGTATTATTATTATTATTATTAGAGGTAAAGAGCTTTTACACCGATGTATTGTGGGCGTGAAATGAAACATGAACATGAAGTTTATACAAACAAAGTGTTAGCCATGTTCTGTAGTCTAGTAAAGTAGTAAGTAGTAAGTAAGTAATCTTTATTTGTAGAGCGCATTTCACAGACAGAGTCACAAAGCGCTTCACAGAGTGATGAACCCCCCCCTCTCCACTCAGTGACAGTAAACTGCCCTGGGGCACCTCACCAGAGGCGATTCGCTTAAACACCAGGCGCTTCAACCTCCGACTACCACCAAGTGTTCCCTAACATGCATGTTATTGGTTAGTGGGGAAACCGGAGTGCCCGGAGGAAACCACCCAGACACGGAGAGAAACATGCAAACTCCACACAGAAAGGTCCCGGGCCGTGCGGGAATCGAACCCGCGACCTTCTTGCTTTTAGGCCAGAGGGCTAACCGCTCTGCCACCATGCCGCAGTAGGTGCTTCACTCATCATTTAAGAAGCAGGTGCGTTGGAAATGGAATACATAATGCTCGTAAAGAAGAATCCCACACTTTGACTATGTGAACAAAGCGTTACATTTACTTACAGAAGATGAGGCAATGTTTCTATTTTATTTTACATTTTAAGATCCGCCGTCACAAGGCAGATGAACCAGATATTTTCTAATAGAACATGAACATGAACCTCACGATGATGCATCCTGATAAATAGTCGTGGCAGAGTTGCAGTGATGCAGAAATAAGAAGAGAAACCTCTTTTTACTAAAAGACAACTTGACAAAGAAAGCAGCAATCCCGTCCCAAATTTCTCAACTTTGAGTGTCTGAGGTTTCAGCGAGGAGAAAGAAAGAGATTTATACTGAGAGACAAGAGAAATTTTTCAAGTTTGCTGAATTTTGTGCTTTGTTCATTTTTTTCAGTAAGAATTACAAACAAAGTTTTATAAATGAGACCCCTGGGTATTTTGAAAATGTGATGTTTAGGGCACAAGTGGTCAATTAAATCTGTCGCAGTACATAAAGGCATGGCAACGCGTCGACCCGCTCCAGGTGCATGTATTTTTGTAATCGACATTGTTGATTATGTTGACGAGTCATTGTAGCTCTAGTGACCTGTTCTGCTTTTCCAACAAACTTTCTAGGGAGAAAACATACTGACTCTGACCCTAACTGACTAATTAGAATGGGGAAAAGGCATGTACAGTAGTTTGTGCAGTTTAAGGTCATTATTAGTCTAAATATAAACGTGTCAGTTTCACTAATATGGACCATGGTGAGTGCTAATAAAGCTGATTGCACTGTGATTTTCTGATTGACTTCTCGGTTGAGAACAACTACTCCCAACAGAGAGATAATGAGCAGCACCAAAGGAAGCCCCACTTCCAACTGACCCTCCCACTCTCCAGTCGTCTGTACTTTCTCACCTGTTTAACTCTGTTTCGGAGTCAGTTCAATCAACAGCTACAGCTACTCTCACCATCCACCTCTCAGTCATGTTGTCTCTGTGTTCTGGTGACGATGCTAAAGGAAAAACGCCATGACAGTTCCCCTTGGCGATGGGATATTGAATGGGACATGTTGGCTCGTTATTCCGTCAAATGGCTGCTTTTTGCTCCCCTCTTGTGTTTTTCTCGAGAGCGATGTGGTCATTATTTTGGAGCGCAGAAGGAGACCAGACGTGGGTGTGCACAGTGAGGGGCTGCTGCAGTTACACACTGATTTATGGGTGCCACAGTTTGTCTCATGCATGCCACTCCTACAGAATCATTAACATAGACATTTGTGATGCATTGTGGGTTTTCACAAAGTCAACAGTTACAGTAAAATGCGGCTACATATACTGTAAATAAACAAGGGTTTGCTTTTGCACATTTTTGCTGGGTATGGCACATTTCTGCTTAAATTGTAGTGTATACTAAGAAGGTAGTTTGCTAGGAAGTTCACTAGATTAGAAGTAAAGAAAATTTCTGTTTGTCTAAAACTTGACATACTTTAAGCATACATTAGTAGCAGTATGACAATTTCTCACAAATAAACACTCTTCATTAAGGTGAATAAATACATGACAAACAAAAAACCATCACAGGTGAATAAGATTGGGAAAAAAAAGAAGAAGAGGAAGAAAAAAAAAATCAATTGGTGATTTTCTGTGTGATTTGATGAAAACTGAAATATGAACTGTTAATAAAAGAATGTCATAATTTGGAGGCTAAGCTACAAATACAGGCCTGGCCAATAATGTTGTTATTATTACCATGCTGTGTCTTTCAACCAATCGCAATACAAAAATTATCCTTATAATATTTCTTGCTGATTATAAGTATAATCTTTTTCCAAATACAGAATCTCTAACTTAAACATTTTTAGTTGGTCAAAAAAATTCATCGTCATTATAACAACGTTCCCCATGTCGACTGCAAGTAAAACTAAGAAAAGAAAACGAAAAAAAAGATAAACCTTAAAATACTTTGAGCCCAGTTGCATCAATTTAAACTGCAATCTCATTATGATTGTGATTTATCGTGCAGCACTAAAATTCAAGTTCACCTTGAAATGTGGGTTATAACATGCACATGAAAATAAGCAATGATATTACTTAAATACAAGTAAATGTTTGTCTCTCTGAAAGAGGGCTGACAGAGTTCCTTTTAGTACGTTACATTTGTGCAATGAAAAGTTAGTGTGGAAAGATTAGGTACCATCATGAATCCTGTAATCAAGAAGCAAGCATCTGCAATCAGTGGTTGGCGAGAGGTGTGTACTGAGGATCGGGGCCACTTCAGGATAGGGAAAAAACTAATTCAAGACTCACTATTTGCACTGTTCAGCAAATAAACCTAGAAAGAATCTCAATTTTAGTCACATCTTTGAGAATCGAGCTAATTTCAGTGGTTTCTCCCAAATTGAGACGCAAGGGGGTCATTGACACCCAGCCCCTGTCAAACAGCAAACAAAACCAAAGTCTTTCAGCCCGATCTTGCCCTTTTGTCTTAGCCGGTCTTAGCCTTGGTCTTAAGTATTCCTCTGTTGGCCACTAGTGGCTCTCTCCAAGCTCTATACACTGTCAGTATAGAAGGTGTGGCTCCAGCCAGATGTGAGGGGGTGCAGTTTTTTTCATTGAACCTGACACATGCTCATGCCTGTGACAAGTGAGCAGCTGCTTTAGGATTACAGGCAAAAGAGAACTGTAGCAGCAGCTTCAGTTTGAAAAAAACCTGCAATAATAGAAATCTATTTGGTGAAAGTCTATTTACTTGACAGACTTTATCAACTTTGTCTAAAAATGAGGCCAACATTTTTTACACACATAAAAAATGGTTTAAAAAATACATGATGGCCTCTTTGGCCTTTCCATTGCATTCACACTGACCCATGTTCACTCTCACATCTGATTATCTTTTTTATTAAGTCAACAAGCTTTATTAAAAGAAAAGACACATTTTTAGACAAAGTTGTTAAGTCTGTCAAGTAAATAGACTTTCACCAAATAGATTTCTATTATTACAGTTTTTTTTCAAACTGAAGCTGCTGCTACAGTTCTCTTTTGCCTGTGATCCTAAAGCAGTTGCTCACTTGTCACAAGCGTGAGCATGTGTCAGGTTCAATGAAAAAAACTGCACCCTCACATCTGGCTGGAGCCACACCTTCTATACTGACAGTGTATAGAGCTTGGAGAGAGCCACTAGTGGCCAACAGAGGAATAATTAAGACCAAGGCTAAGACCGGCTAAGACAAAAGGGCAAGATCGGGCTGTTTGTGTCTCCGTCTTCACAAATGCAACAATCAGTAGAGCATTCACCGTCATCAGCTTCTGTCTGAGAGATGTGCCTCTGTAAATGCAGCATGATACTGTATCACACAAGGAGGACAAAGACTAGTGTGAATATGATGGAAAAAGCACAGGGTTTGGAGTCAAATCAACTACAAATCAAACTACATTTGAAAGCTGCAAATGCTGGCCCAGTGTAATTAAAATCTATGTAAATTGAAGGTAATTAATGATGAATGAAATGAATAACAAAGCCTAAAACTAGTAGCAGCCAATTTAAGTGAAAATAAAACAGCATTTCCTTGTAGGTCAAAATGCATAAAATGAAGGACTAAAACGTTTTGAAAAAACATGCTTCAGTTTGGTTTTACTTTTCGATAGTAGAAATTCTGTTCAAAGTGCACAAGTTAAACATCAAGAAAGCTCAACAACTGAAGATAAGCTTTGTTTGAAATACAAAATCAGGTGTGTCCAAACTTTTTACAACATGGAGCAAAGGGCCACAAACTACATGACAATGAATTTACAATTTAACACCTTTAATATAGCTTTAGCCATTATTTTTAAGGTCTGCATCACATAACAATATTTGCTATTTAGGTCACGTTAGCATGATTTTCCAATTAAAACACTGTTATTATTTGTTGTCAAAAATAGTGAGCCTCACTAAATTGTTCAAATTTTATGAATCAATCAACCTTTACTTGTATAGCTCTTTGCAACACAAAAGGTGACCAAAGTGCTTCCCAATAAAACAAAATAAAATGCAAACTACTATATACAGTACCATAGAAATAACATCAATATATAGTAACAGTAAAATAAGAGACACAAAATATACATGTTATTACATAACTGAAGCCATCCTGAACAAATGTGTTTTGAGCCTTGATTTAAAAAGGCCAAAGTTTGTGTGAATATCAGGAGGGAGTTTGTTCTTGAGTCTGGGACCAGTCACAGAGAAAACCCAATCACCCCAATGTTTCAGCCTGGTTTTGGGAACCTCAAGCAGGAGCTGGTTTGTTGACTTAAAGCCCGACTTAGGTTTTGAACATTCAAAAGTCCAGGCAAGTAAAAAGGAGCAATGCTGTTAAAAGCTTTAAAAACTAAAATTACTCTTTTAAAATCAATTCCAAAAGAAACTGGAAGCCAATAAAGTTCAAAAAGGACCAGGGTGATTTTTTTTTTTTTTTTTGGTTATTTAAACATCAAAAGTTAGAAAATATATTGATGAAGCATCAATAAATCAGCAATGATTATTGAAAGAGAACCAGACAAACCAAAGCATACAGATAACTACCTCTGGACCTCTTTTTGTAGTTTTTTCTTGCCCAAAAGAAAAAAAAAACCTACAGACCCACAGACACACGCAACCACACACACTCACTCACAAACAGTGGCCAAAAGAGGAACCTGGCAGAAAACTGCAGTTAAGCAGAGATCCACATTCATAGAGAGACAGAGGCTCATTCCAAACAGAAATCACATCAAGCATTCATAAATAATACCACTAATATGACTACACTAAAAAGTTAAATGCTCCTCCATTCTCTCTGAAGTGTCCAACGTGTAGCTCCACATCAGTGTATTTGAAGCTAAAAGTCAGAGGCAGCCCTGTGGGAGCCCCGCAACAGCAAGCCCACATCAAACTTTCATAACAGTTCTTTTTGAATCGTTTGAATTAATTATACGGTTCACTTTAAAAACTAAATGTATTGTAAAAGATTTAAAAAACAGCCAGCTATGGGGAAGTACCTATAAACATTTAAAAACCTCACAGATTCACCAGAAATAGGTCAAATGAGTTCTGTCTCATTACAGCCGTCTTTGCAAGCATAATTTCAGACATCTTTACAAGCATAATTTTTGAACAGAAAAATTAAGCAGCGTCGATGCAGAAACATGTCTGCCAACAAATCTACTGCGAATGAGCGCTACTGTGGGCTTTAGAAGAGCTATCACGGGCCAGCAGTAGAGGCTCAGCTGGTAGAGTATTCACTGTTTATCCTGAAAGTTGGCAGCAGACTGTAGTTTCTGCACAGCGTGAAGGACTGTCCCAATAATAAATAGACTTACTTATAAATGAAAAACGTGGCATGAAGAACTCTGGCCTCAGTACTTTTTATATAACCCATGCCTTTGATTGTCATCTGAACCTGACGCATAATTGATGCTGACTAGTGATTCACTCAGTGCAAAGTTTCCTGGAATTCTCATTCTTTAGGGCTGTTGTGTCAGTGATAGGCTCCCTGCAATCACGTGGCTTCTGGGAAGTTTAAGTTGTATTTGTCTTTGTCCTGAAATTTTGGAGTTTTGATGCCACCAACAATAACATTTAGATTAGATCTGTAATTCATTAAACAATAGCTTAATTACAGCTTTTAGAAGTATATATTTGA
Organism: Mugilogobius chulae; assembly: GCA_038363315.1. Lineage (NCBI taxonomy): Eukaryota > Metazoa > Chordata > Actinopteri > Gobiiformes > Gobiidae > Mugilogobius > Mugilogobius chulae. The sequence goes on along the minus strand of CM076396.1, from coordinate 38,110,920 downwards.
GCCTTTATAATGTTTAACATACTGTAAGTATTTCTTAATTCAATAGATTGGGTTATGGTTACACTTTAGTCCCCATAGGGAAAGCCATTCTCTACATTTGACACAACCTTCGACTGGCTTTCTCCTCAGGAGCAGTGAACACCACAGTGCAGTGCTCTGAAACCCAAGACTACAGATTTCATGAGGAAATCTGTAGTCTGCATTTGATTGAGCTGAAGTATTTTATTAAAAGTGCTAGCCAATTTGTTCATCATATTATCTTTCAAAGATGTGCTTGGATGAAAAAAAAAATGTATCATGTTTTTAATAAAAAAACAAAACTCCTCTCATAGGATTTTTGATTTGTACCTATTCTTTTAAAAACTCATTTAAATTAAGCTTAACCTCATGTGTTGTGACACTATATATGACATTAGTTATAGCTGAGCACCAGCTTTTGATCAGAGTTCCTAATGTGTTTTCCTTGTCCAAATGTTCATATGGATTTTTCCATAAACTCATACAAAGTTTTCAGGAATCAAATGAATGCAACAGAGTACCTGTAGTTTCACAAACATACAAATGAGAAGCTGGGGGTAGGCTCATGCAATCGATCTCTTAACAACTCAGCTGTCTGGTATAACTTGATGACTTTAGGGCAGTCTCCTGTAATTTATCCATGATTTATGACATTAAAAGGCCAAATATGCAACTATGGAATAAAGCTGAGAGTATAAACAGGTCCAAACCAGCCATGTCCACTTGAGGAGAGCTCAAAATCTCGCTACCTCCTCTTTTACACAATACTGTTAGTGAGAAGACCTGATAAATTACCATACATGCATATGAATAAATGATTGAAATATAAATAAATAACTTTAGACAGAGCCAATATAAAACGGCTTTTAAATATTGGTGAATGGTTGGGGTATTTTTTAATTTGTAAGTTTGCAAACTGACTCTGATTCATCCCACAGTGGTGGATTTCACTGTAAATAAAAGGGGTTCAGTTTTGCTTTTATGTTTACCATTTCTAGGAAACTAACGGATTGTTTTTATTAAATGGTGGACAAAATTCAATTAATTAAAAAAAAAGTGGAGGGTAATTAAAGTGGTAATGGGTTCATCATTCTGTTTATGTTGATACTAATAATCTTAGTAAAAAGAAAATGAAATGTGACTCTAATCAGGTTAGCTAACAAGGCAAAAAACATGATCCCAACTGTATATACCCACACTCTTTTGTCCCGGTGAGAACTTTTGAGTCCTCCTGTCGCTGTTGTTTCTCTTGCTTGTCAGCTTCTCTCTCCGTGGCACTCCCTCAGCTCCCCAAATGCCCACCGGAGTTTGATTGAACAATGTAATTAGCTGTAATTGGCACTCATTAAAATGGTTAAAGATCCCCCTGTCGTGTGGGGCTGCAGGTGTGTGCCTCTGCCCTGGATTCAGTGCACAATGACTTCTACAGCTGGTCCCTCATACCTGCCACCGTGATGCGCACTGACAGCACACTTTCAATGTCCAATTATTCATGCCGAACAATCCTTCGCCTCCAAAACGGCCGCCGAATGTCAACAGTAATAATAATTCGGAGACGAAGGTAAATAACGTAACAGAAAAATGCCTTCAAAGGACGCAAAAGATATATTAAAAACACAATGGAACAGATGTGTGTTTTCTCTGCTGGGAAAAGGAAAAGGTTTGTAAACAAAAGTGATTGGCAGTTTAAGCCCAAATAGAGTCACAAATTAAATGTCATGCTAATTTAGATGAACAAAATGAAGGTGTTTGGTTTTCTAAATAGCTTGGAGCATTGAAGATAAATAAGGCAAGACACAACAGGCAAAATGCTTTGTTTGTCTGTTTAGTCTTACAGTTTACACTTTTAGCTGCATGTGCAATTTGTACGTTAGGACATTTTATTATTTAACCAACATTTATTGTAAATTCAAAGGCTGTTGGTGTCACATATTTTTCTTCCACATCAGTCATTTCTGTTCTCACTTAAGGATTTTTTTATCCCAGAAAATTCAAGTAAAAAAAAAACATTGTTTTTGTCTTCAATAAAGTTCAAATCTTAATATTGAAATATTGTGCTTAAGCAGCTTGATTAAAAAACAACTGTGCCACAAGATCTTGCGAGATGAAATTGCCACGAGACTGCGCTCACACGCAAAGATCTAATATTTCTTCCGTCTTTTTGTTTGAAATGCTCATTGTAATTAAAAGTTCTCTTCAATCTGATGCATGTGCCAAACATTTTATCATTTTATATGTGGCCCAAAAGGTTTCATAAAAGGCTTTATAAACTTTGTTTTCATTATATTAGCACTTAGAATAATGTGGTTGGTTGTCTTAAATTAATGAAATTTTAAGAGTGACTATAATTTTTCAATCTTATACAGATGTATATGAAGTTTGTAAGCTCAATTACTATCCAAGTATCAAATATGGAGACGAATAATTGTATTTTGTCAGAGTAGAAGAATGTATTACAGTGGTATAGTGACAACTGACCTACTGAGGAAAACCATGAAGCCAATGAGGCCCTTTGGTGAAAATGAGTTTGATACCCTGATCTGGAGGAACATATTCTGCTACAGCATTAACTGCCCTAGTTTTATTTTGTAGCGAGGGGAGCTATATCGATGCAGACATTTAGTTGCAAAATTAAATTCTATAAATGTAGTGCAATGATTTTCTTCCTATTGACTACAGCGTTCGTATTTATGTTCATGTGTTCATGGAAAGTAACTTCAATAGTAATTTTAATAAACAGGAGATGGTTATTGGGAATACCTTTTAGCATGTCATATTCTTTCTTGTGTCCACTGCATATATTAACATGTAAAAGTGCTTTCTATAATACCTGTGCCATTAAACTAATTGGAGAACAAAGGCTCGATGTTTTCTCTGAACACAAAACCTGCTTTACTAAGATCACATCTCTTGGTTTTCTGAGGACATTATAAAAGGTATCAAAATTAAAGAGCCTGCATGCACTTAAGTCGATTGAAGAGTGTTTTCCCCCAAGACTTCATCTCAAAAGCCCCTCTCACCACACGACTCGACTCAAACCTCACTGCACACGACAGCATTTTGCACTTTAGTCCAAACTGGTCTTCAGGAAGGCAAGTGCTTGTTTGTCAGAGTAGGAAATACAGAATCCCTACTAAGTTCATGTGCCTATAATAAAGAGATGAGCAGTAATAATTAAGCAATTCAAAACTAAATATTCCAAACCTAGATGACCAAAAGTCGGTAAAATAATGAGTAAAATGATGCTGTGTCATTTTTTGCAATGATTATTATCCACTAAATCTGATATGTGAAGTGCAAGTTGTCTCTTAACCAGCTTCTATCACAAGTACAATTATTATTTTTTAGGAATGTCGGAGGTGAGAACTATTCCAATTTCCAGTTGCTTGGAATGCTGCCAGTTCCCTGTTCAAAGCATTTCAACCGAACCAACTTGTATGTAAACATTATGTCTAAAGGCCTATTCATTCACTCACTTCTTATGAAGTATAAGAAGTTAGAAGTTTGTTCAGCCCGCTCGGGCCATACGAACAATACAAAGTTCGTTTCAGCTCTGGCCTTTAAACTTCAGCAGACGCGCCACAGCCAAACTTCCCTAGACCCCGCTCTTGTGAGCCCTAACATGCGCTTCTACGTGGTTACTATGTAGATTTTTATCACAGACTGCTCAGTTAATACAAGGACGTTGTGCTTATGTCTTTAATTTCTCCTTGAAACATGGCTGATGCACAACCCGAAGTTTGATAAAAAAAAAAAAGCTGTCCAGTCATTTAGAATGACTGGACCAACTGTGTGCTTACTATAATACAAAGCTCATGTACAATTTGATAAATTGACAGCAGAACCATTCTTACACTTCCCATTTTAAGGCTTGGGATTGTATCATCACACATGAGTATGTTCAAAACAGAATTAATTAAAGCATATTCTGACACTACAGAGTGATAGATAAATTTACCAGTACTGACCCATCAGTTTTTTGGGCTGCTCCACGGCTGTTTTATTTGCTTTTTTTGTTTTGGCTCATGTATTCCTATGTACGTTTTGCAAACCAGACAGGAAACATGGCAGATTTCTCATTATTTCCATGGTAACCACTGTTGTCTTTTTTGAATGGGCTGTGTGCACGGAATTTCAGTTGGCTTGCGATTGTTCAAAAATGCTAACTTCTGTACATACAACCATTTCCTGTTAGCGTTAGCATTTAGACACAATTATGTCTCTTTTTAAACACACAAGTGTCTCTGGTTAAATATTCCTCTGATATGTAAAGTCTTTAACATGTTTTCTGTAACATTCACCATAACTGTCTGATCTAAAGAGGATTTAATAGTTTTAAACTGATGGAGTGAAAACCTCATTGAAGAGTATTGAACAGGAAGTCGTTGTATGTACAGGATGTAGTATTTTAAACCAAAACAAGACAACTGCACTCAGCCAATTACTCCCCAAGCCACATTCAGTTATGATTTGAAATGTGTAAAATTGTTTGCCTACTCCATGGAAACCAGAAGTCCTGAGGTTTGTTAGGTTTTAAATTTATCAACTGAACTTATCAACTGCACAAACTGGAGAACATGTCTGCCAACGCAAGCCCTGCGTTAGCAATACTTCACAGCATGAACGAAAAGAACATCAAAAAGGATCTTTGCACCAACCCGGCAGAAGTACTGGAGCTGCAGGAGCTGGTGAGCAGAAGATCACCAATGAAACTACCATCCTCACTGGAGAAACAGCAGCTTCAAGAGGCTACAGACTTTACACAAGACATGCATGACACAGAGCCAGACATCGGCGAGACCGTGAACATTGCTGAAATTGGTGAGTCTAACCAGCTTTTTGTGGATCATTTCCAGTTTCTAGCACAGTCAGCTCCAAAACCTTATGGTGCATTCATGTGGTCCTTGTAAAATCAGGAACATTTTTACTCTGAGCAGTAAAAATACCAGATACAAACCAAGAATTTATCATTAACGCTATTTAAATGTAAATAACTTTTGATATGCTGTTACTAGCAATCCAAACTGCTTTATCCATGAGCTTCAAGCTAATTTACACTTCCTGATTTGAATGTATTTGTCTAATTTAATGTCTATGGTTTTTGTGATGACTTTTGCTCCAATTGAATCTGTCCATGTGCAGTTTAAAAAAACACATTGAACTGGGCAGGGTTTGAAATCAGGCAATGACACCACATACAGTAATTTGATTTAAGATGATTTGTTGCTTTGGCGACAAAGCAACAGTTGGTATAATGTTAACTGAAACTAACAATTAAACAATTTTGATAAAGCTTATCTTTTATAGCACTGCTCCAAAATAACTGGATATCATGAGGGGAAATGCTAAAAAAAAGAATAATAATAAAAGCAATCACATGATAATTAAAAAAGTAAGGACAAACAAGAAATATAAAATGTGCTAATTTTCTTATTGTCTGCAGGTGACACAAGGGAGCTGAGTGAAGAGGACAAAGCCTCCTGTGAGGCTAACGCTGACCTGTCTCCACCTATAACTCCAACAGATGAAGAGGAGACAGAGCAGAGTAAGAGAAGAGAGTCTTCAGAGTCGGCAGAAGACGAGATAAACCCAGTGAATCCCTGTGACAAGGTGAATGTGGATAGTGTGGAAGAGTTCTATGACGCGGATGAGGCACAACCAAGGAGGACTGTTTGGGAGTTCATCAGAAGTTTCTTTGCCTAAAAAAAATACTATTAACACAGTTTGACTATTAAACGCACAGTATATGACTAAATAAACATGTGATTTTCTTGAATTTTTTGTGATTTTATGTATAGAACTCAGATTTGTATCATCATACTGTATCTGGTACCGTTTTCAGTAAGCCCAATGTTAATTTAAGATTTTACTAAGCATTTTCCACAAGTTTGATGATATTTGATATTTATAAGTGTATGTCCTGATTGGGGATAGACAAATATGATATTTGGAACCTACTGTACTCAAAGGGCTATATTTTTATATAAACATTAACGTTATACTATTTTGAAAATGAAAATAATAATACTTTAAAACACCTTTATTTTGCAAAATGTTTAAACTGTCAGATTTAAGTTAGTCGTTAGTAAGTTGCCACTGGAGTTTTTATGGAAAGGAGCATTTTGATGACATACTTCATAATTGGAATATAACTCCGCTCTATTTAGCACTTTGTAATTTTTTCTGCACACATGACAAACTGACTGATGTAACACTATGATAAATATTTACTTTATGCATCCCCATATATTTGTATCTCTAAAGTCCACATTTGCTGTTGTAGTTGTTGAGCAGTGACTGATAAAGCTGTTGTTCTGATCCACTCTCAGTCAAGGTGTTTACATGAGGGAAATCAGACCACGCTATACGAGTTCTATTTGGTCAGACCAGTTTTACTCCTGTTTTACAAGCAAGAATGTCAGAGAGTAAACCGGTTAGCCTGGAGAGACAATGGCTCCGTTTACATGACGGCTTTAATTTCAAATAAAGATAATTTAATTCTGCATAAAAATGTATTCCACTTTAAAAAAGACCACGAAAACACTTAATTCCTAATGAAAATGTTCAATCAGATTTAAACTTAATCACAAATTAAGTGGGTGGTTTATTCCGCTTTTAAGTTTGAATAATTGAATTCCTTTCTCTAGTAACCATTTTATTTCGCTTGAAAATAATTCCGTTGTGCATGCTCGCGATTAGGCTTTCTGACAGCGGTGACGCACTGCAAGATGGCAACACAGTCCCGAAACTTTTTTGTTTTATGTATGTAAGTGCACCACAGGTGATGCAAATAATGAAAAGAGTGGATGGCAAAAAACACAAAACCTTTTCACAGAGGTAGAGTAAAGTTTTGAACAAGGAGTGTACGCGGAGAGAGAGAAACAAGTGGAAACTGGACTACAACTTCTCCTCAGCTCACAGAACATTACGTGGAGCTGGTGATGATATGATTCTCCTGCTGCTGCTTAAAGACTTTCATTGGAACGACCCCCAAAAAAGTTAGTGTCATGTTTGTGTCTATGGCATTACAAAGAACCCCGGTAGACGTAAGTGCGTAATGACATAATGCACTATCTGTCCAATTAGAACGCTTCCTAACCCCCAGACGTTAGGCAGAATTTTAAGATTTAGCGTTTTTTATTATGAAAACCTGTATTCGGATTTATTATTGCCATGTAAACTTGAAGGAAAATATTTTTTTAAAACTAATTAATTCGGAATAATTAAATCAGAATTAAGAAACATCATGTAAACGTGGCCATAGTCCTGCAGTGTCAGCTCCACTACAGCATGATCAAGATTGCATTATGTTGTTGTTATTATGTTGTTGTAAATGTTATTAATATAGTTTATTGTTAATCACTGTTTGTAATACAGTTTATTAATGTACACATCGTTATTTCTGGCATATGTAGGACTGTATTGAACATGTAGGATTGTGTTGAATAATATCCTTTTAGGGTCACTGTGTGCAGGAAGCTTTATTGTTCAAAATTAATGAATACTGTAATACAGCTCCTAATCGGTCAGGACCACATGTGCCAATTGGGTTTCTAAAAACTGGGTCATGGCTTCTCAATTAGTGTGCCTGGGTTTTACATGCACTTTGTACAAGAGGTTTAAATTGGATGAGGCTAGTTATTTGGTTTTCCTGGTCTCCATGTAAACGCCTTTCCCCCACAGAGGTCCATTAGTGGGCATGGCTGATGCAGACTGTATCTATGTTCAACTGAGAAATATCCAACCTCGCAGTTGGAACGAAGTATTATAAACTCTTTATAAAGTCAGATTAAATCCAATTAGATTCTACAATCTTCACTGAGTAAGACACACAGCATAAGTGATTTATGGTTGTCATGTTAAATGCCACACTCTGTCAGAGAGATAAATGCAACTGCCATTCACAAACCCATTACAGTCACAGACAACACAAGCTAATGTACTCCTAAACGCTACTGACTATCGTTGTATGAAGATACATAATCCATGTATATATACAGTATCATCAAGCTTGACACTGTATTTCCTAATGGCTATATTTCACTGAATCTTAGGACCTCCAAAAATTGTTCACAGCCTCTTGACAGAAACAGGGTGGTCGGTTAAACTAAAAACAAACATACACCTGTCTGAAAAAATATATACACACAGCAATATTGTTTTATATTATTTACTTTTATTATATAATTTACTTAATTCAAGTATTCTGGCATCCAAGGACGTCACACTAAACAATTTTATGCTGTAACTTTGCAATTTCCACAAACATATCACAGTGGGAAATTCAACATTACAAATCAAGTTATTAAGTTACTTTGAATAAAATAAAAACAACATAACAATTTCCTCTGCCAAATTAATATAACAGAATTAATACCAAAACAGAAACAAACTAAACTAGTGCAAATCAAAGCGGACGTAGGACAAGAGCTGGAGTAAGCAAAGACTGACAAAGCAGATATATCTCATGAATACCAGAACAAGGAAAAAAAAACAATAGGAGCCGAAAGAATGTCTAAAACTGTGAACTATCTTGCTGACTTGTTTAGCCTAAACTATACAAGTCTAGACCTGGGGCCTCATTTATAAAGGTTTGCGTAGGATTTTTGCTGAGCAAGTGCGTACACCTAGTGGCCACAGGTGGCGTGCGCCACGCAACATCCATATTTATAAAAGCCTCCGTGCGCTCTCCTCCACGCAATCTGAGCTTTATAGATCCCACCTGCTTCTAGAATCTGCGCACGTGAAGCGGCGTCAGACCACGCCCTCTCCACACCTCCAATTCACCATGAAAGGTGACTCATGAATAATATTTAATAGACATGAGGCGATAATCAGTGGGTTTGGCACACGGGGAAAGGCAAAGAGGGAGGAGTCTGAGAGAGACGCACCATACAGCAGCAGCAGCCCGCTCGTCACATGTGGATTTACTACTAATAAAATGTGAATGAAAAAGACTCTTGTAATGTACATGAGGCTCACCTTTTAAATGAATCAGATGTGTTTAACAGAATGTGCTTGAGATTTGGCCTCGTTCACTCACATAGGCCTATATACGTGCACGCGTAAGTCTGAATGAATGAAACGAGGCTTACGAGCGCGCGAGGGTGACACAGATGCCCTCCCTGAACGAGCCAAGAAGCGATAGGGAAATAAGCAGAAGCCAGAGAACAGGCAGCGTTACGAGAGAATGGGACGTGAAACTCCTTTTGCTTCTTTGCCTGCACGTGCGCGCCCGTGGCACAGACACTTCAGACATTTCCTTTACTTAGACAAAGAGAACAAGCGCTCTAATGCTCCCCGTTACCTTTGGTCCACCCCGGGTCGGGCAGGCTCAGGCTGTGTGTGCACGTTTGTGTCAGAATGATTGCTGCCTATCTACATTCTGGCGCATGCTGCGTAAAAAGTTGGACCTGCGTCTTGTCCAATGCTTTATTTATTTAACATAAGTCTCGCTCATGTGCTGAGGGAGGAGTTTTCTCTTAAGTCCGAGCGTTGTTCATAAATACGTTCATAGATTCAGCGGCATTCTCTCTGGTATTAAAGCCATAATGAACACACGCGCACACGAGAGCCACGAGCTTGTGCACGAGTCCGCACGGGCTTACATACATGTGTTGTAAATAAAAATGAGAGGAATAAACAGCCCTTGTCTGTGTTGGTCAACATCTGCTTTAAAGCTGAAATATAAATGTAATATTTGTATAAAATGATGATTTTCTCCATCAAACACTTCCTCAAACTCTCATCACTTCTGCTTCTCTCCATGAGTGTCGTCTTTTCCCCGTGTCTCCAGCCTTTGCGTACAGCGCACGCATGGGTTCCAGTTTGCGCAGAGCTGAGCAAAATCCTGCGCCTAGTGGAGCTTTTATAAATACCACCTTTGGCGCAGAGGGAGGTTTACGCACTGCGTAAGGCGTAAGCAAGCTTTATAAATGAGGCCGCTGGTCTAACAATCACTAAAGCAGAAATGACACAAGCCTTTCAAATAAATAGCATTACAATACCTGCTCATTTTGTGACAATTTAATCAAGATAGGATCTAATCTATAATATTAACAAACATTTACAAAACATGAATTGATATTAAGACATTTTCCTTGCTCACTACTTGATTTTTTATTTTGGAAACAGATATAGAACACTTGCTATTTGTAATCGTCATTGAGACATTTTAATGAGTCTGATCTCGGCTACTGTGCAGCAACTTCAGTGATATTTGCTCTAAATCCAAGCACCAAATCAAAGTTATTAAAAAGACCAAAACACTCGCTCATTCCTCAAATCAGATTTAAGCTCGCAAATGTTTCAATCCAGGTGCCTCCACAGAAATCAATCTCACATTTTAATTTCATCAACGGATCCAGTAGACATCTACAACATTCAGAAAGGACTAATTCTGTAACTCATATTTCATCATACTATCTGAGGGGCGAGGCTTTAGAAGGTTGTCAACATAAAGGCCAATGTGTATAAACTAGCTCTGAGCAGAAATTATTTGTAACAGATTTGTTACTTGATATTATTTGTGAAAAATGTCACTGAGGCCTCACCAGACTAAGCTTATCTTTTCATCTTAACAATATTGTGTCTAGAGGGATTTTCAGTCAACGTCACTTTCCGCTCTACTGCGCATGCCATGCGTAGTGCAGAAGGACCCGTTCTCCATCTGCTTACATGGGGAAACTTTTTTGAATTAAACAACGAAACAGGACGACAGCTAGCTGTTTTAATCAGCTTTGAACCGGTATGACAGACGTCTGTCTACTGAAGCTCAAGAAGCGTTTTTTTTTCTCGCCGTTTTTCTCACTCACCTCAATGTAACTTTTCAGGGTCATAGGGTTGCATTTCATTCTCAAATGTTGACTTAGCAGCATAACTTTTGTTTTCGCTCTGTGATGAACTCTTTTAGTGAGTGGAGGCTCTTTCTACAGGCGGGGTGTGCGCATATCGCCCATGTTAATAAACAAAAAATCCTTCTACAGAAATGTGCCAGATCTCTGATACTAACAAACAGTTCTATTACCATTGCTCCATGTATTTGAAGCAAATAACACTGTATTCATGAACACAAAGTTGCAATTCTTAAAGCAAAAAGTACAAAAATGTGCAACTTTGTGTGTCTGAGATTTCAGAAATGTAGCAGAAAGAGATCTGTGCTGAGACACATGAGAAACGATCAAGTTTGTTTTGTTCCTATGCACACTTTCAGTAGAAATTCCATGAAAAGATTTATAAATGAGGCCCCAGTTCTGTGGAAAGGCCATCTTACTCTCACTAAGAATGCATGTTTTCAATACTGTATATTTTTAGCATTAAAACAACTGTAGCTAATTAAACATAAGATCTATTTTATGGCAGATGGATATCAGGCACAATGACATTATGGCAACAAACAGGTGTCAAACCCTCCAGGATTAGATGAGAAAATCTTTATTTGTTCAACACTTGGGGAAATCTAGTGTTGCAACACACAGTTTATTATAACTGTTTAAATCTAGAAAATTTAACTATTCAAGTAGCGAAAAAACTATGATACAGCACTATCATGTACACGTTCTTTTTCTTGTAATCAGACAGTTTCTAATAAGCGGAGTGATCATTTACCTGAATTTTCCAAATACTTTTATGTACAATCAGTGGTTCTGACAAGGTTCACAGTTAAATACTCAGACTTAGATGTGATTGTTCAAGCCATGCCAAATGTGCAGACCTACTCACCCCAAAGATTCTCCAAGCGGCTGCCAGAGACCCACTACTTCTCCCAGAGTGCAGTGCGCCTGGCCTAGGAAATCCTGTGAGGAGAAAACAGTATGTCAGAAAAAAAAAACTCAAAACACAGTCCCAGTTTACTATTGCTTTTGGGTCATCCTTCCAAAATTGTGCTACAAGGATGAAAAAGCAAACAGACAAACTTAGACACTTAGCGGTATGCCACTTGTTTGTTTTATTGGATATATTACTGCTTTGATTGATGTGGCCCTCATGTATTTTTGATTTCACTGAAGACACTAGATACACTTTGACGATCTGACCACGAGCTCCACCTATATCAATCCCAGAGTGGAGGTTAGTATATAGTGGTTTTTCTCCAAATGAATACCAGATACATAGAGATATCTACACTAACATTTAATAATAATAGACTTTTCTTTATCTCACTTTTATGGGCAGTTGATGATGCTCATATCCAAACGTCTATTTTTCAAAGCACTGTGGAGGATGGAGATTGTGTAAATATACAAATTAAGGAGTTTATGCGAATTAGCATCGATTCAAGGCATATAACCCGCAACATCCCTTATTCACGCATTGTAATATAGACTTGTCTAATCACTGTTTGTTAGAAGTATAAGTTCTTATGGTTCGCACGTAAAATTTGTTGTGTCATATCAACACCTAGTGATCGATGCAACAGGCTTGTGATTAATATCTCTTTTGCGTTTGTATGTGACTCAGCGCCTAATAAATATAATATTAGTAATGTTATACTAACGATTGCACTATACCCATGTGTCACGCTTATGGGTGTAACAACTGCGCACCAGTGAGCAACACTGGCGGCCGTGTAACTTTCATGTTTCCCATTGATAATCATTCTTCGTGTTTTGTGCCAGAGTAGAACTTAACCGATTAGGGATACTTCCATGCACCCCATCAATCACACCCACATCGACGTGTGACTCGACATGCTACTCATGACTCCTTTTCCATTTAAAAGAGCCTCCTGTAAGTTCTGATAGCTGTTTTTTTATCGCGGTATCTCGCCAACTTAAATTTGCCACCAGCTTTCTATCGTTTGCGTGACTCAATCGTTTCATGATGGCGAGAAACAGAATAAGGGGCAGCTACAAAGGGTGTTGTGTGCTCACAACGCTCTAATCATGCTATTTTCAAATAGCATAAGAATTACTTGTTTTAAAAGGGGCAATGCGTCAAATACATACAACTAGGCTCTTGTGTACGAAACGATCAGTTGGCTGTTTTTTCAAAAATAGTTTTGACTGACGATAGACTGTGGTACTTTAGTGAGCACAATAGGAGATGCATTGTAATTGTATAATGCCAAAAACATGCTCGTCATATTAATGACGTATGAGATTACTTATTTCCTGTTCAGCGTTTAGCATTTGACACAATAACATATGTCTTCTTTTCATTCTTATATAAACTCCACACAGTGTGCACTTTGGTGGAAATGTTTTTCTGATTTGAAAGGTGGTTTAACATGTTTTTTCAAAAACGTGTCAACTACCTGTATCACCGTCTGATCTTCCAGGATTGATTTACCAGACTGATATGGTATCAAACCCCATAGAAATGAATCTGAACAGGACATACTTGTGCTGATTAGGCTGTGTGCATTGCGCATAGCTGTATATGAATGTATTTATGAATAAATGTAAATAAATGTTCCTATAAGAGCATCACGAGTCTTAGCACGGTAATGTGTTTTTAATTTATTACACTCAGCACACACTCTGTAATTGCCTAACTTATGTGCTCTTCTCCAAGCTCTATACACTGTAGTAAAATAGGGAAGCCGTGTGGCTTGCCAGCCAGATGTGGGGGGATACATTTTGTAGATTTTATTAAATAGATAATTGAAACCTGACACATGCTCACCCTGATGAACAAGTGAGTCCTTACAGTTGAATCACAGGCAAAAAAGTTACTGTAGCAAGAGCAAAAGCTTATAGGGTTTGGAAAAAAAAGTGATAATGAATTTAGATAACTACTTTGGCTGAAATAACTATAATATACTATAAACTCTATTTTGGTTCGCAGCAGTCTATTGACTTGAAGACTTTACAACTTTGTCTAAAAATGGTGTCTTTTCTTTTACCTGAAGCTGTTGACTTCATTGTATTATAGTTTTGTTTTCGGAAAAACCTAAGAAGCGAGGTAGGCTGCTAACGTCACGCTTATCCTTTTTGTGCGCCTGTGATCCTAACACAGCTGCTCACCTTGTACCGGCGGTGAGCATGTTGTTTGGTTATATGAAACCAAAACCTGCAACACATCACAATACTGGCTGAAGCTACACTTTATAGCTGACAGTGTATAATAGAGAATTTGAGAGCAGCCCACTAGCGTGGTCAACAGAGGAATTATAATTTTAAGATATCTGTTAGCACATTCAGCTAAAGAGCCGGCTAGGACTGCAAGGCTTGCTGCAAGAGTACAGAGATTTAGATAAACGGGTGGTTGTCATTAAATCTGGTGTGCTGTAATGGTTTGTTGTTTACTCTCTGGCTTTGCTCTCTTAACTTTTTTATTTACTTCATTCTCTTTATTTACTATGTTCAATTAATTAAATCCCCTTATGTGTAATTTGCTAGTTAGACTTGTGGATGAGATACTCGCTCAAATTTGATTCTAGACTGTAGCGATATTACTTTTCTAATATGTCTAGTTTATTATATCTGGTTGAAGGCTCTTTCAGGCAGAAAATTCTCTCCTATTGACTCTCACCTTGCTTGCCACTCAAGTTCTAACAGTTAAGAATACTGTGATGTCCCTGCATATACTAGTTTTCTAACTCATAGAGTGAGATACATCGAGGAATGATATGTAATATAAATTATTAATAGTATATATAATACTATATATATATATTTATATATAATAAAGATTATAATATTAATATATATATCGGATATTAAATACCTATTATATATTATTATAAGTATTATTATATATATATGATATATGTACGTAATCATAACTATAGTATATGGTACCTTAATCAGAAGATAGATAATAATGTTAAAAATAACTCAATTTTTGTTGTTTTTAGTTGTGAACATTTATTGTAATTAATCACGCGATTTGTTTGTTCAACAATATATAGAAAAAAATAAGATTAAAAACGATGATAATGATAATAAAAACAGAAAAAACGCAATTACAATTTTTTGGTATAAAATATAGTCATAAAACGCACTATTCTGAAATTTATTAGCCCTAATGTGCAATACTTTGTGTTATATCTGGTTCATTCCATCTTGAATTATTGAGTAGCTGATCTTTAATAAAGACTCGTCCTCACAAGGTACATATACAGCTTTACGGAAGTTAAGATTAACACAAATAAGGCGTGATCAGTTACATGTTAACAATTTTAACAAGTGACACTACTTACTAGTACTTCCTTGCAAATACTCTGTGTGCTCTCAGAACCTGGTAAAATCCTCCTCTGGTAATATATCCTGGTAACTGCCTTCAAATTACGCTGGTACGAGATTTTTTATTCATTGGTTACTTTAGTACACTTTAGCAGTTTTAACTTGTTAATGACAATTATATCCTTTACTTTGTGTGTTTTACTCGGTAAACTATGAAAGGTATAAATTTACTGTGGTATCTTACACTGGATACTCTTCGTTTAAGTGTGGTATTATTAAGGGGGTTACTCTGCTAGCCTCATAAAGTTTACTGTACATAATAGCTGGTACTTCACTAAGTGTACTTTTTGACACTATTTCTTCAGTATCCCTATTAAAAGTAGGTACTTAAGGTGGTACTTGTACCAGCAGTTATGGTACAGGTACCACTGGTAAGCTTATCCTGTGGTTATTACATTGGTAGTTATCTATATCTTAACTGGTTACCATGACTGTTTCAGTGGTAATTTTGAGTTGGTATTTGTACCAACCATTACTGTAAAATTACAATGGTTAAGATTACTGTACTTGCTCAATACTGTGGTAACTTTAACAACTGGTACCTCCAGTGGTACAATAAGTGTACCTATGATACGCAAGCAGTATACTGGCGTAGCATACACTGGTAGTTACTGGTAACTTACTCGTGGTACTTTTCACTGCGTACTCTTGTAAGTGGTACTTCCGGTGGTACTTGTACAAGCAGTGACTGGTACATAAACAACTGGTACTATAATTTGTACTTTACACTTGGATGGTTACTTGCACTGGCAACCTACGTGGTACTTTGAGTGGTCCTTTTGAAAACAACAGTTACATGGTACATACTACTGTATTGTTACTGGTATGTTACTGTGGTACTATACTGGTACGCTTACTATGGTACTTTGAGTGGTAACTTGTACGCAGCAGTTACTGTGTAGCAGTAGGTAACCGACTCGGTAGTTACTGGTACTTACTGTGGTACTTACATCTGGTACGTTACTACTGTGGTTTTGAGTGGTATTGTACCAGCAGTTACTGGTAAAGTACACTGTAGTATAACTGGTCACTCTATTGTGCGTTAACTTATTTTCGATCAGTAACTTGACACTGGTACTTAAGGTGTACTTATGTGTCTAAGTCAGTGACATGAGTACTTTAAGTGGTAACTACTCGTACACTTACGACTCTAGTGTTAAATTCTCGCTGGCTACAGACGTGTTTCAGTGGTGGTCTCATTATTGGTACTCACGAGATTGTTACTAATTAAAAAAGTAGCAGCTTAATCAAATTTATTGAAATAATCATCATAAATGCAATGCTTATAAATAGAGCAAAGTTCAGTTTTAAAATTCCTTTGTGTCTTTATTTATGTCACAACAATATTGGGGAGTATTAGTGCAAAAATACCAAGGTAACTATATTTTGATTTCAGTAACAACAAATAACAAAAGAAAAGCAATTTACTCAAATGCTTTAGCATTATATTGCGCCAATCATTTATTTGGTGACATTATTCATAGTGTAGGTACTACAATGGATACATTAATTACAGTAGTAGTTTGAGGACAGTTTACTATATCGTGTAACAGGGTACCTGTATACTAGATAGTTGACAACATACCACCAATTGTTTGTGAACTTAGTGGGTGGTACTTACTATAGTAAGTCTGTGACGCGTGTCAATCTTACTAGCTAAAAACGGGACTCTGGTGTTATTTATGTGACACATAACCAAGTATACTGATACAGTATTCTCAGACAACTTATTTTTTAGAAGTTACGAGTTCAGTGGTTATACGTCTACTAATAGGTAGCATTGATATAGTCAAATAACTGTATTCAGTGATATTGACAGTTCAACTTACTAGACGACCACAATGAGGTATGCGGCCTAAGATTGGAGAAATAGTGTGTGGTAGTGTGGGGATAAACTCACTCACCTCAATATTAGATAAAGAATCTATGACCTTGGCACTTCTAAAAGCTGGGCTGAGGGAGGTAGCGTTCCCAGTATTAGCTCAATGAGTTTGTCGGTCAGAGTTGGATATGTTTTTTGTTTCCAGATGAAAGCCTATGTTTGGTGAAAGCAACCGCTGAACCTAACAAGAGTATTTTTCCCCTCGAGCAAGTGAAGAACCGAGGGCATTTTCTAACACATCCCACTCGGGCATCGTGCAAGATCCTACTAAAAACCCGGTTCACACTAGTCAGTTTGACTGTCACTACTGTATAAGTACCACTTAATGTAACCAGTATGTGTCACAATTCTTGGAACAGGTGTTCCCCGTGTTACTGAAGTGTTTGTACATGTACACATAACTCTGTAGGTAGTCCGTACTCAAGTACTAGCCTGTAAAGGTATTATAGTGGTCACTATAAATTAAAAGAAACAGCGTAATATCCGTTGTTATTACGCCCTTCTTCCACAAGTACTAATATGAAATCACTTGAAGCCAGAATGGTTCACACTACTATGATAACACAAGATGTACGGAAAAACTCACGTCTGTCAAGAAAGCCCAATTGAATCCACGACCACCTTGTCTATAAAATAACAACGATACGGTATGGGGGTTGTCACTTTAAAGAACAACCATGTTTCCGATGCTGTTAATATTGAGAACCTGTGCAGTCTAATGCTGTCTCGACGGTCACTACTATAGTAAGTACCGGACTGGGAAGTGTACACACGGGTATTGGTGTCACTTTGACAGGTTCCTCGCTGTGTTGATATAACTGAAACTAAGTAAGATCGTGTGATTCAGGTTATGCCTACTAGCCTACTAGTAGCCAATAATAAAAAACGTTGCCATATGTAACTGATCTAGGTACCTCTCTACAGCAGGACGAAGAGCACTTATCAGTCGGTTGGCGAGCAGTGTCACTTTAGAGGTCCACCGCGTTCGCTTAACACTCCCAAAGTAGGTTGACGGTCATTACTATAAGTAAGTACACGCTTGACTCAGTCCCAAATAATGTGATCACTCATTAGAACAGGTCTCGTTAGTATACACTATCCTAAGTCAGGTCAATGAAAAAGCACCTGTCAACATACTGGTAATATACCGATTGGTAGTCACCACTCACTGTACCCATTATGTATCATAGGTATTTGCTCAGATAGATGTGGAATTAAAGCTAGGAATTGTTGTAGAATTATTTTCTTTTTGTTTTTTGTTTACTGAAACAAATAATTATTTGGTATTTTTCAATACGCACGCGAGCAGTATTGGTTTGTCGCTGACATAAAGAAGACGAGATGTGTGGTCAAGCTTTTTACCATTTTGATCTTTCGTTTGCTTATCAAACTAGGAGTTTAATAAGATAACGCTACACATTGTAGCCATGAGACATGTCCACTCTTTCACATCTGTATTATTTAGTACCTTACAAATAAACAAAACCAGACTCCACTGGACGACCACCGTGTGTGGATCATGCTGTTAATTGATTTATAATAAAAGTGGTAAAGTTGGCAGTATTACTTAATATATGTTTATACACTGCAAAATACTGGGTTACTGCGTTACCACAGTACGACATTATGTGTGGCCTGAACAGATAAAAAGTACAACCAAAAAAAAAAATACTTAAAGAAATTAGCCAATTCGCTATTTTTTTTAATAATAATGTTGATTTATTATATGTACCTATACAGTAAGTAAGTAGTAACCAGTAACTACAGTCGGGTATTGTCAGGTACCTGCTGGTAAGTAATGATTTACGCTAAAGTACAATGCGTACAAAGATCAGTAGAGTTTACCAGTTGGTAAGTACCACAGTAAGTACAGTAAACTACCGAGTGGGTTATGTACGCAGTAACTGCTGGTAAAGTACACAATCAAAGATACCAAGTAGTTACCAGTATGCAGTAACAATATACTTATCAGTATTGCTACAGTTAACTAACACAGTTGGTTATTGTGGACCCAGATAGAAGTAGATGCTGGTACAGGTACCTTCAAGTAAAATCAAATCGCCTAAATACACCAAGTAAATGGATACACCAGTGGTAATGTAACCGCTAAGGTGAAAGACCGTACCTTAGATAATCTTATTCTTGAAGGTGAAAAGGATATAGAATAACCTGATAAACTTTTGCTCTCGGTATACAAAGTGACACCTGAACACTTTCTAAAGTCACCAACTATATGTAGGTACCATAGTAATATTCTGGTCAAGTTCGTTTACTACAGTTAAGTCAGTACTACCAGTGGTATGTACCAGTACACTGTCTGGTTCAAAGAACCCACTCAAAGTACCCACTGTAGGTGCAGTGTACAGTACCAGTGTAAGTACCTGTACACATTAGGTAAAGTTTTCCATAAGTTGTATGTACCCAAGTAAACTGTGTACACACGTACGAAGTTTAACTACCTATAGCTCATTTTCCTCACGTGTCAGGTACTCATTCAGTGCTAAGTACCGGCATAAACAGTAAGTCCATTAGTAACTACCAGTTGGTATGGGGTAACCCATAGTAACTGTGGTACAAGGTTACAAGACTCTACGGCTACCACTGTTAGCAGTTATTAACATACACTTATTACAGTAAGTTTAGAAATAAAGGAAGTTCCATAGTTGACA
Organism: Mugilogobius chulae; assembly: GCA_038363315.1. Lineage (NCBI taxonomy): Eukaryota > Metazoa > Chordata > Actinopteri > Gobiiformes > Gobiidae > Mugilogobius > Mugilogobius chulae. The sequence goes on along the minus strand of CM076396.1, from coordinate 38,091,163 downwards.
AGTAGTATTATAAAGAGTAGAATCTAATACGTGCTAAAGTGTGTCATCTGTTAGTTACTATAGTAACTGACAACGGTATGCATTACTGGTAGGTTTACGCTTTTTGAGGTCTTTTTAATGGTCTGTGAGACTGATACCTCCATTTCAGTCATAGTAATGTATTTTTTGTTCTACCATAATTGATTTTGTAGGATTTGGCAATGGCACACCCCGCACAACCCAATTTTGCATGGGGCAACAGCTAAATTCAAGTTAAAACATATCCTTTAAATGGGTAAAAACTAAAACCTTTTAATCAGAAAGAAATAATCTGCCAGAAACCATGACTCGTGTGTGGCTTTTACAGTAACTTGACCTGCAGAGAAAGCTACCAACCTATGCGATACCACACATTTTGCTTTTTTGTTTGTTTTTTTGAAATTGCAATGCAGCTCTTACCTTCTGTTGTCAAAATATGCACCGACAGATTTTTGTTTACAAACACTGTACTCGCCTAAATAATGAATGAGTCACTGCTGTGTGCGTCTCAGTCCTCTTAACAAAGTGCTTTTCACTGAGATGAAATAAATGTAATTGATTCTTTTTGCTTCACTGCCTTCACTAATCTTTTTAAAAAGCTTCAGCCTGACCAGCCGATCTCACATCACTAACTGTAACATACTACTTTTTTGCCTCAAGTGGTCTTATCTGCTTTCCTTTGTCATTTCATATGAAGGAGGTGGTGCGATGGAGCTACTGATCGCCTAGCAACGCATGATATTATATAAGAACAAAAAAATAGCTAAATATACGCATCAGTGTAAAAGTGTTGCTTGATTCATACTTTTTTGCAACTTATGAAAACTCTTGCCACAGTCGCAAATAGAACAATGAGAAAACTGAAAATAACTACAGAGCTATGTAAAGTATTAAGATCAATTTCTTTTTAGAGTGGCAATACACTATAAGAAAAAATACTATCACTCTAGCAGCTTACAAATCAGCAGTTATATATTCAATTAGTCAACTGGTCATTATTATTATGCTATTTTACACTTATTTTGTAACCAAACAGTGGAAGGATTATTGTGGCTGGGGGCTTTGGAAAATATTTGAAAATAATGTATTATTGATTAAAAAGGTTTTAAGTGAAGCTAGAAATGAAATAACTTTTTTGAAACCAAAAATTGTGTTTAAATAGTATTACTATTCTGAGAAAATGTTAGTGCAAACTGAGCAAGTTAGCATGTTTCAGGTCAAGAGAGTCCCAAACTGTCTCACTTTAGTTCAGAATTATATTTCTATTATACTGTAGTTGTAACTACAAAATATGCTGCTGTCCACTCTCATTACATTGGCTGTTTTTTGTTTGTTTGTTTGTTTACTTGCTTGTTTGCTTGCTTTTTTTTTTATCACAACTCTTTTTGTTTCCAATATTTTTAAATGCATTAAAAAAAAATTAGGTAAACAGAAGTTATTCGATTAATGGTACTGGGGAAATGGCACCATTGAAGAGAAACAAAGAAAAGCTTTGCTAAGTGAGAGGAAGTGTAAAATGAACCATTACACTAGAGTTGGGTGACCTGAGAAAAACAAAGATCATGTTTTTTCCCCATATTGAGCGATCTTCCCTCCTATTAAAAACAGACAGCTGAACCTCAAGTAAACAGAATGGAGTATTATGGCTTTGTTTAGGACCAATTCACAGAGAAATCCACAGTTAAACGTTGAACAGCTTTTCTTTGCAACAAGTCTTACTGCAGTGCACACACGTATAACTGTTCTTGGCATGCAAATGCTGGTGCTGTTTCTGCAACATAATTGGGGGATAAAACTGACAATTAAAATGTACTACTATATTATTGAGATTAAGCAGAGTTATTTACATTTGTTAACCCAATAGTGTTGAAATATCAACATAAAAAATACTGTAACTGTTTCTGTGTCATTTATCTCCTCCAGACTGCCTCTGGTTTTCATCTGGTGGTCCCAGGTGCAGCCACAGCCACTCCCTGGACAACACACTACTAATGCACTAGCTTCCTCCTGGTCCCTACAGACACAGCTTCACACAGCCACAGGTCAGGCTCCTGTATGAGGGTTATTGATTTGAAGAAAGAAGAGGTGGTGATGGAAAGAAGAAAAAAATCACAGAAGATAGACAGAAGTGAAAGAACTCCAGTTTTTTCTGCTGAAAAAACTAATAAGGTGTGATAAAAAGAAAGGCAAGCTTCTGGGACTATATGCGTACAACAGGTTTACACTGAATTATATTATCCTTTTGGTGCATGGTAGTAGAAATATTGCTTTTTAGTGATAGTATGCTCCCATTTCTTTTAACTTTATACTAATGTGGCATTAAATAGAAATAATAGTTGGCCTTAATCCAGAGCACAAAGGCTGTTGCTGACTGTGCTTTGAGGAAATTAAATTTATTCACATTGTTGACATGCTTTGAAGCTTATGCAGTGTTTCTGTTTCACAAAGGAACTGGTCAGTCAAGCACATAAACTATAAACTCTGACAAAGAAAAAGCCAAGTCTCTTGCAGGATTTATTTCTTTTTTACTACATGTGTGTCTCCTTTTACTGTAAGACCAACCCATACAAAGACAATTTATATAGCTAGTTTTTGAAATTCATTTTTCAATCAAAATCTATTCTTAGTGAAGAAACATTGTTTTCAATAATTCATCATTATTACCACTATATTCAAATAGAGAAAAGCTTAGGTCATTTTTATTCACATTTGACTATCACTGTTCAAGGAGCAGACAAGCTCTACGATGTGAAAATCTCTGAATACTAGCAGTATATTTTGTAACATACACAATATTGTGCCCACTGCTGCTCTGTGATGATCTGTCACCATAGAGTGGACATCTCTCCAAATGGATATAAAGATTTTGTGAAAATCACAAATATTTCAAGAACCCATCTGATAGTGTGAGGTTACACCATAAAACAAAAAAAAAAAAATATATATTATATATATATATTTAAAAACATGTTGGAATTCTAATGTCTTTGTTGCACCAAATAAATAATACAAATCTGTGTCTTTGCCTTGAGCATGGCCAGAAAATTAACTAATATTTGGCCAAGATAAGGCCTTCTGTATATGTCCATGTTTATCTATATTTTTCCACATTGCAGCATTAAAACATACTTATCCCCATTACAATGGCCCTACACAGTCCATTGTCGACACAGTCACAGTTAACATGCTCACAATGATTGATAAACCAGTTAATCTTGACATTCGTGATGAACTGTAGCAGAAAAAGAAAGTAAAAGTATGTAGGTGAAAGCAAAAGTATGTAGGTGTGTCCCCTGGGTGATCTATTAGTCTAACTGTAAATAAGAAAAGCAGGAACTGTATTTTATTGTTAGGTATGATTTAAATGTGACTGAAACCAAACACCAAACTCAACCTGCTTTCAAAGGATTGTAATGATGAAAGGTTTTCATTACACATTTATTGAGAACATTAGACATGACTGCTTTGCTCTGCTTAAAGGGCCCAACTTCTTAACACTGAATAATTAATTATACACTCAAAAAGCCATACAATAAACAAAGGTAAGCAAAGCAAAGGCATTTCTAATAGGGCTCATGTCAGCTTGCACACAATTAAACTAGGTGTTTTGGGACAATCAGGACAGCAAGCCTCTTTGAACGACAGTCCCTCTCCTACTCCAAGACTAAACGACTGTATTGTTCTTTCTAATTACTGCTATGCTAATCACAGCTATGGCAAGAAACAGAGCCGCAAGAGTGGACAAGGGAAATCACTGTTTGTTTGATCAGTTCAGTAATGTGCACACTGCCGATAAACACACTTATTATAATGGTATAATTACTGATATGAAGCACAAATCAGAATAATTGAATTTAATGACAACAAGTCCAACAGTAGAATAGTAGTTCCAGGACGAAATATGAACTAAAAAACAAACAAACAAACCAAAATAGTTACTTCAAAAGGCTAGAGCTGCATAGAGGTAAAAGTAGAGTTATGTGGATATTAATGTTGTTAATTCAAAAACTATTTCATATTCTCCTTTCTAATGCTGGTCTGAAGTTATGATTATTTTATTTATTAGCTATTTAATTATTATTCAAATTCACAAAAAAACATACAAAACAAAAATGTATGCGTCATTAACTATTACTGTTTTTAGGGATTATACCCAATTTTGTACAATAAAATAACTTAAAACCAAATTCCCCTAGCACGGATATCTTGTTCATGTATGTTTTCCAGTGAAATTTAGTTCGCAGTGTCATGACTACGTCAAATAAAGTCATATTTGTTCATCAAACTCCGCTTAGATTTTTGTTGTTGTTAGCATTGTGGCTAACTACCGTTGGCGTACCGGCAAGTCTCGCAGTTGTGAAATAAGCCTAAAATCTATTGTGGTGCACAGTTCAGAAACTCAGAAGGCATTAGGTAAGTGAACAAAACATGTGAACTGATGTAAGAAGGAGTTTGTTTACATTTATAAAGAAGCAAAAATCAGATATAGGACCTTTAATAAATTCTATATTACTTCTTATTTGTATGATATTTGTAGATGACAAAGCATTAGTTATTCCACATTAGCAGTAGGTACATTAGTAGGAAAAGAATACAGCGCACCGTAAAAGAAAGTATTACCAAATGATTTTAAATCTCAGATTAAAACATCTGTTGAATGACTGTATAAATAATACAGCAACATTGCTTGTCACAGAGCTTTCTTTATATTACTGCTATTATCACTCATTAGTTTCTTTGTTTAAAAAAGGCAATTCTGATGCACTGAGGACAAACTGGGAAGGACACATGAGCACAAACAAACTGGAGCAGAGTAAAAACATCAGTGTCAAACATTGGCTACAGTATATTTTCAGAATTGGACCATTATTATTATGTATGTAACTCTCAGATATCACAAATACCAACCCTACTCTATATCTCACAAAACTCAAGCATCACAACTAATGTAAAAAGAACTAAGTAACATTTTGACCTTGTTAAATGTCTTTGTAAGTCTCTGTGATGATGGTTACATATGTATTTTGGGGCATTTGAAGCATGTGTCTGCTCTCTCTGCTGTCTCCAGTATGAAATACGGCAGCTCCCCTGCCTTCTTCGAAACACATTCCCGGCTTGAATTTCTGTCCTGGGAAACCCTGGCTCTTTGATTTTTTTATTTAGCAGTGTAAAATGTGTTTAGATGTGTTTCTGCTGCCTAATTTCAATCTTGATGTAATAATGTTGAGTTACGATTCAGTGGGCTAGTTTACCTACACAAGAGAACTGTAGGGGCAGCACTACTCTGAAGTTGCTTAGTTCTGCTTTAAGATGGAGAAAACAGGTACAGTGCCTTTAGCAAAAGATAATTGATCAGCTCAAAACTGTACAAGGGTGAAAGTGTGGGAGTGACTGATAGACTTACATGTTTGGAGAGGTTGGCGCTTTTGGAGTCCACATCATACCTGTAGGGCAGACACACAGAATGAAGCAATGCAAATCTATAGGTTATGACAGAGGCTCAGCTGGGCAGCATTATAAACCAGTATAAACAGTAATAGGTCCAAACAGGCTGTCAGAGTGCATCATGGGAAATGCAGGGCATTTCAATCTATACAAGACAGCGCCAGCATTAAATGGACACTAAATAAATGCATAAATGATGAAAAAATATATTTTGGAATATACTAGGAATCTCTATTCTTTTCTTTTATGAAACCTCAACAAAAGATTTGTCTTTTTCTGTCTTTGCTATTTCTATCTGCTGTATTATTTGTGCTAACTGCAATAAGGTTTCAGAATGACAAAAAAACAAAAATTATATATTTTGAATGAACAAAAGCCCTGAAAAAGGTTTTCAAAACATGAAGATTTTCTACAATATTTTTGATCTTCTACTTAAGTGCACACATTGACAGATTTGTATAATGAACCCATATGATGTTTATGTCTTGGCAAAAGAAAAAAAAAAAGCATCTAAAAAACATCTAAAAACTCAAACTTAAAGGGCTGAGGCATGCGCATCTCTGTCTGTGTTGTTATTTTTGGACTCAAAAGGAATTTGTTTTAATTTATCGATTCAGTTGATCAGATTCTACAGCAACACGATTGAACGGGAAACAGCTAAAAGTGCAGACCACAAGGCTGTGTTTAAGTCCTATTCACGGCTCTATTTTCTCTATATTTAATCATATCACCGGCAAATCTTAATAAAAAGCCTTGAGTAGCAATGAGTCAGAAAAAAAACAGGTACTGTAATCAGTCCACATTCACTGAGAGAGCAGAGGTCACAAACAAAACAGCTCTTTTGACCTGAAATCAAAACAGGTCAATAATGCTAATCATAAAATACAAACGCAAGGCGAAAAATGGTCAGAGAATATTCTGGTGAAAATTTAAGCCTTGCAATTAATCAAATATCAATTACTATTGCAATATGATTTCTGCTTTAATCAATAACAAGAAAACAAGATTATAAAAACTACTTCTTAAAGGGACATAGTATTAAAGACTAAGCTATAATATATGTTGAGCAGTAATTTACATTTTGTATTTTCTAAAACACTAATTATGTAAAACAGTTTAGAAACAGAGATGGCCCATTTAGACCTTGTCCACACGAAGACAAAACGATCTGCGTAAAGATGGAGCTGCTTTAAATTTATCAGCATCCAAATGAATCTGTAAACCAGCCTGAAGCCAATGTAATGCCTGTATCTGACCAGAGTGTGGCGCTGTGAAAAAAAAAAGGTTGTGAAAAAAGAGTTAACGTAAACAAAAACGTAGCGGAGAACTCTTTTAAACTTCACAAACATTCTGAATGAACAACGTGGATCTAAAACCTACAGAAGAGACACAGAAAGTGGATTTATGCTTCAGAATCTTTGTAATATTTTGACTGTAGTAGATTGTAGAGGATTTATTTTTGTTTTTCTTTATATGTGGTTTATGGTGAAATGAGAAGCAGATTTTCACAGTGAACATCATATAAAGCTCAGTACATTCTGCAAATGAGACGTGACTCTAGGACAGTGATGTCATCGTGGAAAAAAACAACAGAACAACAGAACTGATAAGCCCCACCTCTTAATTGTGAGATTTTAATGTAGCAAACAACAGATTTTTTTTATTTTATTATTTATTTATTTTTATTGTTGTAAAGTGACTGTGTGGCTATTTTGAACCACACATGCTTTACTATGAATCTGAATATTTTTGAATAATCACAATTAAATACTGACAAGTGGGTGGGGATAGGTGGTAGCTGAGGACAGAGCTTTTCTGAGCACTCGAGTATCATTCTTCATAAAACTTTGAGTAAACAAATGATGAGAGAAGGCAGTTATTATTCGATCAAAAACGTAAAAAAAATTAATTGTGCACAATAAGCGTCTTTTAAGTGCTCACAAGCTGCCTTTTTAACAGCTGATTTGTGACCTACTGTAATTTAAATTGCAACCAAATCTTCTCTCTAAGCAAAAAATATGACAAATTTTACTCATAATTTAGAGATGTAATACTTGTTCTTCCTATAATTTAGAAACCTACACATACTATTGTCCCATAAATCACAATTTAATGGCACATTTATATCAATACGGCTTTGTGGTGGACTCAAGGTTAAGCAATCTCTACATACCAACAACTGAATTTATGCAAAATGCCAAAGTTCTTTACTTGTGGTAAAAAAAAAAGCACTTTAGTTTGTGTTAGTAGTGCTTTAATGCATAGGCTCCTCCTGCTTTATCTTTAGAAACAAAACAATAAAATATGCAATATGCAGGCAGACATTTAACTATATAGATTCAAAGACAGATGGCCTTGTGCACAATGTGTCTCGCATATGTTCTCAAACAACACACACAATAAACAGAAATCGCCACATAAGACTGACCCAGCCTTCGTCTTAGAGTCTGATCATGTGACTTCTTTGACCCTTTTCCCACAAATGATAAGAGGATGATATAGTGTGACAGTGACAATAACATGAGCACAAATATGTAGGACAGGGTACAAGACATTAAAGCAGAACTTTAGGAACTTTTTATTCGGGTCACGCAGGTCAAATACAAACGTGACAAATTCACAATTCACACTGTATTATCAAATCAATATATTTTTGTATACCCAAAATCACAACAACAGTCTTGTCAATTTAGTCAATAGTAGAAAATAAAACAAACATTTATTGGTCAAAACCAAACAGTAATACAGAAAATAAGATGCATGTTAGAGTAGATTATTACTAAACAAGCAATTGAATAATTGTCCCAGAGTAACCCCTGTCCTTAGACTCTCCTTCTAGACAAGAAAAAACTAAAAAAAAAAAAAAAAAACTCGGAAAGAAAAAAAGTAACCTAAAGCAAATTATTACACAGAAGTGAAACTACAATACACTGGCAATAAATGCATAAAACAAGCTTGTGTGACAAATGCTCGCTTTTGTCCCCCTCTCATCATAACACGTGAGCTGATCGAAACAACCACAAGAACAGCACTACCAGTCAGGGCGATCACATCACCGTCACAACTGAACAGACATGTAGGAGACATATTTTTCATTACGTTATTGTTCCCTCTGAGCACTGTATTATACAGATGCACCCGTAATTCCCTTTCCTCAGGTTAGTTTATTCCACATTCCACTCAGGGCTCTGAGTGTGTAGTAGTCCAACAACATTCATCCTGAATTCCCTGAGCTTATACTCCAAGTGTCAATAAATCCTTTGCTACCAAATCAGCCGCTATCATTTAGATGCTCCACGAAGTTTCAAGACAAAAACAAAGTGAGTTCTGTACTTTAAACTGAAATCATCTGAAAAGTCCAAACAATTGAACCTCTGGCACAAAGAGCAAGGGATAACTCAGATGTTCATGGTATTACTGTCGGCACAAGCTACCACAAACTTTTAGTGCAGGGGTTTCAAAGCCACGGCCCAAGAGCCTGATGCGACCCCCCTCCCCCTACTGACTAAACTAGCCTGCAAGCACAAACAGGCCAACTTTTTTTCCACATATTAAAACAACAGCATAGCTAATAAAATGAATTCATTTTTAAAATATCTTTGACAGCTTTTAAAGACTGAAAGGTCAAAGGTACTATTATGATATTTGATTCAACCGTGAGCTGTTTAATTTCATTGTTTCTTTGCTAACCTACTCACTTCACAAAAACATGTCTCTTATAAAAGCTAAGCTTAAAACTGATGCAGAGAACAGAACATTTCAGGACAGGTGGACATTGTCGTACTTTTTGGTAGTTTGCCTAATGATTTTAACTTAAAACATCACTTCGGACCAAACACAAGAACAATACATAAAATATGAGGGTCACAACAAGGAACAAGTGGTTTTGCAGTTGAGGGAGGAGTAGGCGTCTCAACAGAGCTTGGGATAACACAATTTAAAACACTACTCAATGAAGTAAACTGTTGTAACTACAACTAGAATTATAGGCAACTGCAATGTATTTGACATTGTGCATATTTTCATACATTTGTTTCCATCAGGTCCTCTGGTAGCATGACAGTGCTTGATGTGGCCCCAGACTGAGTTGAGTTTGAGACCCTTGCTTTACTGTATGCAAATGATACAGTGTTTGCTTCTGGCAAACCTTGTAAAATCTATTCTAGTACTTTGAGACCATATCGAAAATTTTACTTTCAGGTTATTAAGGAAATTAGACAAATCCGATGCCATGTCTTTGCATGCAGGTGTGCAGGTATACAGACTACACATGACTATGATGATATGGTCAAAACAAAAATTGAACAAAATGTCTTAGATGTAAGGGTTTTTTATGCTTTGTTTTGTTTTTGTATTTGAAAAGCACTTTGGTCACTTGAGTGTTGTAAAGGGCTTTATAAATAAAGGTTGATTGATTGATTCATTGAAAATAAAAAATCAACTCTGGTAAATGGTTTAAATCCACCTTTATTTGTTAGAGGAAATTAGCTTTATTACATTGCTTAGTAATAAACCTTTGTACAGACAAAACTTTTTAAAATGACCTGTATGCCTTAATTTTGGACTTTCTTTAGGTAATTCACATCATCACTTTATTATTAAGAAATTACAAAATAGTGTTGAATGAGGAGGATTTTCTCTCTCAACTTCAAGTGTGGTTATTGGACCTTGAGTGTGAAACAGCTTAAAACTTGACTAAGTCTCTGCTAGGTCTATGTGGTTTCAGTTAGAATCCGAAACAAATACAGGTGATTTTCCATGGTTGACTTTGTTTGCTTTGTTTGGTGTTAGATCTATAGTACAACAGAAGATCCATAATCCTAAAAGTAAATAAAAAGGTCGAAATTGAATGTGTTGCCTCGGTGTGTTTCTGGGACTTGGTTCACTTTGGAACAATATGTTGGTGGATTAGCCACCAACATATTGTAGCTCTTAGACACCCAACATGTTGCCCTGTTAAAACATTGCTATGTAAACCTAGTACTAGTAAAAAAATACAAAAACTAACATTTATAAATTGTTACTTTCCCAACTGGTCGACTTGATAGCCAAAGTTAAAAAGCACTGGGTTTCGGACATCTTAGAAAAGCGTTCCTGCTTACTGAAAATATATGAGAGATTATTTTCAAAGTACTAAAAAGGAAGTTAATTTGTCATTTTGAGTTCCACTAATTACCTTTCAGACTCTCGTTTTGTCTCCTGACTAGAGACGGAGTATTTTAGCAATCACAAAAGCAAAACGTAAAGACACTGGAAGAAAAAGCTATAATCAAGAGGCTATACTCCTTAACTGCAAGAACAAATAAATACATTGACTTGGTGATTGTTTTTCTATTACAGCTTTGCACACAGCAACTGCAAAATTGTGTAATGATCAAACTCCAAAAACCTGGAGAAATGCAAAGCTATTATATACTGTAGTTATTATTTAGGGGCAGGCCTATTATGATTTCTGCGATGGGACATACACACACATTTGTAAACGCCTTGGTAAATCCAAATTATAAGACAAGCAGCATAGGACCTAAGGACACATTATTTCAGTGTGCGGTCACTATGTATAGATACCTAAAACTAATTTTTACCTCAATTATCTTCAGCTTTTGAAGAGGAATTGTCAAAACCCAAAATCTAGTGTCACTCAGGCCTGAGCTGCAATCCTTATATTTACCAAATCAAATTTAGGACTAGGAGGAAATAATATTTTGTTTTTCTTCTGTGCAGAGCTTGCTCTCACTTATGATTGGAGTCTTTTAGTCATCTGAAGCTAAAACTACAGGGATTCAGTTTGAAAAGAGAGTTCACAAACAGTTTCAGTTTGAATTTTAGACGATTTTAGTGAGGCGTGTCTGAGAAAATAGGCCTGAATGAACTCCATGACTCAAAGTTAATGAAGTACCGCAGCAAATGGGTTTTCCACTTAACCTTCTCCACGTGATCAGAGTTAAGTGACATCTAACAAGTCCAACCAGTAAGTGCCAACTCCGATTTCAAACTCACATGAGGAGATAAATGGTTTAAGGTTATGTGCATTATGTATACTTACAAGTCAAACCGGAGATTCTGCCGCTCTTCAAAGAAGTAGTCCAAAATAATTTCCGAACAAAGTCTGGATTTAATGTGTTGTCTATCACTTCTGTTCTGCCAAACTAAAGACATAAAGAAAACATAATTATTTGTCAGCCCAAATAAACATGTATAGCATTTGTTTAAGCATATAGTCTTTTTGTTCCCTACACGTTCTTGAAGCATGCCCATTTTCTCTGAGCTCTTTTGTTGGCTTTAGTGAAATAACGATTTGACAGTTTTTCCTCAGGAGAGACATTAGTGTTTGAAGTGGTTACAGAGGATTATATTCACCTCTGGACTAATGGACCAGGATCAGCTCAAGCATCAAGTCAATGAGGGTCAGTAAGGTCATACTTTAGCATTTGCTAGGCCTTATTAATAATGCATTTAGATGAAAGACCACTCTCCACAGTGGATAAGTGCCAATGATAGGGGTGGCACATCTCTGTGGTCATTTACATAGATTAGTATTCATTACCTGAGCTAAATGCCACTTTATAATATCCACTTTGATGAGCAACCATGAATGGGGATTTCCTCATTCCTCTCTACTTATTTTGCTTGTTCAGTGTTCAAATGCATCCATTTTTAAAGATGCTTTTAATTGTGTTCTTTCATTCCACCTTTCCTTTTTAACAAAAAACACAGAGAAATACAGTGATATTCATGTTCATCACATCAAAATAATCAAAACATTTAGTTTCTTAGCAACTGCTTTCTGTTTTTAGAGTTGGTCTTGATGGCTTTAAATGTGGATTTAACTTAGAACAAATAAGCATACTAATCTGTTATAAATAAAAAGGTGTGGGTGAGGCTTTATGAATTTCCAAAAAATCGTCATTATTAATGTTTATGCACCAATAGTACAATAAGTAGTGACATGTATTTTGTAAGAAATTGATTAAATATAAAAAAATAGATAGATAGATAGATAGATAGATAGATAGATAGATATAGATAGATAGATAGATAGATAGATAGATAGATAGATAGATAGATAGATAGATAGATAGATAGATAGATAGATAGATAGATAGATAGATAGATAGATAGATAGATCAGTATTTGAGCGAGAAAAATATTTTCTCAAAAGCATGATATCAGCCTTTAAATTGTTCAGAATAAATGTGACAAATCCAAGCATGGAAAGTAACTAATTACAAAATTCACATCAGTGAAACAGGTTAGACAAAAGAAGCCACAGATTATCCCAAAGAACAGCTTTCCCACAGATTTGTACTTTTGCTTGTGTACAAATATTCAGTACTCATCAGCATCTAACCTTAAAAACAAGTGAGTGCACATCACTTACCTCTCTCCACTCCTTGTTGCCCATTCCTTGAGTGTAGAGGACACATACTGAAATAAAAAAAACAAAATTATATTAATAATTCATTCTATTTAATCCATAATCATATGTAAAGGTGCCAGCGTTAACTCAAAGGTTGTTGTTCATCTGTAAGCTAAACCAAGGACAACAGGAACAAAGCAGCAGAGTCTGTCAAATGATTTGTGAAAGCATAATCTAAAGACAACATCAAAGAACAAGCACACATTTTTCTCAATTCAAGAGTGTAAAAATCCTAATGTCGTGCTTTTTGCAATTTTCCAAAACAAAACAAAACACTAAAAGGTAAATTACTGGAGTCATTTATCATGCTTCATTTTAGCAGGCTTTTATTGTAATATGTAGTGGCAAAAATGGGCTTACAAGTGTCTGTGTTTGCACTAATTCTAATAATGAAGACACATATTATTGGAAAGAGTCATTATTTTAGTTTTGAAGATGCCAAGTTTGTTATTAACTGGAATAAAAATGTAAAATGTCTGAAGAACATTGAAGAGGCTGTGAAGAGGCTGGAGGCGCTTTTATCAAAGTTTCTTAGTGAGTCATTTAAGGATTTGGATGATGTTTCGAGTAAGCAGCAATCTGACAACCATAAAAGCCAATGCACGCACCTTTAGCCCAGCACAAGTGGTTTAGTCAATGTTTGACTAAGTAAACAAACTGCTCTTCAGGTAAGTAAACTGTATTCAGGAATCAAAGTTCTTCTGCAAACATGAACTGACAGTGTTAAGGATAAATGCATCTCTGTTCAAAGGATTTGGTAAAATATTTAAACAGTTTAGACTGGCACATAACAGTTTATCGTGTTACTATAGTGTGTGATGGAAATTAGGGATGTCCCGATCCGATCACGTGATCGAAAATCGGCCCCGATTTCATGGTTTCAGACTCGATCGGAATCGGACGTTATCTCCCGATCAGGACTCGGAAATATTTATTCTTATTACTTACTTTAAAATCATATCTAGTTACGCGGTGGCACAGTGACCCTCAAAGCAGTAGCAGCGCGTAACTGCAGCAGCACGTCATATACGGCCGTCATACGTGAAGGAGTCGCTCATAATGGAATCAAGTCTGATTTGGTTCTAACAATTTAAAGCAGCGGTGTGAGACGCTCGTCTGACGGCCGTCAATACGCTACGCGTCCCTCAATAGATCAGACTTCTATTATTATTATCAGCGTCAACGGCGTGTCTCCCGGACTTTTTAGCAGGAAAAACACAAGAAAAAGCCGCGCAGAGACAATATAAGGTTCCGATGCTCTTTCAAGACACGTCAACTACAAAGATTACAACCATTAAAACAACATGTACCGCCCAGAAGCGCCGTGAACGACCGTAAACATTGCAAACTTTCCGACTTCAAACACAAACTTTAAATCATGTCCTTACGAGGCTCTTTTCTCCACGAATATGAGTCGGACTGCTTTAAGCCGCACATTATTTTACAACTTAACTTGTAACGAACGTGTTTGTGAAGACAGCGCTGTTCCTTCTGTTCACAATCGCTTTATATGAGCCGTTTAGTCCTACCTGGGTCTATTTTCTTTCTCCAGCTTCTCTCCTGCTGCTGCTCTTCTCGGTGCTGTGCGTGCCTGTTTGGGTGCCAATGCGCGTGCGCGTGGATGAGAGCGAGCGAGAGATTGCGTGAATCCTACACTATTAATTGCGAGACGGGGTGAAAAATAGAAGAAAAATTAAGATTCTTAGTACAACGTGAAGTAGGCAAAGAGATGTTGGTTTTCATCAAGAAAAACATAATGTTTCTGTAAAATGAAAGCTGGAGAGTGCAGTGCAGTTTCTAAAAACACATTACTTGCCTTACTTGAAAACACTGTGGCACTTTTGTTTTCTTATGCCTGCTGGATATTTTAAGTTGATGCTGTTTTTTCATGTTGGACCTTTTTAATTTAATATTTACTGTTGCACTAAGGTCCAAAGTGAAGAATTTATGTATTATTTGATTGTTCAAGCTACGTCACAGAAGTCAAATGTTAGTGCTAAATGTTAAAAAGGTAAACAAAATAAAAAATAAAAGTCATCTGGGTTTGTTTACTTTGATATTTAATGTTTTATAAAAGTATCGGATCGGGACTCGATATCGGCAGATCATCAAAATCAAATGACTCGGACTCGGACTTGGGGCCAAAAAAACCTGATCGGGACATCCCTAATGGAAATCAGAAAATGTACACATGTATCAATGCATATTTAGTTTTTTAACAAATGTGCAGTAACAATGACGATTTAGATACAAATGAAAATCTCAATATGTTTTTTTCTTGATCCGTTTTCAGATCAGGAAATGTAAATTCAGGGTTTTGCAAATAATGAATTGTCAAATAACTGTCTATCTAGTCGCATACATTTGCACTGAACACACTTAAAAAGGAATTGTGAATAATCTTCTTGATCATTCGATTGCACAACCTGTGTAAATGATTGCAATAAACACAACTGAAAGTGACATTTCATCATGCCTAAGTTTGGAGTGTCGTGAAAAGTATTTTATATACTCTATTAAGTGTATTATGTTTCTGTTCGAAATGCTTGGTAACTAAAAAACTGAGAGCAACTGAGAGAATCTTACATAAAGATGAAAGGTGCCAACTTTCAAAATACAACTAAACAAAAGGAATGTATGTGTATGTAAGATTTGCAAGTTGTCCAATAGGTAAGAATTAACAAATTTATAAAATGTAAATTTGGTCTGTTGGGTTGACATAATATTTTGTTAATATCACCCAGTCCTAGAAATACATATAACTTCTACCTCAAACTGTAACAATGTGTTGGGTCTTGTCTCTGAGGTGTATTTTTAACATCAGGTGACACATGTGTGGATCCTGTGCTCTCGCCCCTCTGAACCACTCTGCCTGTCACACTGTTTCATATCAGGGCTGAATGCATCACACTCAGCATAATCAAAGAGCTGCTCAGCACAGCCTCAATGCAGACTCTTCATCCTGCATCATCTTCATCACTCACACTGTCTTCTGCTGCTGCTGCTGAATGCACTGTACAAGGCAGTCTGCAGGTTTGCCTATCGTCTTTGGGTTTTGAAGCGACATTTGGTTGATAATACATTAACAAAGTCCTAATGTATGACAGAAAAAATTGCTTGAAGAAGGGCAGCTCGATTATGAAAAAAACAACAAGTATTCACAAGTAACTAAATTATACTTTGCTTCCTTAAATGCTGAGAGTAAACAAATAAAAGTAAACTCATGACATATTACAAACAGATGAGGTCCGAGATGTGGAGCCAGTCCATTAAAAACTTTAAAAACAATAAAGCTTAAAATCAATTTAAAACTGAACAGGAAGCCAGTGCAAAGATACAAGAATGGTAAATGGACACCTTACAAGGCACTCAAAGCGCTGGAGTAATGTGATCATGTTTTTTGGTTCCTGTTAAAAGTCATAGGGCCTGATTTATCAAGTCAGGTGCTAAATTGCAGGTGCAAACTGAAAAATATGCATGTGTTATTTGTGAGCGTTTTGCACTCAATTTGATATTGGAACATACACATATAACGTATAACACAAAACAGATATGCATCACCTCAAATTTTGCATCTTTAGTGTCTGTATGAGAGAAAAATATCAGCTGTGTCGAGTTTTTGCACCCTCTAACTTAGTTTGCACATGAGCAAACGCTTGATAAATCTGGCTCATAGAGTTCTGCACTAACTATAAGCAAGAAAGTGCGCTTTGTGAGATGCCAGTATAAAGAGCATTACAGTATTCCAGACGTGAAGAAATAAAAGCGTGCACATGCTCAAAAATGTATAGGCGTTAAGAACAATTTGATTTTAGATCAAACAGAATGATAAAAGCCTGATTTAGTTTATCTCTTTGTTGAGTTTAAAATCACTCTCCATGGTGACGATAAGGTTGGTGGCCAACCAAGTCACCAAGACAACAGCAGAGGTGTCAGGGGCCCTTTACTTTTCTTTGCAATAGGAAAGTTAATTTAGCATAGAAGTGAAATGAAACAGCTGAGCTTGTCAACATTTAAACATTATTCACGCATTAATTCTTCATGAACATTTCATGAATTTATGATGATAATCAATGAATTCATGTCCTCTCATTATAAAACCTTACAGATAAAATTTACATTAGTAAGCAAGAAAAGTGTGCATTCAAAATATGCATTTGGCTTTGTCTTGGAGGCTTGAACTGTGAGATGAGACAGAGGGACAACATGTTTACACAGTGAAAATGAGTTCCACAGCCTTGGTTCCTGGACCCTCAAGTGGTTGCAAAACTTTCAGACAGAACAAAGCTCTGACAGAAAGACAAACAGAGAGTGAGGGGTCTTACTTGGGTCTGATTTGGAGAAGGTGTCTCTGTCTAGCAGATTTCTGTGAACACAAAAGCAGAAAAAGAGTTTTTGGTCAATACACATGAACAAATCATTCAAACTACAACAGGAAATTACAGGGACTACTGCAAAAAAGACAATGTCAGTGGTAAAACTCTAGACATTCAAACATAGGTATTGAATTGTTTTCAAATTCACCCCTTGCTCTGAAAAACTCTTTGGCACATCACTAGTTTTTTGTTTGTGTTTTTCATAGACGTTTTAATCATCAGCAGATTCACAAAGAGTTTGATAATTGAAAATATCAAATGTTTAAAATTTTAAAATTTTGATAAAAAGTTTAGAGGTCTGATCTTTTCACAATTTCTTCTTTACCATAAACTTTTTGGAGAGATGCACTAATTTTGATGATAAAATAGTAACAGAATAACATAAAGGTAATTTTGTAAGCTTAGTTTATTTTATTTCCATCTCAATGGAGACAAGTAAATGATGCCACCGGGCCAAGTTATGAGTAAAAGCCAAAGCCTTTGTAAGTTTCTGAGTAATCTAATTGCTAGTATTAGCACAAGAAAAAAAAAATCACCAAAGTGAGTGCAAAAGTAAGATTTTTGATAGTGAAGTCTTTGTATTTCAGATATGTATCAACAAATAACCTCATCAACAATACAACTTGGTACACTTGGGAGCTTTTATAGGAGCAGTTATGACATCTAATTCCATATTCAAATAGCACTTAACCTTCCTAAAGTACCTGCAAAGTAAAGGCCCATGTAGTGGAAATCATAGCTCTGGGCAAACTTTGACATTAGCATTACGCGATATTTCTGAGAAACTCAATAGTCGGGCAGAACCTGTATATTAGGGAGAATAATCATCTCAAACGAAGTTAATATTGTGTGCAAATGGATTTGGAGCAAAATATGTATAATACAGATAAGAATGTGTTTCTTGGGAGCTATAAAATAAAGAAACAAAAAACATTAAAACTCCAGGGGGCTTGTGTGTAGTGATACAAAGATAAAATTTTACCTAAACATGTATAAGGTATGCACTGTATGCATGTTTGTCAGTTTGTGTGTGTGTGTGGTTGTGTGTGTCTGTCCATCTATATTCATGTATGCATACATGTCTGTCTGTCTGTTTGCACTTTTTTAAAAACAAGTGGCCTTATTCATGACATGTTCTTATGAACAACTTTGTTCTTAAAGGCTACTTACAAACATTTTTGGCATTTAGAAAATAGAAAGAATAGAAAGAGGCAATAGAAAATGTTCGTCTGTAATAACAAATCCTAAGAACACTCAGGAGTGTTCTTAGGATTTGTTATTACAGTCCTAAGACTTGCTCGAGTCCTAACAAAAAAATCTGCTGCGTCAGAATTTTATTTCTTATATAATTCAATCAAAAATGTATTTCCTACATAACTGTGTAGGTTATGTATTTTCACAAATGATTGTATATAACATTAACAAACAAAAAAAGCGCATCAGTTATGCTCTAAAAAGACCCCACTCCCACCCACGGTTGTATCACGACACGTGATATAAACAGTGAACGTCCAGCGTTATCTATGACTTCAATACATTTCCTCTGAGTGTGTTCACGTGTGTTTGGACATTTTTTAAAGATACTGAAGTCATTAATCAGCAAAAGTTGGGAGATGAGCTGCTGCGCTTCCTCCTCATTTCTTCTTTGCTCCTGCGGCCGGCCCACATTTGCCATATAAGGAAGTAGCTTCCTTAATGCATTAAAGGTGGGGTAGCTGATTTTCACACTGCAAATACAATTTAGGTTTTAAATTTGACTATTTCCTCTCATAATTCCTTCGACACATGGTTATTATCGACATGTATTCATTTCAGTTGCATTTATGGCTTATAAAAGTATTTTTACAAACAACAAAGTGAAACTGAAGTGACCGCCTCAAGCTCAGCCAATCGGAGCGCAGCATTCAACTCCTGATTAGAACTAAAATTCTTTATTATTTAGTTCAGACAGTACTCAGAGGTCTCATTTTTTCACAAAGTGCTGTATTTAGTATATACGTTTTAGTAGAAAGCACAAATTTTACTAATTTAAAACTAAAAAAGTTAGCTACCCCACCTTTAATCATTTTTATGTAAATAACCATTTGTTGTTGGAGATTGTTGAATTTAGTGTTAATTCTGTTAAGAAGGACTTTGGCTCCTTGTGAACACTTTGTGAATCTGACGTACAGTTTTCTCAGCAGCTTCTTAAAGTGAAAGTTACACATAATTCTTAAGAACACTTTCCTGCATGAGAACCAAAGTTTCCAAAGTGTTGCGTGGACAGCAAAGCATTGCAAGAAATGCGAATAATAAAATGCACATGGGGTTAGCACTATGCTGCGTTCGCACCGGACAGCTAAATTCGCCTAAACGCGCGTTAAATTTCGCCGGTTATTTCTGCTGTTGACGCCTCAATAAGCTTCTAAGCTGCTCTGACGCGCGTCAAGGCTTTGGTGGACAAAAAGACACTTTCAACGCCCCAAAGCGCTTCGAGCTCCCGCTTGTTTACAGGCTTTGTTTTGCTCGTAGACAGACCACGTTGAGAGAGAGAAGGAGAGAGAGAGATAGAGGCTTGTTGAATTTATAAAACGATTTATAAGAGTCAAATCTAAACTTTGAGACCATTTGAGGCGAGAAATGGTGGGTATTATTACCAAAACCACTGTCATTTTAACTTTTCTCTGCTAAAGGTCTGAACCCCTAGGCTTTCAGCGGGTTCCTCCGCTGGCCATAGCCGCTAGACCAGAGCTCTCCGGCGGCTACATGTTTAGCTTTGCCCCGCGCCAGAGGCGGTGGCGCCATAACCATAGGGTAAATTTATAAAACAGAGCTTACCCGATCACACAACTATCTCCTCCTGCAGGCAGTCCCTTTGCTGTCCCGTCCTCGTCTCCTCCCGTTGTACAGCAGGTTTAAACACGGCACCGGGCATTTTTAATACATCCACGAGAGTGTGTTGTCAGTCCAGATCATGTCCCGTGTTTGCCATGTCTCCAGATTTTCAAAGCAACGGACGGCCAAGTCTTTGAAAAAAGTCCCCAAACAAGCGACCTTTCGTTAAAAAGTTACTAAAATACTTCAGTAAACAGTCGTCCTTTCCTCTTGGTGTGACAGGAAAACAACATGTCACGTGTACGGGGGTGTAGTCTCTGATTGGTGGACGCGAGCGTCTAGACGCTGAAAAGTTCAGCAGAGCCCAACTCGGGCGTCGACGCCTGATGGGGCAGCCAAAGCGTCCGCCGCAGGTTTGAGCTTCTTCTCCGCAAGACGCGGCGGCAGCAGACGTCTGAACAAGCAAATTTCAACGCCCAACGCGACGAAATTTCGCTGGACGCTCAAGACGCGGGTTTACATTGACTTAACATTGAAAATGGACGCAAATACGCCAAGACGCTGTCCGGTCTGAACGCAGCATAAAGCTAAACGGAACCATGATGGAGAGCAACATTTTTTCAGAAGTCGTGTTTTCGAGGAGTCACGTGGGTACGCCGAGCAAGATGGCAGCACTGTAGAGAAGTCTCCATCACCCGTCTTTACTTTTGATGTTTAACCTGAAATAAACCAACATTTTCTGGTTGAATACTGTTTGATACAATCCGGGGAAAGTTTTTGTCTGCTTTGATAATTTTTTTTCTGTGAACAATGACAACGTCAAAGTACTGTATTTTAAGGACACGGGCCGCATGACCACGCAAAACATGCTAGCTAGCGAGTCTGGAGACGAGGCGGAGGAATCTGTAGATGAGCGCTCTGGGAAGAAGATAACCCTTGAGAGTGTTTTTGCCGAAATCACTAAAATGAGCAGCAAGCTGACATGTGGTGTCGGACGTTGCGTCCATCAAAAACACCATCGTAATGCTTAATGAGTCTGTCAGCGGGCTACAAGTCCGAATGGAGGAGGCGGAGGGGCGCATAACAAAAGTCGAAGACAAGACCGGAGATCTTCAGAAAGGCAGCGAAAGTATGGAGGAAAAAATTGATGTGTTGTGGGACCGTGTGCAAGCACTTGAGAACCAAAGCAAAATAAATAACATCAGATTGGTGGGCCTGAAAGAAACCTATGGTACAGACGGGACGCTTGAGATGTGTGTGAAAAAAATACTGGCGGAAGGACTGGGCATTAACCCTGAGGCGGAATACGAGATTGAACGACTGCACAGATCACTAGCTCCGATGCCGAACGAGGGCCAGCCGCCTCGAGCTGTCCTGATCCGCTTTTTGAGGCAGTTTGCCCGAGAGAAAGTCCTGAGAGCACCGGCGGTGAAACAAGGTATCACATTAAGGACACAAACTGTCATTATTTCCTGACGTTACCAAAGAATTGGCAGAGAAAAGAAGTTGTTTCTATCTGCGAAGAAGGCACTACAGCGACACAACGTGAGATATACACTGGCCTTTCGTGCAACGTTGAGGTTTACGTGGAAGGGCAAGAACCAGCGCTTTACACACGCAGAAGAGGCAGAGCGCTTCATCGACAGGCACTTCAACAACGAGTGATGGAAGCACGGGATACGGTACTGATAAAAAATGGAAGAAGAGGGTGGACACTGGAAGAAACTTTGACGGGTGAGTGTTGAGACATTACGGGCTGTCGCCTAGCAACCAGTCGGGAAGACACCACCGGTTAAAGGGGAGTACCCCACGGACCTTGATTACCTTATTTTATTTTTTTTTTTGTTTATTTTTAGGCCAGGAAGTGCCTTAACCTCCTTTTTTGTTTTAGGAGGACATTTTAAGTTTGATATATTCATCACATTGTTTTTATTGTTTATCACAAAAAAAATACTTGGCAATGACAAAGAGATCTAGGAGCATTTGCTATTTGGTTTGGGGACTATTGTACTTTATGCTGAATTTAGTTTTTTCGTTTAATGGCTAGGAACCATGTTAAGTTTATAAGTTGGAATATTAAAGGATGTGGAAATCCTGCAAAAAGAGGCAAAGTAATGACCTATCATAAACATATTAAAGTTGATGTGGCATTTATTCAAGAGTCACATTTTAGAGCAGAAGATTCTATGAAATTAAAATTTGGTTGGGTAGGCTTAGGCTATGTTTTTCATAGTTCATTCTCAAGTAAATGCAATGGTGTGGTTATACTTGTACATAAAAATTTAGCATTTACTCTGGTTAAACAGATTAAAGACAATGATGGAAGCAGGCTAAAATTAATGACAAAAAAATTATTTTATGTAACATCTATGCACCAACTTCAGGTGACCCTAACATTTTTCATGAAGTGAACAAAACTTTAGGTGAAATGGAAAGGGACATCATTTTGGCAGGAGACTATAATCAAGTTTGGGATGCATTTATTGACCGTAGTGCTCTCACTGGCTCGTCAGTGCCCAAAGACAGAGCTGCTATTCATATGTTAAGTGAGGATAATAGTTTGGTAGATATTTGGCGCCTGACGAACCCGTGTGAGGGAGAATACACCTTTTTCTCTCATTGTCATAAATCACACTCTAGAATTGATATGTTTCTGGTCTCAAATAATATAACCAAACAAGTGATAAATTGTAAAATAAATTCAATTGCATTGTCTGACCACGCCGCTGTGGAACTGGGAATTAATATTAATAATGATTCAGAGAGGAGGGGTGATGGAGGTTAAATACATCACTATTACACAATCAGAAGTCGTGTTTTCAAAAACATTATTATAAACAACAACAAAACCATTAAAGCTGAGTTACCAAAACGTACCAAAAATTTAAAGAAATAAATAAATAAATCAAAAACTTGGATGCTTGTAGTTATTAGCTTGCTGAGGATTGCCATTTTAATCACTCACAAGGGCTTGTCCCTTTCCTTGAGTGAGTAACATCTTAATTAAATGCGTCACTGGTATGGAAACATGTTGTAGTATTGTGTCCAGCTTCTTCAACAGTTGCAGTTCAAGTAATTTTATGTACACTAAAATGTGTACATAAAAATGTGTATGTTCTGTGTATTTGTACTAGCCGAAACACAAAACCAGTGTTTGCAGTCACTCACAGATCTGTGTAGATGAGATAGAGGTGTAGTGATGATTTCACACAAGAGAAACAAGTAACAGGAACAACAAGATGGGAATGTCAAGAGCTACTGAAGAAACACAGCTAACCTGAGAATGGCATTCCCTGTGTAGCACTGGTTTGTACAATCAGAATAGGTGCAAGCAAGCAATTTATTTGACTAAAATGTTTAGGGATGCACCGATCCGATACTGGGATCGGATATCGGTGCCGATCCAGGCAATTTTTCTGGATCGGGTATCGGCTCTATGATATCGGTTCAGCCGATACCATTGTTGTGCCTTTAATTGGACATAATGAGACAAATCTACTGGCTGATATTGATCCAGAACGTCTCATAATGCTTGACATTTTGTTCAGATTAAGTTGTTAAATTGTGACTTGCACAAAAAATAATAGTTACATAGCACTACATAACTAAATGTCTTATGCTTTGATAAAAAAAATAAGGTATTTCAGTTCTTACACTAGTATCGGTTGATATCGGGTATCGACAAATACTTAAGTCAAAGTATCGGAATCGGTATCGGAACAGAAAAAGCTGGATCGGTGCATCCCTAAAAATGTTCATTATATAGAATGTCTAGGGTTTTTTAGGCAAAGTGTAGATTTCTCTTACAAAGCCCCTTTTCTTGAAATGGAAACGCACACACAAAAAGTTCAATTAAAAGTAATTCAAACTAGGGACTACGGGCCAAACTTGGCCCTTCAAGCATCTAATTTGCTTACAAAGGTGGGCTGATATTTGTTAAACTATTTTTCAAAATGTGACCACTCTAAAAGGTCCAAAGAATGAAGAAAGCACATTTCCAATTTGTCAAAGCCAATGTCAAACAATCACACTGAAAACCTATAGAAATGCTTTATTTTCTCTTCATCTCAGTCAATCAGCACAATACTCCAGTTAGTATTATGGAGGTTTTAAGATGCTAGTACATACTACACTCAGCAGCCATCATAATTATTCTGACACAACAGTGTGATAAATGTATTTCATGTATTTTGCTCAACAGCTCTTTTTTTTTAATTATTATTATTTTGAATATTATTTAGCACATCTGCAGCAAACATGGTCTTCTAAGAAGCAGACTTTTTTGATGTCCCATTCCAAGCTGAAAATAATCAAATAGTTCTTCAAACTGATCCAGTTCATGCCATAACCAGCACCATCAGAATGATGGAGGATGGGTGAAACTGACAGCGTTGATCTATGGTTTTATCAACAGTCTTCAGTCATTCCCCAGAGTCCCATATGCCTCTGACCAAACTGACAGCTGTCAATCACCACAGCAGGAAGAGAAAAGTGACACCAAATGGTGAGAAAGGGCCTAAATCATTAAGAAGCTTTGAAAGGCAAACAGTTAGTGAGATGATAAAAGCAGATGATTTAGAGTATAGTGGTGTGTTAGCTCCTGCTTGAAGCTTAGTGTTGTGAAGGAAATAGAAATCTCTGGACTAGGGCCCAACTGATGAAGATTTTTGGGTACCAATACTGATATAGAGGGGGCTGGGGACGCCGATAACCGATATAACCGCCGATTTAATTAAAATATTTTTTTATTAGTAGCAGATGATTAAAAAATGTCTGGCTTTAGTGATTTAGTTTGGGGTTTTTTAGGTCATATTTAGTGTTGCTTTGCCTCTTACGAGTGACTTTAAAGGCTTCAAATGTGCTTATATAACATTATTTTTGTACTACTGAAAATATATATTTATAAATATTTATATAATTTTATTAATCCGTATATATATAAATTTTTTTCACCGGATAAAGACAATATCCATTAAAGAAACTGCATGTCAGATTCCACAATAGTGTCCAAGCAATGTTGTATCTTTCCAAAAGTCAAAGCCTATCCTATGTAATCTGTGTTTTTGATGCCTCACTTCTGACAAATCACAGCTTTCCCACAGTTCTCGTCAATACAGGCCAAATCTTACGGAAGGTGGCCCCAAATTGTCCCTCTTGTGTTTCCGTCCAAGGAGATTGTGAGGCAGAAAGCACAGCAGTGAGTGTTTGCTGTGCTCTATAATTATGTGAAATGCCTTCGATGTCGGGTCGGGGGGTTATCAGCCCTCTCCTCCCACAGTGACCCACCTCTGAGCGTCTGCTCAATCAGGTTCGCCTCACAATAATGTCCAACCAGGAGGATAGTTACCATAGAAACAGCAATGAACCAATCACAGTCCACTTGAGTAGGTTGATTGACAGCTTTGTTGGTTTTGTATATAAAGGAAACAATTGGACATACAATACATTGAAGCATCGTATATTGAATAGATACATACTGTACATATTGTCTTGGTGCCATTTATTGTGGAGTTATGTACAATTCACAAAATGAAAATTTACTGTATGTTATAGTTCAGTAAATTCCAAATTTGAAAAAAATGTAAGGTCACTCTCATCCCATCAGTGGTCACTTGTTCATAGAAACAGACATGTGCAGACCCCATCACTAAGTGACTGCGAACACAAACAGCCTGCTACACAACAAATACATTCACACTCAGGCAACAAACTGTGGCAGCTCAATTCACCAACACCAGGGTTGTTTCAGTTAAAACATATATAGTATATTTCAAGAGAAATAAATAAACATTTTGTCAAAGAAAAAAAGTTCAATGAAGAAAGAAGATTTGATAAATCTTATCATATCTTCCTATTTAACATGCCTTTAACAAGCCTTTTTCACTTGTAGGACAACACAGTGGTGCAACAGTTCGCACTCTGGCCTCATAGCAAGAAGGTTAGAATCTCGGCTGGCTAAGGGTCTTTCTATGTGGAGTTTGCATGTTCTCCCTGTGTCTGTGTAGTTGTCCTGGCTTCCCTTCTTCCACGACTACAGATGCAAATTAGCTGTAAAGCTAGAATCTGCTACAAGCATTTTTGCCATTGTGCTTAATGTAATTGCACACTGTCCTAATAAAGCCTTACCTTTAGACCATTATTTCCTTGTGTATATGTTTCATAAATCAAAATAAAAAAATAACATTATAAAAATGCAAACAAAAATTGAATTCTCAAGTTTAACGATCTTGTCTAAAGTATTTAAAATGACACTAAATGCGGAATTTACTAAATGTAGAATATATACATATATTTTTTCACTCTGTGTATGGGGTCAACATTGAATTAGCTAGTACTTCTGGGCTCTTTTTTTGGACATTTTTGTGCAAACTCACTGATTTTGCAGCCAACTGTGCAAAAACCGTGACTGTGCTCTTACAATTGTCAAACGCTGTCAGTGCATTTTCAGTACACACCAGCTTCACACTGAGTTGAGGCCACAGCTGAGCCATCCAGGTGAGCTAAAAAACTCCTCCTTCTAACACCACCTCGGTGGCAAGGTGGAACGCGGTCAACCGCTGTGCAGTAGGGGTGTAACGATTCACCTACATATTCGAAGAATCGATACACTGCCCTTATGATCCGCAACATCAATCGGCGTTCAACTAGTTTTCCTCAATCCCAGCCCCACATCGATGCAACTTTGAATCGCTTCAAATCTAAGCCCAAAGAATCGATTTATTTAGATATATGGCGAAACATAAACCATACAGACAAACGGCATTCTTAGTAGTGTGTTTTTCACATAAACATTACATTAAATGCGCTTTTAATACGCTGGTTTTCTGCGCTGCGTCATCAGCAAGTGCCTGCAGCTTGTTTCACATGGAATGTACTCCCGGACGGCAACGCCGCTGTACAGCCCAGCGGCGGAGACAGACAGCAGCGCTGTATTCCAAACCATCCCGCGGGCACGGGTCCCGGTGCACATGGATGAGAGAGAGCGCGGACAGCGGAAGCAACGTTACGAGGGAAAGCCGCGGAGGTGACGCCGAACCGGACCACGGAGGTAACGCTGCGAAATGACTCGAGCTCAGAAAAGAACCAGACGAGCTGCAAACGCGCACCCAGAGCTGCGACGCCACACTTTATGCTTATATATAGACCCGTGCATTTGTTTAGGCTTTTAGCTCCGCTGCCGATCTGTCACATTTGGACATACTGTATGTGGTACTTGAGACGCAACGTCAACGTGCTTTGGGTCAAAACTCTGCCTGCAGATGTTTGTGGATTTAATATTTAATGATAAGTCACAAAGATACAATAAGTTCACAGACTCCCATCTCACTTCCTGCATCTGTGTGAAAATGATTCAATAAGATGGTGAAATGTGGGTCACTTATTTTATTATGATACTAAACTTGTGTATTAAGGGGAAAAGTTGCAGTTTTTTATGTGCAATGAAAAATAATTGTGTTATTAAGCTGAATATATTTATTACCCTTAAACTGAATCGAAATATCGTTTTAAAATTGCTGTATCATTCCGAATCGTATCGTTCCCAAAAACCCTAAAATCGTTTTGTAATCGTATCTCTTGGCTTCATAACGATATGTATCGTATCGTTCTAAAACGTATCGTTACACCCCTACTGTGCAGTCATTTGGCTGCAGGTGCGAAACTCGCATTGTCATTAGTGTTTTTTGGCATGAGGGCATCATTGCCTGAGGGGCGGCAGGAGAAGAAGAGATCATGTGTGTGAGATGCTGTACAACACAAGCACTTTCAGCTGCCCCATACAGTCTGCAAGCTTTGCACAATTCTGACATTACAATGTCTGCTCTGCGCCCCCAGACTCTTGTGTGGGTCTGTCCCACTCCCAACTACTTATCACCGGCTTGACATCACTTAAAGTAACCCCTGCTGTAAACTGATGTGAATTCGGTGCGAGTCTGGACTCACGGAAGTCTCGCATGATTTAGAAAGTGCTTAAAGCCAATGTGTCTTTCTACACAGACCTCGGAGCAGTGCGTGCGCACGTCTGAGAGTCGCGCGAGTATGTGGAAGGAATCCGTAGAGAGTCTATTTTTCCCTGGAGGTCGCAGCGGCCTGATGCGACTTTCAAGTCATTTGAACGATCTCGCAAGAATCTGCGAGAATCCGCATGAATCCGCGTGGCTTTGGACAAATACAGATTGCATTATACTGAAGATGATGTACAAGGCACTTCGCAAGAAACTAGAACGAACCAAACTCGCCTCACAGTCAGTGTACGGAAGGTGTAAAACCCAACATGCGGAGAGAGACGTGCCTATTGATCTCAACAGTGACCCCCCCACTTTCTGGTTCAACAATCTCGTGCTCCCATGCTAAAGCTCCATAGGGTTTTTAAAAATATATATTAAATGTTTGAAAACGTCTTCAGAACTAATCAGCTATGTGGTGAGTTAAAAACATCGGACCTACCTTCCTGCTTAAAATCTTTTTCTGCAGCTTTATAAACTATGACGTTATTAAGACATTTTGCTGAAATTTAAGTTATAGGTGTATTTTTTTACTGAAAACAACCGCGCCATGCATCAGAGTTAGCACATAGCTGCTAGCCCACAATATGTCTTTAAACTATATTTGAATTTTTTAAAAAGGCTATGGCACTTTACAGTGGGGCTATTTCCTATTTACAGCGGTCTTTCAGTGTTTAGCTCCATTACTGATGCGTAACCTGGCTGATCCTGCCCAATTCACAAAAAATGCCATTTATTTCTATGGGGGGGTTTACGTCACTCACTGCAAAGCATTTCATTCACTGCTCCAGGACACGGGAGATGTAAAAATTATACTAAATGTGGATTTAGACGTCCTGATCCAACTTTGTGAAGCTGTATTATAGAGCCTCTACAGCTCCTACCTTACCGTTACTGAACGTGAGGGGTGTACGCTGGGTTAGAAGAGGGCCCATCAGAGGGAAGGGAGTCACCATCTGATTTAAAAACTGAAAAGCATAATTTTACCAGAATGATACAATTAAAATAACCAAAATACATCATTTCTAATTAATTAAAAGAACGGCATGAAACTTCTCCGGCCAGAGCGTCATTCGAACAAAAACCGACATTGTGCATCTGTTTTTCTTTTTTCTCATAGGGTTGCCAAAAAATCGATACCCTAATATTAATTGTTACTAAAACTGGTATTAATACTAGATACTTTTTTGCAGTTTTTCTTTACACTTCAGCAGTGCAGCTCAGCCACAAAACAGTTCCCCTTTCAGACTAGGAATGGGACGATATACATTATCGCTAATCTTGATAAAAAAAGAGTCACATTTAAATGTTTTTGGCATTGTTTCATGATCATGATTATTGCAAGCAATAATAATCAATATTATAGCAGCAGGTAAGCGCCTGTGGCTTCATATAATACTGCTCAAATATTAGTACTGGTGTTTGACCACAAGGGGGCTCTTCCCCATAGCAATAAACGTTTCATTGTTTACTTCTGAGTTGGTCACTGGTCACGGTTATGGCTAGCAGTCAGTCTGTGCGGTGGATCCAGGTGACTACACATATTTCCATTCTCTATTCTAAAAGATGAAGGGCCCTATCTTGTGAAAAACGCAAAGCCTTGACGCATGCGGTGATGAGAATAATCGCCCCCGGCGCTGTTTCAAACACCAGACGCAAAACTAAGTTCAAAAGCGGGGCCAGTTGGCGCTGCTTAGAATAGGGTGGCGCTGAACTGGCTTGAAGGTGGAGCCCCGTGGTGAAGTTGCCAAATTCTCGGGGTGTGGCTTGTCTCACTCCCGTAGAAAGCCCAATAGAAAAGAGAATATCAGAAAACCCACGTTTTCCAAATACATCACATAATAATCAAGTTGTTGTGTGACAAAGAACAGTGTGTAATAAACACAACTGTGCTAAATGCATACATATTTACTGCACATCCAAAAACCTTGCGTAATTGCACGTGACTATAAATAGCCCTATGAACACGCGACACGTTCCCCTAAGATAACAAAGACGGAAAAGATGTAAGTACCACCACGATGGAGTGTGCATATCTGTCCAATGTGTTCTGCTTTCAAGCATATTTCTTTGTCCACAGAAAATGGAATACATAATTGGACGCGACGTAAGGCGGAGGCGGCAGAGAGTCCACCGCCCACGTTTCTGTTACCTGTCTCTCACTGAAAAAACAGTGTAAAACGAAATTACATCTGTCTCGCCAGGTTGTCGATTACATTTGTAGGCTGCTGTCAGACAGCCTACAGACCAACTCCAACAGTCCCCATGCACTCCCCGTCGCTGCCAAAGTAACAGCAGCCCTTTATTTTTTTGCAACGGGGTCTTTTCAACATCCCTTGGGTTCAATTGGAGGAATGTCACAATCTGCAATAAGTTCGGCAATACACGCAGTGACGTCAGCTTTAGTTGAACATGCCGATGAATTTATTAAATTCCCTGTGTCTCCTGAACACCAAGAGCAGGTGAAGGGTGAATTCTGGGCAAAATTTGGGTTTCCTGGTGTCTTGGGTGCGATTGATTGCACGCACGTACAGCTACGTGCGCCGTCAGAGAACGCTCTGGTCTACATCAATCGTAAGGGAACGCATTCCATTAACATCCAGGTTGTTTGTGATGCAATGTGCCGAATAACGCATGTATTTGCAAATTATCCTGGATCCACTCATGACTCATTCATCCTGGCCAACTCAGCCATCCCGCAGTCTTCCAAGGGGATCCTCCTTTGGATGGGTGGCTGTTGGGGGATAATGGTTATGCTCTGAGGACCTGGCTTGATGACACCGTTCATCACGCCAGAGACGAGGAGCGAGTTGGCCTACAATCGAAAGCACACGCGAACGCGTTGTGTGATCGAAAGAGCATTTGGGTTGCTAAAAATGCGCTTCAGATGTTTGGATAAGTCCGGTGGTACATTACAATATACTCCTCAGAAAGTCGCTGCCTTCTTTGTGGCATGTTGTGTCTTGCATAACATCGCCATTCTTCATGGATGTGCCATGGACTTAAATGAGGATAGATTAGAAAACTTTAGAAGACGTGAGGCAGAACTGCGAGTGCCGATGCCAGTTGAACCCAACACACCCCAGGCAGCACGGGTGAGAAGGGGGGAGTTGGTCCGGGAGTTATCAAATCGATAGCCTGGTAAGTTTATTATTATTAGCCTATCATAGTTATGTTTGTAATTTGGTTTAAATGGTAATTAAATGTTCCGAGTAGCATTATGTCATTACTTGATACTAAACATGCAAGCAACATTCCATTTATAACAATCAAAAGACATTAGTGACATTATTTATGACACAACTGACCTTCAAATGTCATGAAAAATTGCTTTTTAATATTTAGACGTGTAGGCCTATTTGTAGTTAACTCGTATTTAGATTAACAGCAATAGCACATTTCAGGACCTAGGACAGCGCAGCCTTTACACAAATGCATTTGTACTAGTCTCATTACGATCACTTGCATGCGAATAAAGTAACTTGTGCCAAATAAAATTATGCTAATTTAGAGTTGTTGTGTGTTGTAGCAGTGAACAGTTTTGAATTAATAGGAAAATGCACATGCACGCTATTTGGAACACAGCAGAAGGCCTCTACACTAACACAAATATATGAACGTAGACATAGGGCCTACCTAAGTTTCTCTTTTTTTTTTTTTTCTTAGCATTGACACCAGTCTACTCGCTTCATTAACCTTGCTTCATAACTACCTTTTTAACGGGCTATAGGCTTTTTGTGAAGCATGTGTAAAACCAAAATATTAGACAAAGAAACATGTTAGGTTATATACATTTTAATGTAGGCCTGGCTACAATTTACGCCCCCCTCTCCTTCGCAGGCGAGGACGACCGCGCGAGGAGCCACGGCGTCCTTGAGGCTCACTCAGTCGTTCCGCGGGAGCAGCAGGCTGATCTGAGAGAGACACGTCAGCATGAGGGGAGGCCGTGGGTGCTGGGCTACGTGCCTCAGACAGGCGAGCCAGAGAGGCCGCAATGCTATTTAGCGGCGCCATTAAATTCGCCACGTTACGCCGTAGGCCTCGCAGCTCCTTCTCCACCCGGTCAAATCCCCGTTTCTGGAGGTCCAGAAAGGGCTGGTCGCGGGGCCTCGCATTGCTGCGGTGGTCTATGGGAGCAGTGTCGGGCAAAGTGCTTGGGCCTGGCGGTGAAGCATTTTTTGATGACGACGGAGCTGTAAAAAAATAAAATACTTTCAAAAAACTGTGTGTGGATTGTGAAGTTGGCTAAAATTGCAGCAGTAAACATCTTCTGGAATAACTAGGCTAAAAGAAAGTTTTCAAGGTAGGCTATTGTTTTTANGTCTACATCAATCGTAAGGGAACGCATTCCATTAACATCCAGGTTGTTTGTGATGCAATGTGCCGAATAACGCATGTATTTGCAAATTATCCTGGATCCACTCATGACTCATTCATCCTGGCCAACTCAGCCATCCCCGCAGTCTTCCAAGGGGATCCTCCTTTGGATGGGTGGCTGTTGGGGGATAATGGTTATGCTCTGAGGACCTGGCTGATGACACCGTTCATCACGCCAGAGACGAGGAGCGAGTTGGCCTACAATCGAAAGCACACGCGAACGCGTTGTGTGATCGAAAGAGCATTTGGGTTGCTAAAAATGCGCTTCAGATGTTTGGATAAGTCCGGTGGTACATTACAAT
This sequence comes from Mugilogobius chulae, assembly GCA_038363315.1. NCBI lineage: Eukaryota > Metazoa > Chordata > Actinopteri > Gobiiformes > Gobiidae > Mugilogobius > Mugilogobius chulae. Next base: position 38,058,408 of record CM076396.1, on the reverse strand, counting down.
ATACTCCTCAGAAAGTCGCTGCCTTCTTTGTGGCATGTTGTGTCTTGCATAACATCGCCATTCTTCATGGATGTGCCATGGACTTAAATGAGGATAGATTAGAAAACTTTAGAAGACGTGAGGCAGAACTGCGAGTGCCGATGCCAGTTGAACCCAACACACCCCAGGCAGCACGGGTGAGAAGGGGGAGTTGGTCCGGGAGTTATCAAATCGATAGCCTGGTAAGTTTATTATTATTAGCCTATCATAGTTATGTTTGTAATTTGGTTTAAATGGTAATTAAATGTTCCGAGTAGCATTATGTCATTACTTGATACTAAACATGCAAGCAACATTCCATTTATAACAATCAAAAGACATTAGTGACATTATTTATGACACAACTGACCTTCAAATGTCATGAAAAATTGCTTTTTAATATTTAGACGTGTAGGCCTATTTGTAGTTAACTCGTATTTAGATTAACAGCAATAGCACATTTCAGGACCTAGGACAGCGCAGCCTTTACACAAATGCATTTGTACTAGTCTCATTACGATCACTTGCATGCGAATAAAGTAACTTGTGCCAAATAAAATTATGCTAATTTAGAGTTGTTGTGTGTTGTAGCAGTGAACAGTTTTGAATTAATAGGAAAATGCACATGCACGCTATTTGGAACACAGCAGAAGGCCTCTACACTAACACAAATATATGAACGTAGACATAGGGCCTACCTAAGTTTCTCTTTTTTTTTTTTTTCTTAGCATTGACACCAGTCTACTCGCTTCATTAACCTTGCTTCATTAACTACCTTTTTAACGGGCTATAGGCTTTTTGTGAAGCATGTGTAAAACCAAAATATTAGACAAAGAAACATGTTAGGTTATATACATTTTAATGTAGGCCTGGCTACAATTTACGCCCCCCTCTCCTTCGCAGGCGAGGACGACCCGCGCGAGGAGCCACGGCGTCCTTGAGGCTCACTCAGTCGTTCCGCGGGAGCAGCAGGCTGATCTGAGAGAGACACGTCAGCATGAGGGGAGGCCGTGGGTGCTGGGCTACGTGCCTCAGACAAGCGAGCCAGAGAGGCCGCAATGCTATTTAGCGGCGCCATTAAATTCGCCACGTTACGCCGTAGGCCTCGCAGCTCCTTCTCCACCCGGTCAAATCCCCGTTTCTGGAGGTCCAGAAAGGGCTGGTCGCGGGGCCTCGCATTGCTGCGGTGGTCTATGGGAGCAGTGTCGGGCAAAGTGCTTGGGCCTGGCGGTGAAGCATTTTTTGATGACGACGGAGCTGTAAAAAAATAAAATACTTTCAAAAAACTGTGTGTGGATTGTGAAGTTGGCTAAAATTGCAGCAGTAAACATCTTCTGGAATAACTAGGCTAAAAGAAAGTTTTCAAGGTAGGCTATTGTTTTTAAGTTAGTAGGCTATTTATCATTTAGGCCTATTTAAACAATCAACTTACCTGCGAGGCCTTTTTCAATTCCACCAAATCCCTCAATGCTTTCTGAGGGGAGGGTCGATACTGCCAGCTCTTCGGCAGGGGTTAGTGGCTCCACAGTTGAGGGCCCTCCTCCAGTGCCAGCCATCTCTCTTCTGAAAGTAGCGGCCTTGTCTTTTCCTCGTCTTCTGACGTCGTTGTAGCGCTTTCTGCATTGAAAAGCGCTTCTAACGACGCCAGAAGACGAGGAAATACAGGCCGCTATTTCCTCCCATGCTTGCTTTGCCTACAGAAATGATATGCATTCATTTATTATAAGAAAAAGCCCACGTTTAAGCTAATTTGCGTAAACAGACTATCTCAGTCTTCAATCAAGCTTTAATTATTTAAGTCTAAACAATGACGCTCCTGACACCTACCACAGCGCACACAACATAATCAAATACGCACAACACAACATGAAAGTGTTTATAAATATTTCGTAACGAAAATGTTTTTTACAGAAGGTCTACAATAATTTAACCTATATGTCAATTGATGTGGCACCAGTGGAAAAGTTAATTTGCAGTGGAAAAGTGAATTTACAATTTATACTTACATCATTTGGCTTTGGGCCTGTTTTGCTATCTCCATAAATAGCATTTTGTTTGGATCGAACAAGTTCCACTAGGAGCTTCGTCTCCTCCGGCTTGAAGCGCTCGCTTCTCTCCTTTCCTGGGAATTCTGCCATCCTTGGAGAGTTGGAGCTGGCGCATGCGCTTTTAAAGGCGCTCAAATTAGGAATGGGCTCCACCTTCAAGCCGGTTCAGCGCCACCCTATTCTAAGCAGCGCCAACTGGCCCCGCCTTTTGAACTTAGTTTTGCGTCTGGTGTTTGAAACAGCGCCGGGGGCGATTATTCTCATCACCGCATGCGTCAAGGCTTTGCGTTTTTCACAAGATAGGGCCCGAAATCTGTGTGGAATTATGGATATCAAAGACAAGATCAACAATCTGAAGAGCCACAAGTCTGTAGAGCTAAGAGAAAGTGCCCCTTCGAAGGAAAACACAAGCTGTAGCTAACATATTAGCCAGACAAGCACACTGCAGTGTTGACAAAATGTGAGTCTAAAAAACATTCAAAACATGGGGAATAAAATGTGCAGTCTGTGTGACTGCAGTTAGTGAAATGTGCAATCACAAACTGCACATTTCATTTTAACAGTAGAGAGGAAGCATACAATAGAAAGGAAGCATACAACAATAGATGGTTCATCTGTTTGAATTGAACCTAAACAGAGTTAATTAAGGACTGTGAAACAAAGTGAATAGATTTTTGCTCAACCCTCTAAACATTTGTTTTAACTCAATACGCAGCAGCGGAACAGATCCTTGTGGACTGTTTATGAGAGCGAGGAGGAGAAAAAGATGCAGCATCAGCAGCGACGCAGGACGCTTTCATTTTTCATTCATGTTTTTGGGGTGAATCACGTGACCTTTTCTAATGCCGACAAAATAATTAATAGCGATTAAGCACATGGTACGTTAACACAACGTTAACTTGCCCAGTATTAAAGGTCAATAACCAAGTTATTAAAAAACTCATCTCTACTAAAATAATATTCTATTAATAACAAAAAGACAATCATTAAAAAAAATAATTTTTAGTAAAACTAGTTATTTTGAGTGAACTAGTTATGAAATTTTGAGTAAACTAGTTATGAAAGAAGGTATTTATAACAAGGTTACGAACTAAGAAAAATAGATTTTGTGGAGGTCTCCTTCAAACAGCTAGATAATACTTGAAAATAAGCTCCTCACTTGACTTTTTCCTACTTTTGCCTGCACGGAAAACAAATGTAGGGACTTGTCACTATCAGGCAGTCACTATCAGCCTGAGTCTCACTGATACGTGTTGATCTAGAAAACCAGACACTGTACTAAGCTGGACTGAGCGTGCTGACAAAGGCTGTTAAGGTAAAATGCCACTCCAGCGAATGTCTGTGTGTCGTACGTGTGGAGGGAGACAGATTGTGAGATAGTGGCTTGCTCGTGTGTGTTTGTGTGTCTGGGCTGGGATGGTCTCTTGGCTCTCCTCGCTCCTGTCACCAAGAATTAGGACAGCCCTCTCAAAACAGAATAGAGAAAATACGAGCTACAGATGCTGCGGCATTGAGGAGAGAGAGGAGTCTGGAGCAGGTTTTGAGATTACAAAGACATGTTAAAATGCAAACAAAACTTCAAAGATGCACTTTGGAGATTTTCATGGAGGTCTTCTGTCTGCTTGCATTACTTTTAGTGAGATACATTTAATGTTATCGTCTTAAACATTTTAAGCCAGAGACTCATAACATTCTTCAGTTATGACTTTAAAAAAATGTAGGCTACCTTTTGATTCATTTTGTTTAGAGGACATAGGCGAAGGAACATTTATCAGCTATTTTAGCAGATGAGAAACGTCTCTATTAACTTTCTATGCAAAACTGCAAAGCTCTGCCTCTTCATTGTAAAATTTAACTATAACAAGCAACATATATTAAAATTGTTATTGTTGCAAAGTGCCTGTGCTTTGCATCTATTTATGTTTTTGGTTTTTTTTTGGCAATAATCACAATTACAAGTGGCGAGGATAGATGGTGGGTGAGGACAGGGCTTTTCAGAGCACTCAATCATCAGCTGTAGAACAATACAAGACTATACAAACATGCATCAATAATTCTTCATGTAACTTTGAGTAAACTAATGATGAGAGCGGCCGATACAGCAAGGCTAAAAACTTTGAAAAACAGATTTTACACAATAGGTCTGCTTTAAGCATAACATGCACACAGCAGCACCTTTAAGATAGCAATATTATTTGTTCACTTTTAGTGCAATCTAGAAAAGAGCAAGAATAGAAGCAGACTTAGGCATAACAATTAGCCAGGGCCAGTTGCTTAAAGAGTTGATTCTAACGTGTTCTTCAACATGAACAAAGGTTACTGCTTCAACAGTCATACCATATCTTCATATCACCAGTATGCAAGGCCTTCACTTTCTATTCAGTTGTGGTGGAGTACTTCCAATGCATTGAATTTACAGTACACTGACTCCATGTTGTCAAGGGCAACAACTTAATGTTTCTTCTATATAAAGTTCAGGACTTCGATTACAACACATAATGGGTAATTTTCTCACATTGTTCACTGTTCTTCATGCTGTTCATATTCGTTAAAGTTCAGTGGCAGTGTTGTTTGTCACATGTTTTTAACGCTCACCTTTCTGCACATTGCCGCATAGAGCTGCCCTTTCATGCTCTTGTGCTCTCTGCATGACTTCTGATTACTTTGTGTTTGTGTGGATAGACGCATGCGCTTAGCAACAGAGTAGAGTATTCTGGGAGGTATGGAGCAAGAGGACCCTATTGGGCACTGGGCATTGATGCACTGTAAAGATCACTGAGTACTACAGGTGCCACCAGCTATTCTTTTCATTCACCAGAATTTGTTCAAGTACTTCACCTGTTTCATCCAGGAAGTGAAAGGTTAAGGTACACTTCATTGTCCTCATCAGAACAGTGACGTAAAAAATACTTTATATTTATAGCTTGTATCTTTGTATGGGTAAATGCACACTTGCTACTCTTATATCCAAGTCAATATTTGCTCCAAGTGCAGATATATATGAATAACTGTAACTAGTTCAGTGCAGCAGTGTCTAACCAGGTCACGGTCAAATTGGGATACAACCAGACAAGCAAGGGGATTGGATAGAGAACTATTCCTTTCATTTTATGTAATTCATTATTTATATTTACACATGAAAAGGAAAAAAAAACATGCTTGACTGTTAAAAACTGTTGTGCAGCAGATTTCTACATTCACAAGAGCAGGCAACCACAGTCACTACAATGACGACACATTCTATTCAGTCTAGATCTCAGGGGATCCTCTGACTATATTGCTTTTTTACTCATGTTCTGCTTTGATATCCTTGCTCATCACAGTTTCTGAATGTTTCTTGTTTTATTGAATGTTTGTTTTATTTTTTACCATTGATGTTTGCTAAATTTATTTATCTTGGGAAGATAATTGTTGTTGTGAAATAGAGCTGGGTAAAAACTCAATTTTATCAATAAATTGAATTTGCAGCTCAAATCGATTTGCATTTTTAGAAATTCAAGTTTGTTTGTTTTTTCACTTAGATATTGCGGCGGTTGTCTTGTCTTACATGCTTCGATAGAGCATTGTCCACTCAGTTCTAGTCGTCTCACAAAGCTAAAGTATGTAAACATTAAAATTGTGATCATTCTGGTGTTCAGAAAAGAATTATTAATCACTAAAATCACCTCTGTTATGTTGTTATGTCTTTTGTGATTCTGTGCCTGTTTGGTACTAGTAGCAGCTAACATCGCTAAACAATAGCTGGCGCTTCTGTGTTTATTCATGTTTAGTGACTTTTTCAAAATAAAAAACAAATACAGCGACTGTATTTGTGCAGAATCAGAGCTGTAAAAAGAGGTATAACCGTTTGTTGTTAAATGCTGAAATCTATGAAAACAATGAATTTCAAAGACCTATAAAAAAGAAAGGATTAATGTAGAATAACAATCTTGTTATTTTATTTTGTTTGTAGGTCTCATTTGATGCACAACAACAAAGTTTTTGTGGAGCTGTGAATATTGTTTAAAATGAGCAAAAAGACCCAGTAGGGAAGGGCTGTCAAAGCGAGAATAGAGCTGGCAGTGAGTTAAATTGTACATACAATCACTTGATCACTTTTGGGCTAAGATATATCTTGTTTGTCAAATGTTGTTTTTATATATTCTGGTTGGAATCTTAGATCTATTGGCTACTCATTAACAACAATGTGTAAACTGCTTTATCAGCTGCACAAGCTTCAACAGAAATGCAATGCCTCAGACAAAAATCTAAACCGCTGAGCCTTTTATCTGAGTTTAGTGTGTATTTAGAGCATTTGGGAGTAAACAGAGCAACATGACAGGCTTGGATGTGTCTGCCCAGGCCATGAGGTTACACATCAGACACGCTGACAGATAGAGAGACACATAGCGCTCTGTTGTCCCTGGAGGTAGTCAGGCATGCCCCAGTACAATGTGACCAGGATGGAGATGACTCTATTAGGCCTTCCCGCTTCAGCCATCTCCCCCACTCCTCTCTCACTGGGCATCTAAATAGGCCTGTGACACTGTGATTTACTGTGTGTCAAGTAATCTGACTTGTCAAAAAGTCTCAATCAGTGTGATTCTCTGACAATCTGCCACCTCAATCTGTTCTCGTGTGCGACCAGAATAACACACAACGAGGCAATTTCCATTCACATATCGCACGCATTTCCAAATGTCACCAATCCACAGTGGGGCCGACAAGATATAAGATGTTTTGATTTGTCTTATTATTGTTCAGGAATGCAATGTGAGTCAAAATAAAATGCCAAAGCATCAAATGTGGGCTTGCATTTAGCTATGTCTCTGTCTGAAATGTCACTGTGTTTTTTGATGGATGAGAGGCGTAGCACTGGACAGATGTAGGATAGGTTGTGTCTTCCATGTTATATGTTCTGGCATGGTAGGAAGAATCTGTATTCCCCCTGGAGCAAAGGAAAAGATAATAGATAATGGGCTGAAAATCTGAGAATTGAAAAGACAGAATCTGTAACAACGACCATGTCTCTCTTCATTTAAGAGCCAAAGGCATGATTGTAATCTAGATGTTCGGCGCAGCGAGTCCAGTGGGGTCAACTTAATGGGTCATGGTGTGTGAAAATAATCAGTTAGATTTTTATCACATGCTTCCTCAAAGCTATAGCTGTATACAGTACCCTTAAATCAGCTTTTCTGCGTAGATATATAGAACAGAAAGCCTCTCATTACTGGTATATACCTCTATTTAATGGTCTGCTTTACGATAAAATGACCTGCCATTTCAACTGACATCAGCCATCTGTTCTTAAATGTATGTTTTTGTTTATCTTTTAATTTGATGTTCCATTGTGAAAAATGCATGCTGCATACCACAACAAAAGCATATCTACATTTTCTCCAGCAGCATATTTTAGCAGAGAAGTAGTAGCTGATAGGGATTCAATATGAGTTCTGCGCTTGGACAGTTGAGGCTTCAGATTTATGGCATTTTCTTCCTTCGAGCAGCACCAGTCTTCCTATTTAGTGCTTCTAGTGAATGCCTGGCATCCCACTATGCTGTAAGTGTGATCCTTTATGCTTAGAGAGCCAGAAGATTTTTGGCTGTGCTAGTCTTATTAACAATGCATTTGTGAAGGTCTACATTTTCACATGGACATTTTTACAATGGCCAGAATCAGAATCATTTATTAGAGGCCACACAACAACTTGGTGGAATTGGTAGAAGACTCAAATATGCATCACTCCTTTTACAACCATTAACGGATTACTGATGAGGGGAAGGCTAAGATCAATTAAAGTTAAGCTTGGACATTTTAAGAAACTGAACAGACCAACTAATCAAATTTTCTTATGGCACAAAGGGCTCTCTACACACTTGGCCTCAGACCAGTTAGCTACACCTGGACTATTGTATTGTGTAAAGAGAACTTTTGTTTTTCCCATATCAATTTACAAAGATCTAGAGTTAATCGAATGTCAATTACAATTATGATTATTGCCCCTTAATTGTTTGCAAAATTTTGGAATCAAGATTATTACAATATCTCTTTATGGTGTTATGCCCAATTTTGTGATCTTAAAAGTTTGTGACTGATGTATAAACTTTTTACAGCAGTCACAAACTTTGTTCCCCTATCTAATGCATTCAGAGCCTCCAAATTATTCAGTATGATGTTTTCATACACAAACAAATTTTGCTGTGTCCGTGGTTTCTTATCCTGTTTAGGCTTTTAATTGGATATACAGTAACAAGACTGTTTACTCACTGGTGCTGACCCATGCTTGAAATTGAATTCACGCAAAGTTGTTCAGTCGTTATTTGCATAATAAATTGTAGTTCCATAACAAAATTTGATCTATTGCACGTTTGTAACAAAATCCATTTTCAGTGCCTACACATGTATTGGTACACATTGCCTCAGAAATTGAAAAACTGGATAGGTGCATCTGCTTATGTTCTATATTCAGTTTTATTATGAATATTTTTTATTTGCCAATTCCAAGACAACAATATTTTGCCCAGATGAAAAAACAAACCTCAGTCAGAAATCGATGCGAGGCAAAGTGTTACTAAACAACTACCACCAGGCACAGTAACAATGTCCCACTACTGGGCATTCTACATAACTCTTCACAGAGTTCTAAGGGCAGATTTTAAGCACATCAAAAGAGACCAGTGGACTAAGGACTTAACCACAAGAGGTCCCATTGTTTGTACACCTGACCTGTGAACACACACTGTGTGGTGAACACTTATGTAAACAAAAAACATCAGAGTAAAGAACACAACCGTCACAGGAACACCAGCCACCAGACCAGTTAACTTTGATTATGAACAGATTATCTATCACTGACCATTTGTTAGGGGAGAATTTCTATCGTTGTTGCCTCCTTCTCTGTCTCTATTACCCCTGCTTTTATTACTGCTACATGTTCCCATTGCTTTGCCACTTTGTTCTGCATGTAGCCCTTTGACCTTTCAGCAGCATCGCTACTCTCTCCCTCAGATCTTTATCAATCCATTTTCTTTGCACCAGCTAACAGACTGATATATAGGCTTCGAAGCAATTACCTTTGCACAGAAGAAGAAAGTGCATTTAGCCACTGTGTTGACTTATGTAGAGGACCCCCACAGTTTAGGAATAAGAGGCAAAAGAAGGTCGATAGTAATTTCCTTTGAGTGCATAAATCTTTACTGAAATGACTCGAAAAAGGCATTACAGAGTACACCCACAAGTCAAAACACAGGAGGAATAGTAGACAATGGAGGCTGTAAGTGACAGTTCAATATAGTTTTGTCTTGCTAATTGCAAGTACTGAGGTGCAGCTGCCATCCCAAAATCATTGGTGTGTCCCGCTGTGTGGAGCCTTGTGTAAACAGACAGAAAAGTTACTTGTGTCAATCCCAATCACTTTGAGGCTTTGGGTACATTGAATGCAGCACAGCAAGAGTCAGAGAGAAGTTGTTTAAAGCAACAGCATCCAGAAGTGAATATGTTTAAACTCCACAAAAGGTCATTGAGGTGTTCGGACAGGGGCAGTAACTATACACTTCTACATGTTTTAGTGAAAGCAACTTTTTAGACACTTCTTCCATAGGAAAAATGGCCAGTGAATTTCATAACTAAGTCAGTAAAATCAATGCCACAAAGTCTATAGGTCACGTGACTTGATTGATGCCTCTTATCTCCTTGAAAGAGCTTAACAGTAACATAACAAACAAACAGAAACCACTCTGGAAATATATAATCCTTTCCAAGTCTCAATTTTTCAAAAGAAAGATAAGAAGGAATTAACTCAAAATCGAGGAAATAGCCGGGAGGATAAATATTGTTTGAAATGTCAAGCCGTGCATTAGCATTAACTTAATAGGTTCTCAAATGCAGTGACGTGATTAAAAAGGTGTTCATTTCATCCATGGTCTCATATATATATATATATATATATATATTATATATATATATATTATATATATATATATATATATATATATATATATATACACACAGTGCCTTGCAAAAGTATTCAACCCCCTTGAACTTTTTTACATTTTCTCTTATTATGACCACAAAAATCAAATCAAACATATTTCACTGAACCTTTGTGTGAAAGCCCAACACTAAATTGCACACAATTGTGAAGTGGAAGGACAGTCATACATGATCTATTTTTTTTTTTTTTTTTTACAAATAAAAAGCTGAAAAGTAGGCGTGCAAAATTATTCAACCCCCTTTTTCCTGAGTGCAACACATTACTTTAAGAGGCTTTAGAAGCTTCCAATGTTGACTTAACAAATAAACAGAGACCACCTGTGTGTAATCTACTCTCAGTATAAATGTAGCTGTTCTGTAAAAACCTCAGAGGTTTGTTTGAGAGTATTGGGGAGCAGTCAGCACCATGAAGACCAAAGAACACACCACACAGGTCAGGGAAAAAGTTGTGAGGAAGTAAAAAGCAGGATTAGGTTATAAAAAGATTTCCAAGGCTCTAAACATCTCACAGAGGACTGTTTACACCATCATCCAAAAATGGGAGGAGTGTGGCACAACTGCAAATCTACCAAAACCATACACGTACACTTATACTTACAGTCTGAACAAGGAGAGAACTGGTCAGAGATGTAGCCAAGAGGCCCATGGTGACTCTGGAGGAACTGCAAAGATCCACAGCTCAGGTTGGGGAATCTGTCAACAGTACAACTTTTAGTCGTGCACTACACAAATCTGGCCTTTATGAAAGAAAGCCATTGCTGAAAGAAAGCCATAAGAAATCCCGTTTTCACTTTGCCAAAAGCCATGTGGGGGACACAGTAACCATGTGGAAGAAGGTGCTCTGGTCAGATGAGACCAAAATTGAACTTTTTGGCCAAAATGCAAAACGTTATGTGTGGCAGAAACCTAACACTGGTCATGACTCTAAAGACACCATCCCCACGATCAAAAATAGAAATTGCAGCATTATATTCTGGACGTGCTGAGTTTGTGGAACCGCCTTTTGCTGCAATTACAGCTCCAAGTCTCTTTGGGTATGTTTCTACCAGCTTTCCACATCTTGAGACTGAAATTTTTGCCCATTCTTCTTTGCAAAATAGCTCCAGCTCAGTCAGATTAGATGGAGTGTGTTTGTGAACAGCAGTTTTCAGATCTTGCCACAGATTCTCGATTGGATTTAGGTTTGGGCTTTGTCTGGGCCATTCTAAGACATGAATATGTTTTGTTTTAAACCATTCCAATGTAGCCTTGGCTTTAGGTTTGGGGTTGTTGTCCTGTTGAAAGATAAACCTCCGCCCCAGTCTCAAGTGTTTTGCAGACTCCAATAGGTTTTCTTCCAATATTGCCCTATATTTGGCTCCATCCATCTTTCCATCAACTCTGACCATATTCCTTGTCCCTGCTGAAGAAAAGCATGTGCAGAAAATAATACTGGCACTTGTATTTTTGAACGTGGGGATGGTGTATTTAGAGTCATGAGCAGTGTTAAGTTTCTGCCACACATAGCGTTTTGCATTTTGGCCAAAAAGTTCAATTTTGGTCTCATCTGACCACAGCACCTTCCTCCACATGGTTACTGTCTCCCCCACATGGCTTTTGGCAAAGTGAAAACAGGATTTCTTATAGCTTTCTTTCAGCAATGGCTTTCTTCCATAAAGGCCAGATTTGTGTAGTGCACGACTAAAAGTTGTATTGTTGACAGATTCTCTAACCTGAGCTGTAGATCTTTGCAGTTCCTCCAGAGTCATCATGTGCCTCTTGGCTACATCTCTGACCAGTTTTCTCCTTGTTCAGATTCAGACTGTAAGTTTAAGTGTACGGCCTGGTCTTGGTAGATTTGCAGTTGTGCCATACTCCTTCTATTTATGGATGATGGTGTAAACAGTGCTCTGTGAGATGTTTGGAGCCTTGGAAATCTTTTTATAACCTAATCCTGCTTTTTACTTCTTCACAGCTTTATCCCTGACCTGTGTGGTGTGTTCTTTGGTCTTTATGGTGCTGATTGCTCCCCAATACTCTCAAACAAACCTCTGAGGTTTTTACAGAACAGCTACATTTATCCTGAGAGTAGATTACACACAGGTGGACTCTATTTATTTGTTAAGTCAACATTGGAACCTTCTAAAGCCTCTAAAAGTAATGTGTTGCACTCAGAAGAAAAGGGGGGTGAATAATTTTGCACACCTACTTTTCAGCTTTTTATTTGTAAAAAAAAATAAATAAATCATGTATGACTCTCCTTCCACTTCACAATTGTGTGCAACTTAGTGTTGGTCTTTCACACAAAGTTTCAGTGAAATATTTTTTATTTTTGTGGTCATAATAAGAGAAAATGTAGAAAAGTTCAAGGGGTGTGAATACTTTCGCAAGGCACTGTATATATATATATATACACACATACAGTATATACTGTATATATATGCACTTGGTGGTGATCGTAGGTTGAGGCATCAGGTGTTCAGGCGAATCGCCTCTGCAGAGCTGCCCCAGGGCTGCTTACTGTCCCAAGAAATGTCCCCACGTGGCTTCAACCAAAACTGTGTGTATTTTACGCTGTGAAATATCGTGTTATATTTACGGGCGTAGCGCGCAGAAAGAGCCACTGCTCATTGACACAAGTCGTGGAAACGACAAGTCAAGCCAGTACCGTTGTCAGCTAACTACAAAAGTTTATCACTGTGTGAGTGAAAAAATGGCTAGAAAAACACGGTCTGAAGATTCAGGAGACAGACATCTGTCATATCGGTTCATACTTGATCGAAACAGCCAACTCTCGTCCCATCTTGCTGTTTTAATTAAAGAAGTTTCCCCAGCTAACCACATGGACAGCGTCTCTTTCTGCATGGAGCATGCGTAGAAGGTCAAGCACAAGTGCTTCCTTGTCTTTCAAAAGTAGTCGGTCTTTCTGCTAAATCCGGCAAAAGATTCATTGGGCATGCTGTGTGATTGGCCTAATCTCTCCTACATGTTGGGCCCAGAGCACGATCCATTTGAGCTTGTCAATAAGATCATTTGCCGAGCTTTAAAAAAGTCTTCATGATCCCTTCCTGGACTGTAATTTATTTATTTTTTTTCAAATACTTTGTATGAATAAAAAATAATAATAAAATCAAGCATTGTTAAAATTGACATAAGGGGCCTTATTTTTCTCCCAGAGCTGAAGCTGGTCTTAGTTTTTCTTCCGTTGGCCACTAGTGGGCTCTCTCCAAACGCTATACACTGTCAGTCTAGAAGGTGTGGCTCCAGCCAGATATGAAGGGCGCATCAAGCGCAACCAGGGACCAGACCAAAGTGGACACAACCTCGTGCTCGTCTGTACTGGGACTGTAGCTGTCACCCACAAAAGACCCACCGCACGCATCACACCGGGGCACGAGTCTGTGAGCCTGGCTATGGACAGTTGCTTTTGAGTTTACTAAAGTTTTCACAAAACCATCTCTTCACGCTAACGCTACAACATAGACTGGGGGCAAAATATCGCCCAGGGTCTTTGTCTGAGTGCCTGTTTCTGTGAGGGTGAACTTCACACTGCTCATAATGGTAACTGCGATGATTCGAGGAAAATTGTTGAGTCAATGTCACCTAGAGTTTCAAACTTTTTAGATCAAAACTGTACATTCAATCTCTGATCGACACTTTAAGGGAGCCACACTGGCCAAGAAGGAAATTTATGGACTTTGTTACCATGTCTACACACCAAATAAAGATAGTTACCAGGTAGCAGGTAGTGTCTTGTTGCCTGACCAGTCTGCCCCTCCAACATTCTGTTACATTCTATTTGAATGCAGAAGGGTCTGAAACCGAAGCTCGGCCAATAATTTCTCCGTCCAATGTTAGGATGATCCAATCAAGCATGGCGATTCTGACACGTGACACTAAAAAGTCAGAAGTTGCTTTCAAGTCCCATTTCAAAACATTTAAGAAGGCGAACGTAGCTGATTTGGCTCTTCAATTCCTTAAAACGTGAGCAGCAAATCGTGAGGCTTCATACTGAAAAAATCCTTGTTTACGAAAACAACCGGTTTAGCTTGTCGTTGTTTTGGTGGAATTTCCAGGTTTTTTGTGATTTGTTGACTCGCGCTCGGAAAGCCCGCTCTCGAAATTGAAACCCAGCGCTCTGATTCCAGACCCTCACGGTTTGTAAAGTGTCTGTCAAAGCATGTAGGGACTGGCTGGTTCTACAAGTTGTCTTGTAGAAAGTCCAGTCTAATGGAATATTTAGTCTGTATATTGCTTTTTACAGCTATGTAGTGATACTCTATGAAGCAGGTGAGTAGCAGCACATAAAAAATCAATTAATTCAGTAAGCTTCATATTATTTTTCTTTAGTTATTTTCTGCAGATCCACAATACAATTAAATGTATTGTCACTGATAGAGTTGTTATGAAGAAACAAAACTGCAGCCAGTGATGTAAGATTCATGCTTTTTGTAATATCTTTTATGAAAATAACTGTTTCTCTGACCTAAATTTTTCATAGTCATCTCAATTATCTAAAAACATTAAAATTCTTCCAAAACAAACATGACCGTTTTACAGATATCACCCTGCAAAAACACATTTGCAGGGACAACAAACAGGAAAAGATTTATTGCACATTGCTTGTATTTACGGTAAGCAGCAGTTTGATAAGTTGACTTACCCTTGTCACACGCCTTAATGTCAAGACTTCAATGAAAAAAATAAATAAAGAGAATAAAAGAATAAATTAAAAAAAGATAAATCAGCATGAGTGGGGCTTAAACAGCTACAAAACAATCCAGTAGAGCCTCCTTTTTCCACCTCTTCAGTACTGAATCTCAATGGGACCTTCCTGGTTAAATAACACTTTTTAAAAAATGGTTTATTGAGAAGAAATACATACAAAAACAAGTTTACTAAGAGCAGACCCTGTACTTACTCACTGCTGTCTATGATGAGAAAAATATAATGTACCGAGAGTCACCCACAACATCAGCACATTCATTTCTGTTAGCTAAGTTATTTCCATCATATTCAGAAGAGAAGACTTCCAGCAAAGATTTTTTAGACTATTTGCATATAATAATGGATACTGGGGAAAAAAGCCAAACAACTGGTAAGTTAAAAAATTAACATCTTGTTTGTTTTACTATTGGCCTTTACGTTTGACTACCATTGCTTAAACTAGCCATTTATGTAATGTGACCAGCATGGCAATCAGCTGAATGAGTCTAGAGAAGAAACTTGCACAGGGCTTGCAACACACACACACACACACAAAACACTGCAATGCTATAAAGTTTACTTTGTTACTTAAATTACTTGAAACTAGGCTGCAAAGACTTCAGAAGGCTCATTGTTTTGCAGCTAGTAGAAACTAGCAATATGGCTTCCCAAATAAAAGCGGAATGGCAACAGAATATTTTGTAGAGGACCATTTAATTTGGAATCAAATTTAACAAATATTGTTTATCCTTTGTAAGCAAAAACTCTTCAAAAATTAGTGTGTAGAATTTGGATTGATTTTAGAACTGTTAGCTATGTTTAGCTAAAATTCAGATGATATTCTGGGCTTAAATCAGGTGGTATTCTGAAATCCAAATACAATGTACTTAGTGTAAAAGGTAAAATAAGCAAAGATTTAATGATTTTCGGATTATTTCTAGTCAGAACTTTTTTTCAAAAAGCCTTGTGGACCTCCTAAAAAATCTTTGGTGACTCAAATTTAAGTAATGATCCGAAGGTTGTGAATGACTGAACTAGTAAAGCTAACACTAATATAATTTACATTATAAAATTTGGACCTGGATCTACAAGGTGTAGTGTTTTTATTTTTACCACATTATCTCGATACCGGCCTTAAAAGACGGAACCGAAATATGTAGTTTAAAGATTTATCTGACCGCTGTAAGGTGAAACACAGAACAGTGAGTACAGATAAAGCTTCATAATTTGATAAATAGAATCATAATAGAGATAAATTATTCGGGGCACCACTCACCAAAGTGAGAAAGAGCAGATTCTAATACCAAATATTTTAATTAAATAACAATTTATTGATTAATTAATTAATTAGTCTAATCTGAAGGTTGTAAGATCCTTTCACATTTCCATTGACTCCATTCAGAAAATTATTCATGCACTTTACCAAAACAAGTTGTGGTTTATGAAGATTTATTGACCAGAAAATGACATACAGTGTTTAAATAAAGTATGCAGATGAGTTTCCAATAATGCACAATAAGAGTCTAGACTGTTTACCTAAACCTATTTGCATTAACTGTGTCTATACCAGCCAATGTGCAGTTTTAGTTCATACGACCAGTCAGATGTCCTTCTTTGTCTCTGTGGAGGTCACGCTGTGAGAAGATGGCTGCTCTCTGCTGCACGCACATGGCCAGGGGCTGGGGGTTTCACCGGGCGCGTCGTGATGGGCTGCAGGGAAAGCCAGGTTGAAGTTGCAGAAATGTCCGTTGCTTGAATGTTCTGCCTTAAGCAATGTTCACATCCAAAATGTGGAGAGAGATGAAGTTTAGGCGTTGTCCCAGAGGAATGTCTTTGTTCTCCATCTCTGAGTTGAGGTTGAAGCTCCTGAAAGTTCCTCAAAAAGAGGAGTTTTTGCTTCCTGGATCTTTGTGTGGCTCACGAGAAGTCCCAAAAGATTTGATCCAGAGCCGAGAGCTTAGATGTTGTTTTTCTCCATTGTCCTGCACCTGAGGCCTGAGGCCTGTCTCAGATGCACATGGTGTTCAAAAGACACTACATGACAGAGTCTGTGTCCAAAAGTGAACTGCTCCAGAGTCCGGCAAAAACTTGAAGAGTGGTGAATTGTGTGGAGCTTCTTCTGGCTAAAGCCTTTCCCCTGCTTTGGCGGGGAGATTGTCCAATCAGCTTGAAGCTTGTGTGTGCTTTGGGGGATGTCTCTGTGTGAGAAGTGGGGGGGGGGGGGTTACGTGTGTGAGACCTCAGGCATGAACATTGTCCTCAGCGTTCTGAGGTCCAAGCATTTCACACACAGGCACGGTATACTGTATATACACATTATTGACATTGTCACACTTTGTACATGGCAATTCGTCCTGTGAAAACAGTTCTGAATTAGTAGTCTTTCTCTCCCAAAAACCTTCTGGTCACTGCTCGGTTTGAAGTTGCTAGCTTGAGTCTTCAATCAAACTCGACACAAGGAATGTGTATTTGGGGGAAGAGATGTGAGACAAGTAAACATCTTGTTCTGTGTTTTAATGCATCTTCCAAAACTTGGCAAAATGCTGAAAATTGATCAGATGATCAGATGTGCAGTGAATCTTTCACTACAAAGGTGTCAAGTTTTGTGGACATATGTAAGAAATGGCTCAACACACATCTAGTTTCCTTAGTATAGTTGCTGGAGAGTAAAAACAGGTGCAAGGTGGTGAGCTGTCTCCACCGATCGAAGCCTATAATGGAATATTTGGACTGGGGGTCTTTCAGAGTGGGTCCTGGGGGAATAAGGTGTAGGCGGCCAAACTAAAGTGCATCTTAGTCATTTATTCTGTATGAAGTCTCAGCATCAGGAAAAGCTGAAGAAATCTATTCCTAGTAGGCTATTCACATGTATTTGAGCGCAGCTTGTATGAACACTAGAAGCATGTGTGCTGTGGTATGACAAAGTGGCCTTGCTGGAGGTGTATTGATTTAGTTCAACATCCCGCGCTGTGCATTGATCAGCTCAGCTAGTAGGTCTCCAGTGCCGTTGAGTCTAGGTCTACAGTTTAAACTTTTACTCAGCATCAGTGCTATGGGAATTGGCAGAAGAAGCCACTTCCTGGAGGCCTAGTCAATCAATCAATCAATCAATCAATCAATCTTTATTTATATAGCCCTTTACAACACAAAAAGTGACCAAGGTGCTTCCCATTAAAACATAAAAAAATACAAAATACAGCCCCCTCAATCACACTCCTCCAGACACCACCTGGCAACAGGAGGCGAGGTCAGCCTGTTGATCAGACCAGATCAGGAAGTAGCTGACATAAGACACATCACCACCTAGACACATCATTCTATTATCTAATACAAATATACAAATAATGTAGGGAGATTAATAAGCATGATCACATTTAAAAAATACAGATTTTTAGGTAGGGGTAGATGATTTTGACAAAAAAAAAAAAATCTATATTTTGAGGGATATCTTGATGACAAACGTTGTATAAGGAGCTACATGTTTTAAATGTTTAATGGCAGAAGGAAATGTAAAACAATCTGACTTTAGTTCGCTCTAGCAAATCATCTTGAACTCGACTCCCTAATGATGTTGAGAAAAGGCATTACCAGTACATCATAACCTAGAGTTAAAGTGGAAAAAGTAAAAAAAAATAATGTATAATAAAAATAATGTATAATATAATATGTATAATGTAATATATTCTCTATTCTAGTAGCTCAGAAGTTGTCATTCAGGGGTTTCTCAGAGATGGCAAGTAAACAAGTATTTTTTACTCAGGTAGCCTACTGTAATTAAGTTTTTTGGGGTTTTTTTTGGTGACTTTTTACTTTTTACATCTTTCAATAAATAGCTGTACTGTCCTGAAATTAAAAACAAGTTTGTTACTTTTTTTTAAGAACACTGACAGCTTTTTCCCTCATAGTCAGTGGAGTCATGATGTATTGTCGAACATCAACACTTTTTTCAGCTGACAATTTAAAAATCATTTTTAATGGTTACCCATTTGCCACGATATTAATACAACATGATGATTATGCCATCGTAAAGCCCATTTCACATGTCAATGTAGCACCAATGTTGTTTTTACTTTTTTACTGAAGTAATTTTCCGAAGTTGTACTTTGTTTAATTACAATTAAACTAGTTTTAGCAGGACTTTTACCTTTTCCCAAGTGATTTTTCAGACAAGTAACTGCACTTTTATTCGAGTAGTGTGTGCATTTATAAGTGATCTGTAAGCTTGCCGTGTTTGCACTTCAGATGCTGGGTCACCTCTAAACATTTGGCTTCCTCTGTTTTAATATCCCGAAGACTTTATTGCTGCTTCTCAGTACTGAACTAAATGTGACTGATTTCATCTTAAAAAAGCGTAAATACACGCACATCACTTAAAAGGTGCTTGGCTGTTCCAGTAAATATAAGAAAGGAGGACAAGCCCGCACATTTTCTCCAATCTGCAAGTCAATGATTGATTTGAGGATTTTATTTTATAAGACAAAGTAGGTTTAATTACATTTGCAGATTAGAGAATGAATATACTTTGTCTCTATTCACAAAATCGTAGTGACGTCCTTGACAATTAATCAGTACACCTTAGAAGGCCATGGTTCAATTACTAAACAACTTACTTTGTTCTAAATAAAAGCTTGTCTGACAAATAGGATTTGAGAACTAAAAATGTCATTGCTCAAAGTGAAAAGGATGTTTTTTGAAATACTGTGTGTAGTGAACTCAAAATGCTGTGATAATTGTGACCAGGTTATGTACCAATGTGAGTGAAGCCAGGTATAGTTTGACAAAAACAAGTCTCATCAGACCGCTCGATCACTTCTATGATCATTTTAATAGACTATCAGAAAGTATTTGTCAGACGTACACCAACATACCATCAAGGTTATGTTCTCACTGAGAAACTACACAGCTAAATATCTTGGCAACATCAGCATATAATCTTGGCAACCCTACTACAGAGTGTTTTTTAGACCAAAACAAGTTCAGACATGCACAGTCAGTGATCTTGACTCTCACATGAATGTAAAGATTTCAAATAAATCAGTTTCTAAAAACACAACTTTTTCATTTTTCATTCCGGGTCAACATCACGTTTTAAATAAACACTGAAAATGTCCTCTAAGATCTATGTTTCTTTAACTTGTGCAGCTTTAAAGTGATTATTAGGCTATTGTCAACAGATTTAAACTGTTTTGGCACACAAGTGCTCATTCATTGGTCCTTAGAGTCGGTGTGTCTTTGGTGGTGTTTCTCACCACCCCACTCACACTAAGGAAGAAAGCGATAAAACACTCGTCTCCATGGAGATGTTGGGCGTTACTGCCTATTATGCCCATCTGAAGTAACACAAAACAAATGATATAGGTCCAAAATGAAGAGGGCCAGTGTGTAACCATGAAGAGTGAAGTTGGAAAAAATGCAATGACTATTATGTTCGTATATACAGCCTCTCAGTAACTGTTTTGCCATCTCACATTAGTGACAAGATGCATCCGTCAAACATCTAATAACAATATTCAGTAAATGGGCTTACAACTTTCATACATTTTGTGGCTATGAGGGCTTGATCAATTTAATCAAAACTTCAGAGTGGAAAACATGTCTATATGATATTTAATTTAATTTATTTATAACAAAAAATACCCATTTGATTCACAGTATTTGCAGTCAACAGTGTTGCTAAATAGGGGTGTGGCGATTCACCTACATATACAATGTATCGATACATAGCCCTTACGATCAGCTGCATCAACAGATGTTCTATCGATATGTTGGCCTCAATCCAGGCCACACATTGATGCAACATTGAAATGCTTCTAAGCGCAAAAAAAATCGGTTTTATCAAGATATATATACATAAATCCTACAGACAAACATTTGTAGCAGTTTATTTTTCACATAAATGTTACATTAAATGTTAAAATTAAAATTATCACTTTATTTGATTATAAAAAGTGGTTTATTAATTTTAGAAACTTGGATCAGCTTTGTGTTGCCATTAACTATACTGTTGGAGAGAATCATTAAGTATCAATCCTGTCAGAGAATCATTGAGTATCTATCAGAGAGAATCATTGAGTATCAATACTGTCAAGAGAATCACTGAGTATCAGTACTGTCAGAGAGAATCACTGAGTATCAACATTGTCAGAGAGAATCAGAGTTATATCGTGATATATCGTATTGTGACATGTGTATCGTGATACATATCGTATTGCCAAATCAAAGGCAATGCACACCCCTACTAACAAGTCTGTCTTTGTGTTTGTGTTTGTGAGAACATGGAGGGTCGAGATCATAAAACAAGCAAAAGTCTCTCACAAGGGACAAAGTTGCAGAAACTAAATTAAAAAGAATCAGACAAGCTGCAAATACAGCGCTCAGAAGAACTGTAGCATTATATCCATCATCTACATAAAACAGAGCAGCGCGTTTGTATAGGCTTATAGCTCCGCTGAAACATATGGGACATATGCGGAACTTGAGACGCGACGATAAACGATAGCTGCAACCCTATTGGTTCAATTCTTGACCATTTACAAAGAAATGTTTTAATCTTTTCTGCACTTCGCAGTTTGACAAAGCTGATGCATGTTGTTTTCAAAATAAAATAATTAGAAAAGCATTGTTTTATTATTTGATATTGAGTTTTTGATTGAATGCAAAATCTTGATAATGATTTTATTTATGTCTAAGTTATCATACTGAATTGAAATATTGTTTTAAAACAGCTGTAACATTCCAAATCGTACCGTTCCCAAAAAACCCCAATATCATTTTGTATTCGTATCTCTTAGTTTCATATCGATATGTATCGTATCGTTTTAAAAATGTATCGTTACACCTTATTGCTAAAACATTGAAAGAAGAGCAAGAGTGAAAGGAATCATTGGAATAGTTTAGTGTACATGTCAATATCTGATGAATATATAATTTTAGATCCAAACGAATATTATTCACAATGTTTCTTTACATGCTTTAACAGAAGAGTGACAGCACAGTAGGGCTAAATACTGCCAAGAATACCATACGTATCCCGATACAGGGTCACGATACAATATGTATTCCGATATTGTATACTGTATTACCTGTAAAAATGTTTTCAACATGTTTCAAGAAAGGACTACTTAAAATCAATGTTACGAATGTAACTTTGATTATGCAGAATAACAAAATGCAGATGTGTATTTCACACTACTTTTAATGTTATATAAAAGTTTCCTATGAATAATATATTTTCAGCCGTTTTAAGCAGTAGTCCAGGTCCATAAGTGTAAAATGTATATATAGTTTAAAAATCCCAACACGCATCCCGATATGATATGTCTCCCTGTATGGATATGCGTAATGCCAATGAGCTGGTCGGGATATATCCCGATGCCAATACATGAGTGTAGCCCTACAGCACAGCCAATGCATGACCTATTTAAATCAATGCAGAGGTAATTTTATCTTTTTCATAAACTGTCCTCTCAAAACGTCTGTTAGAAATTGAAATCCCGTTAAAGAGATGCTGATATAATCCATGATTTACACTTGACAACATTTTGCGCACGGAAAAATTGTCCCTAAATGACAGAGAAAGCCCCCTGTTCCGCTGGGTTAAGTCCACAGCAGGATCTTCCCTGGCTCTGTCTGTCAGTTCGCATCACATCACACCGCGCACCAGCTTCAACATCATACAAACGGTGCTCTCTATTTCATAGTAAAATACTGGGTTTGTTTTGGTAACAGAAAATGCAACTTATAGGCCAGAAAGCACATAAAATCGAACTTATTATTATAACTCTAAAGACTCCGCAATTACGCAAACAAACCTAGGCTACAAAAATGTCAAGTTCGTAGCATTGTCAAAACATAATAATATCGCAGTTATGACATATTCATTGTAATTTTCACACAGGCTTTCAAAGCATTTAAATGTAGCCTAGTTGGCTTGACGTTTATGCGTAAACGTATCAAACAGCACAAAGTTTTCACTGTTCAAATCTACGTTACGCCTTTAAACAGTGTCATTCTTCTAGTCAGCAAACAACACACTTAGCAGTGTAACTTAATTACAAAAGTAGCCTATAATAGCCTACATTCTTTTACCACTCTAAAAGCGCAGGAGCAAAACGTGTTTGTGACGCGTCAACAACTGTTCTTCTTGGCACACCTAGACGTGAATAAACAAAGCGAAAATGCCACGGTGTTGAAATTCACAACAGATCCACTACAAGATCAAAGTTTGTACATAGTTTACGTACAGTTCCTACGTCCTTCTTTCAGCGCGAGCACAAGCAAACCTAGGTAACAGTGAAATTCCATTACCTGCAGGACACCGTGATTTCAACTTTAGTGGCGGGGATCGTGGCGTTGAGCGGGTCGAAGTCGCCTATCGACGCCATGCTCAGGAAACTGTTGTTCATCCTGTCAAAAGTGTGTGTTTTTCCCCGTGCCCCTGGGCGTACTGGTCCGGCCCTCTTTTCGAGCGACGGAAGGAGGAAAAGCGTGTTGCTGCTGCTCGTGTGCATATGAGCGCAGGTTCCTCTCCGCGACGAGAAGTGGAGCAAAGGTGCAAAGTGATCCACCACGCGCGGCAGGCAGGCAGGCGAGGCAGAGGCTTGGATGTGATGTCACCAAGTTCTTTCTCTCCGTGTGGCTCTCTCTCGCTCCCTTTCTCTCTCTTATTCGGCGTTATTCCTCGTCTTTTCAATCCCCTTCTGTTTCCTTTCCTTTTCTTTACGCGCCTTTCTCCCTCCATATCCTTCCCTTGCCCGATTCATAACGCGTCAGCTGACTTCTCTCCAGGGCTAAATTCGGCAGATGCACTATTTACTGCAAGAAAAGTAACTAAGGGTAATACAATCACAGTTTTATGCAGATATTCAAACACAAGATGTCAAATGTGCTTGATATAGGCTATTCAAATAATAGGCTATTCATTGTTCCTAGTATACAGAGTCACAATACTAATAAATAAACTTGATTTCAATAGGTAACCTATGCAGTCAAGGCATTGACTGTAAAAGTAATTAACAGAAAAATATATATAAATGCACAATTTAAATTGTAAATTACTAGCTACATAAAATAAATACTTTCTGTTTCTATTAAAGCTCAACACCATTATAAAACTTTGCGGGGTCTAAGCAGAGAGGCCCAGATCATTTTCACACATTCTTCCTTCAGCACTTCCAAGGCAATCCCAGGCCAGTTGAAAAACATAGTCCCTCTAGGACATTCAGAACATATGTTGAGCCACTTCTTATTTTTTTTATTTATTTATTTATTTATGGAATGCCCCTTGAGATGTGCCATCTCGTTTTCGAGGGGGGTCTTCTGAGGTCCTTTGTTGTGGAGTTATAGCCCTCTGATCCGAGCTCCACTAGTTTTAATAAGAATCAGATTTGTGATGCTTTTTCCAACACAAGTACATGACCTGATTCATGCCTAATTTAGTTAACCACCTTGTAACTCTATATCTAACTGTATATTTGAAGATTTATTGTGTCCTTTTTCTTTCTGTGTCCTCTGGCCAGATTTGTGTGTGAAACAGTTTTGCCCTTACCCTTCAACTGTGATAAATTTGGAAAGAGAATGAGCTAGAAAATCCCTCTACTCAGTAATAACTAGCTTCCATGATTTAAATGTGCCATTGGTCAAAAAGCAAACCAAAAGAAATAAACAAAAACAGAAATAGTGTAAGATACTATTCAGGTGCACTGTGTAACTCATTTTCTGCTGTAGGTTTGTTTGAAATGTTCTTTATTCTATTGATTGTTGTTAATGGTTGACTGTAGTTCACCTCTCCACAGATCTGACATGTGATTTTGCCTGCATCACTTGCTATATTCAGGTTAAAAACCACCACACAGCATAGAACACTCCAGGAACAATCACAGAAACAATAGGTGTTTTCACACATGAAAGTACAAAGAACTAGTCCCAACATTCCATCCAGCTCCTGTTTCGTCAGAAGAACTACCCTGGCCCCAATGTTTGTGTTGATACAGCACCAGTTTCTGAAAGCGGTTTCTGAAATCTTTATAAATGGAACGTTTAAATAACTAATTAAGTGGTGTTAGGAAAACAAAAGTTGCCAGTTTCGATTCTACATAAAACTATGATCTACAAAATCTAACAGCACTTAAATTTACAATAAAACAAAATTATTTACTGTAATTCCTAGTAATAGTTAGTCTACTATTTACAAATTAAATAAATACAATTGGGAGTTACTGCTTTTAAACATTTTTTATTAAGTATAAGGAAAGTTTATCTAACTGTGAGAATGTAGAAAACATGTTTCTAAACAAAGCTAGAGTTGTAAATGTGCTTGTGTCACCAAAAATGTTCCTGGTCTGATTGAAAAATACCTGTCTCAGAGCAGGAGTTTAAAAAATTCCTATAGTTTGTCCCCAGTCTATAGTTCCTGCTTTGTGTGAACACCCCTAAAATGGGAACTGAAACTAAAAAAGTACTAGGAACTTAAAAAAAATTCCTAATGGTCCTTAGGTCTTTGACCTCAAGATCAAATTTTGTACAAAGTAACTTGGGTTTTTTTACAGATTGTGGGGCCTTTAAGGACATGCTCACAGGTCAACTATATGCTTAGAAATCGGTACAAAGAACACATACTATATAACAATCTTTCATGCATGTCATAACATTACATGTATGACAAAAGATACAAAAAACACTGCCTTAATTAACATGATCAATCATCTCTCATTAGTAATTTGCTTCATTTAAACTTGTTTGATAAATTCTGTGTAGTAAGTTAAACCTGAGATCTTCGGCTCTGTTTTCAAAATTATCACCAGACCATTTCTGAGGCTGAAAATAAAACTTTGTCTCTGCATTAGCATATGTGGACCAAGACATCTTTTGTTTAAATCCTTGTTATATCCTTATGCAGTGGAGCACATAAACAGAGCACATTTCTCAATACAGACATTATACACAGCTCCAAAACATGAGATGCCAAACAAGTACTAAAGGTCAAGGCAAGGGTAATGTATAATAATGAATGTGTGTCCTTTAAGTCATTGTGGTACATAATTGAAAGACTGGTCTGTTTGGGTCTAGGGCAAATATTTGCTTTGGGCATTGACTGACCCACCTCGTCCACCTTTTTGTAACAACTGTGTCACCAGTGAACTCCGGGTGTGAGAATAGGTGTGCTTTGGCACTGCGACTGTGAAAAAAAATATATCAAAGTGACTCGTTCTGACCTTAAGCTCTTGGACCCCTGCGGCTGCAACACGTTTTCCACAAACAGCAAGTTGAGTGGACCACAGTATGCTGCTTAAACGCAATTCCCCAACCCCAAAAGTATATGATAAAAATGTGCACAGTGTACTTCACTCTGCGATATCACCTGCATTTTGACGTTATTATTGTTGTATGTTAGAATCAGACTGTCACGCAAAACCCAAAAGTGGCCCAACACTCAAACATGTGGTTTATGCATTTCTGATGCATTTCTGCTATACGCAGTACAATGTTGCTAATCAAAGCTTGTGGTTAAATACATGATAAGTTGGTTATATGTGTCATTTCTGTGACTAGATAATGTCATATTTCTTTTTGGGGGGGGATAAATAACAGCACCCATGTGACAAGTCAAACAACACCTCCTCCTTGCCTTTCTTTGTGGACATCAAAAGTGAATAAGTTAGCTCCACCAGTCAGATAAGCTGTTTGAAATTCTGGAGCAAGTTTTGGAGATGGGTTCACAGTCACATTTCTGTATTTTAACTTGTGTTTACTTAACTATTGGAATTGTTTTTTTATATACACAACAGGCAACATAAGGCATTTAACCTGACAAATACAACAAGAAAATACAAGTAAATATCCAATGATAAGGCACATTTTGTCCTGCAAACAACACACTTTGGTACAACCTTTGTCAAAAAGTCCATTTTTAAATTATTTCCAAATGTCAGTTTTAATTTTATTGATTGTTGGTTCAATTTGTACCATTTTGTTATGCCAGTAAATGTACCAATTAATTGTGTCTATGGGAGGAGTTCAGAGACATAGACAAACTGTTGCAATGTGTGCACTCTCTCTCATGGAAATAATTAAAACAGTGGTGCATTTTTCTATCTAAAATATTTTGTAGTCCTCTGAAATGTACTGTATATAATTTTCCAATTGTCATCTTAATTTACAATTATGAATGCAATATATAGTTTGAATAGCGACTGACTCATCCATCTCAAGTTATCTTAAATGCCTGTTCTTATGCTTTGTGGCATACATAGTACAAGCACTTGAGATCCTAACATGATGCATCTCTGTATTACTCAGTGTGTTTACTGCCCAAATGCTCATCTAAATATAGCCCATGTCTTGCTAACACACAAAGGACACAAATGCTTACACCACCATCCCACATTGTGGCACGGGGCACTGACCATTACAGCACTTCTGGACCAATAAAAAGCTTTTTCTCTGGTCACATGGTCAAAGCAGGGCAACAAGATCACAAGTGTCTACAAATGATGAGACACTATCGTGAAAACGGCCTGGAAGTGAGTAAACATCCTTTCACATGAGCAACATTGGTCAAAAAAAGGTACCAGAAAGGAAAAATAACTTAGGTCTGTGTTAAGAATCATTAATCATAATCCATCTCCCAGAGGCCAACATGAATAAAACATGAAGCCATTTGTTAGGGTAAATTGCTTCATAATTACTACAGCTGTACTGTGCTGACGAATATCTGCAGCCACTCCATGAAATTCATGGATAAATAAGAGATTTGAGTGATTTTTGTTATACACTCAATTTGCTTTAGCTGTGGTAAATTACACAATTTCTTCTATTTTACACTACAATGGTGGTAAAGACAAAAATAATAACATACAGCTAAAATAGTGTGAGCACAATAATTTACTTCTGCCATTACTATGAATCACTGATTGTGGGATAGTTAAGATGCAACAGGTCACACTCGATAATTAAGCTGCTGCTGCTGCGACTTAATATTGTGTTAATGCCTTGATTTGTTGACACCAGATGTTTTATGAATTGTTGTGAACAAAAGAGAACTTTTAATATTTATGATGACCAATAGGTTTATTTTCATTTTAACATAGCAAAATACTTATATAATATAAATCTGAATTTGAGATTTAATGATCATCTGAACAGTATTACTCTATGAACCTCATTAAAAACAGTTTGCTCACATGCTAAGCAGCCAAAGATGCTAAAAGGGGAGCAAAAACTGGACTCAAGCGACATGTGCGTCTCATACAGAAAACATTTTGTACAGTAACTGCTGATTGATTGCTACTGTGAAAAAAAACAAACATTATATTCAAAGCAACTTATTTGCCGCGGCACTTTGGCCTTGACTCACATTATTCCACTAAACAGGAACATGTTTGCAACTATAGACTACATAACAGTGGTCTATATTCATCTGCTCCACATCCTTTCAAGTTTGTCCTACATTCAGTAAAGCCTTACAAAGCAGACTGTGGAAGCCAAGCACCATAAAGATATACGGTCTCTGAATCGTATTACAACAGGCGTGTGCCTATCAACATCATCAGCTTTGGTGAACTCGCTGTTCAAAGTCACACATCTCCATCAAATGCTTCCTAAGCGAAACATAGTACGTACTGGTATAACTTTTTATAAGAGCCTGTCTATCACAGACATCTAACAAGGACAGAGGCACACAGATGTTTGTGCTCATTTTTCTGTTTAGTTGAAACTGCAAATTGACACGTTTTCAGTAATATTGAGAAGGCATTTAAAATTAAAAACAGTGCACTAAATTGCAATTGTTGCCAATTATAAATCACTCATTCACTCACTGAAAACCAAGGCACATACAAATTATAAACATTGTCATGTGGCTAATCTCTACCCAAAAACTCACCAGTGCATTTTCTACAATCTTCAAAAGGTACACTAGCGCCACCTGTTTTTGGTATATTACAGCGCTGAAGAACCACACTCCATGTGACAACCAAGCATATTCCCATATGATGCTCTTTTATGCCATTTCAAAATCACCCTCAACAGTAAGATACTTTCTAATTTGCTTTTAGCAGTGTGTAAAAGGCACTGCTCCTCTCAGCCAGTTTGTGTGGATAATTGAGGTGCACTGAGTGGGGATTGGGTGATGTTTGTAACAGCATTAGCAGAACACGCTGCACGCATCATCAGTCCTGGTCGGATTGCTGTGGTAGTTTTGGTATTTTTAGATTGAGGTTCCACTCAATGGTTGCACATAGAGTGAAGCTACATCACTGAATATTGACCCGTCTTCTCCAGGGCCTCATCAGCACCAGATAAAGGTCTTTACAATCAACAATGGGTACAACATCCTCTTTCACTTCAACTAGACATACAGTTGACTGTAACTTTGAATAGTAGCACAATAAACTTTCTCAAACAAGTACAAAATAAAAATGCACTGTAGTTGTTTTTTTTTTTATCTTCTTCTTACTTCTCCTTTGCTTCTGTAGCTGTATTTTAGATAAGTAACAAAGATTTATTTTAAAGGTGCATTGCGTAAAAATGCTCAAAGATGCAATATTGCGTCCTTTGGCAATTGCCCGGATGTACACGGTGATGTTTTGTAAATTCTCCAAGATTGCCTGGCAGTCTTTTTAATCTGAGTGACCTGTCCTGCGGTAGTTGGGTGTGTCCTCATTCAGTGTATTAGTGTCTGTATTTGTATTTATTTTGTATAAGCTCTTAGTTTTGGTGTACACATCAGATGACTGTTGTAAATTGATTGTTTGATTAAAAAAAAAAAAAAGGGATGATAACAAGTCCCAACTGACTGGTGCAAGGCCAAGACTGAATAGCAGATGGACGTGCTTTTGACAATCTTCAAACAGCGCTGGGGATCAAACAGGTGCTCATCTGGCGTTTAGGTAAGGCAATCAGTCAATCTGTTAAATCAAAGTATATTGCAGATTTAAACATAAACTGAATGGGTTAGTTGTTAGCTGTTTGTCTTGAACCAGTGGGCGGGGTAAAAGTAACCAATCAGAAGAACCGAGCTGCAGACTTCAAACATGAGGAAACATCAAACATTAAGGCAAAATATATACAAAATCTAAGCCAAAGGACTGCGCTTAAGAGGGCAATCACGGACACGAAGAGTTTATCTGAATATTATGCATCGATATAACAGACTAAAGCACCAAAGTGCACACATCACAAACATTGAACAGCTGACTCTGAATGAGCTGTTTTTAGCTCATTGTCTGAGTCAAAAGTGATGTGTAAAAACACACAGCCAAATCTGTCATATAGTTCTTGACTTCAGTCTAATCACTGTCTACATATAAGATCTCATCGCTACTTTATAAACTTGTGCAAATCGCACTGATAGCCTGTAAAAGAATGCCCCGTGGCTTTCGCATTTCCTTATTTCTCTTCGCTGCCCTCTCTCTCTCCTCTCTCTGCTCTCTCGCTCTCTTCACAATTCTAGTCTCTGTTTGGCCAATGGCTCATCTTTCTAACTTTTTCAGGAACCTACCCTGATCCAGAGCAGGTTTTGAGTTTGCCGCATGTTGCCATGAGATGTGCCCTGATAGAACTTACCTCGCTAAACCTGTAGAATAGGGCTCTGTAAAGAACTTGCTTACAATTTCCTCTCACACAAAAAACAGCTTTTTTTTTCTAACTTTTGGAGTTTGCAAACTGGTCGATCAGTCAAAAGTGCAAAATAAAATAGTCATTACCTAAATTTTTATGCCAATAATTGTGTTTTCTTACCTCAGAAAACAAGCAGAAAATCAATATGATGTGTCAACAAGAGACTTTTAAGCCTTAAGAAACATCTGGGTAATAAAGACTGGTGCAGTGTCACTAAACACCAATGATGCGCTCTTGTTCATAAACTTTGCCACTTGCGCAATGCACCTTTAATAAAGAACAATCATAATCAGAATAACCTTCGCTCACACACACAAACACACTTTTTTGAGTACATTACGTGGAATTACATTTATTTTCTGGAAACAGAGGATAACCTTCACCATGATTACTGTCCTTATAACATAATCTTTAACATTAGTATATAACAGTCAGGCTTTTTTAAATGGTCACAAGAAGTATAATACAATGTCTCACATTATGAAATTACAATAAATTAGACTAGTCACCAGTGGGAAGTGGTGTAGAAGTCCATGCCACTTCATAATTACAACCATTGTTCTACGGTAATGCCCCAAGCTTTTCAATTGTACTAGTGCTTTTTCTACATTTAATACTACTTTCCTTAATTAAAATTAACCTTAATCAAAATTGCTCTTAAACGATAATATTGAATTTACATTTGACCCTCATAGGGAAGGCATGTTCTCACAAATAATGATAAATCACTTGCTCAAAGATGCAACAACACATTACATAGTTGTGTGTTACTTGTGTGAATTTTCAATATTCGATCTTGACTCATACTGTATATTTCTACTAAAAGGGGTTGTATCTCAGTTTTGATAGCTAAAACAAAGTAAAATATTGTCTTTTTAATTGGTATTTTTAATTTTATTGTCTTGATTGTGGTTTCGCTTTCTAAAATAAATCTATTGTGTTTTGCCATGTACTTACGAAAAAACAATGATGTTTGTACATTAATAATTCATTTTATTCATTGCAACACACAAAATAGATCTAAAACTGCTTAGAAATAGAAACAGATCAATTGAATTCTTGTTCAAAACTGTGACAAGCCTTTTTATTGTAAAATTTACTTTAGTAAGCAGCAGACATTAAATTATTTTTTTTATGTTGGAAAGTGACTACATGGCCATTCTGAACCCTACTTAGTCAGAATCAGATTTTTTGAGTAATCACAAGTTAATACAGAAAAGTGGGCAGGGATAAGTGGTAGGTGAAAACAGAGATTTTCTGAGCAAATGAGTGTCAGCAGGACAGTACAAGATAAGCCCTTTTCACGCTGCGGTGAGGCTAGTTTCTGTCTGAAAATACCTGTGGATAGTTTGTTTTCGTCCAATTCTTCCTGTATGGAGAATTAGCTCTAGCGCCCTAAAATAATTAAATATCTTTAGTGATCTGAACTGATAAAAGCGGATTATTCATAATAATAAGTTAATTTTTAACTATTAGCGAAGGCCGCATTGATCACTCACAGTGAAGGAACACTAACCAAACACTTCTTCCTGCCTTTATCACCTAAATAACCAGCAATAAATAGCCGTCTGCCCAAGCTGGCTAATCTACCTCCTCCAACTAACACCTGTGGGAAGTGGGGTTTACCAGGACAAAAAGATCCTCTCCTTTGGACTTAAAATGCAATGTTTGATAATGCTGCTTGTTTGAACAATGTGAACACAAATGTTGTAATTCTGTGTAAACCAACAAATACTCTGTGCTTAATGTGAAGATGTGAACATAATGTTTAAGAATTAATTAGGTTTGACACATCACTTCGCGGTTGTGGAATAAGTGGAAAGATTCTGTTGAAGAGTATTAAGTATCCTTGACAGAATCTGTAAAAAGTTGTTGTAATGTATGATTATTACAGATTGTTTTTTTTTTTTTTTTTTGATTGGGATGTCTCAGATTTCTTCTTAGCCAGCCAATGAGAGCAGAGACAAAAAAGAAGTCACGCCCACTTCTCCTTCCTCTTTTGGGTGAATTAAAAAGAGCAGTCCTTGGTTCTGCTCTTCAGTAGAATAGAGTTTTTGAGTTTTAACTTTTTCTTCAGTTTAACTTCTTCTCAGTTCACGAGCTCTCATGCTTGTCTCTGAAGCACTCATCTTGTGCTACAGTATTTATCTTTTGAAACTCTTTAAGTTTCTTGCCGTTGCTGACCTGCAACAGAATCTCTCTCTCAATGATTTTTGCTCTACTTCCTCCCTTTTTTGCGCTAATTTTAAACTCTCTCTGAACTGAGAACGCTACCAAAGACTTTGTGCTGGACACAAGAGTTGAAAAGGCAGTATTCGCATTTCTTGCCTATTTCTCTATTCAACAGTTTGGAAGGCAAAAGCCTAGAGCACACGCATCAGCATTCTGGATTAAGTTCTTCAGCTGAGATCCACATCTACATCAACCTCTTCTCCACCCCCGCCTCTTCCCTGCCACAGCCTGGCCTGCACGGCACCTCCGAGGTGACCCAGTGGTGACCCTTCTTCCCTCCTGCCAGATCAGCTGCACGAGAAGAACCTGTCCCAACGCTGTGGTTCTTGGGCCTACCGTCCTGGGCCACCGCCTCACGTGAGAACTCAGATCTGCACCATGACACCGAGCGTGAACTTGGACAACCACATCTCCAGGTCTACCTCAGAGCAAGACCAGTGGTACCATCCTGGGAGCTCGAGCGTTTGACCATCAACAGTGGTGGATTTAGGGAACTTTAAGAATAGTTAGAAGTGGCATTAGGACTAAGTCTTTTCCAAAAATCAAATCTGAGGTATCCCATTAGCATTACAATGTTAATCTTCTGCAAAAAGCAATTGAATGTAAGATTCTTTATTGTTGAATTCCGACTAGATACTCAGTGTTGGTAAATAAATCACACAGTAAGTAAACGACATTTCTGGTTTGTGTTTTTGTGTAATGGTTAAAAAGAGGTCAATGAGACGTTTAATTCTAATCTTCAGATTTTTGGTAATTCAAGTCACTTTAGTGAGAAAAGGTTGACTACCTAGTTAACATCATCACAGGAAGTGAGATTTACTCATTTATAATATGAGCTGATGCCAGTAGACAAATAGTTTAATTAATTAATGAGTTGATTGGTTTTATTGATTGTTTACATAGCATATCCAACTACATTTCTAATTGACACAAAGCGGTCAAGTTACAGCCACATAATCATATATACACACCATGTTCAGACCTTCACATACAAGGTAAATATTTCACCAGGGAATCTTGTAAATAAAATGTGCCATTTGTGTTTCAAAGCAAATGCTAACCTTTATTTAACGTAAATATTATTGTGAAAAAGTGAAAAATACTATCCACAGGCATTATACAAACTGGAACTAGCCTAGCCACAGTGTAAAAAGGGCCCATTACTCAAACATGCATGAATCAATCCAAAAACAATTTTGAGTAAACTAATGATGAGAAAACACTATGGTTACAAGTTTAATGCCAAGATATATTTTTTCCTTAGTACATTTCACTTACTACCCAGGCAGATCATTTCACTTGTTACCTAACACAAGTGTTTAGAGACAATTGGGCAAGGTGAAGCATTTTTCGTGAGGCCACAAATAACAAAAGAGAGGAAAGAAACAAATCCAATTCAACTCATCCTTTTACATTTTACTGACGGGACACAATATTCCCACATCATCAGATTCTTGGCACAAGACATAATTTAAGACCAAATAAATTGAGATTGAACGAGCAAAATCACCTTGGTCACTCTTAAGCTGCTCTTCTATTATATGGACATGTTCCCATTATATACAGTACATAGACGTAATTTAAATGCAAATCAGGCCAGACTTGAGTATGAACATATTGAGCTTGAACTGTATGCCTGTGTGTATCTGAAATTCTTCACATTTTGGTCATTTGTATGTTAAATTTGACATATAGCTACTGTCAGCGTGCTAAACATAACCAACATGAATACCACAGATCAATTAGGGCTGGGCAAAATCGTGTTATCAATCGAATCATGAGCTCATCTGCTTTTTTGATGAAATCATCAGATTGTGATTTCCATTTTCATTATTTAATGCATCTGTCTGAACAAAATAATCTGTATAGTGTGTATTTGAACAACCTTCTTCTCTAATTGACCTCAGAATTGAACACTTTGCACTTCTTTCTAAGGCCTTTTATTAATTTTAAGCTTTACTTTAAAATCATAAAAAATGTGAATATTAGCCATTTACAGACTTGTTTTAAGAAAATATATCCATTTAAAACTGAAACATGGATTTTTAGCATATTTTCAGTGCTTGAAATTGTTATTACTATTAAAATATGCCAAAATTATTAACAATTATTTTGAGGCAAAAGATTATTTTATTCACTTCTTATTGAAAGCCTGAGGTAACATGTTTGGGGTTTTCTTCCAAAGGCTTGGACGCTTGTTGCTCTCTAAAAATCTGGCAACACTTATTTAATTAGAAAATAGACAGTCTGCAAGAATCGTGATAAATCAAAATCCTGGCTCCAAAAAAATTGTGATAATAATGTTTTGTCATTTTGCCCAATCATCAGAGGTAGCCAGTTACATTTCCTCGAGTAACCTTCTGAAGTATTTGTACCCTTCTACTTGAGTAATATTTTTATTGAATTACTCTAAATTGAGTAAAGTGAATAGTGTATTTAGTGCAAATCAATTTTTACATTTTTGTGTATACTAAAAAATGAATTATTGTTTGTTTGTTTGTTTGTTTTTTATCTTTTGTCCAATTAAATGAACGTCAAATAGGTTGCATTTGATGTCCAGTGGGCAAGAGACACTTTTTTCCAATTAACAACATTGTATTTCTTCTTCATAAAATATCTAAAAAGTCAGTTAATACATCTGGTGTTTTCTATAGAAAGATCTTTTAACTAGACCCAATAATGAAATAACATAAAACTCGCCTTGTAAAAATTGTGTAAAATGGCAAACAATCCGTGGCACACTGACCATATTAAAAGTCCTTTATTGTAAGAAGACCGTGGCCAATAATGGTTTGCATTACAACAAAAAGCTGCATTTAAAGGTGAGGTATCTGATTTTCACACTGCAAATGATTTAGGTTTTAAATCTACTTCCTCTCATTCAGCGGGTACACAGTGGTCTAATTTTGTCAGCACTGCATATTCTTTTTTTTTTTTTTGAACTTTTATTGCCAAGTAACAAGGCATTTCACATCAACAATAAAGCCTGAGACCGAGCCATTTCGTAAAAAGGATCACACACACATACATTACATATAAACATAAATGTTTACAAAAAGTGATATTAGGGCAAATTAGATACTAAGGCATGGGTGTCTTATTTAAGAAGTCTATAATTGGTCCCCATTTCTTTTCAAAGAGTGGGACCTTTAATTGTAATTGAGCAGTCAGTCGCTCCATTGTGTACACCTGTCCAATTTTTTGAATCCACTGAGTCTGTGTGGGGGGCTCGGGTTTAAGCCAGCGAATTGTTATCATTTTCCTTGCAGTCATAAGTAGAAGATGGAGTATGAATGCTTGATTGTTGGAAAGGTCGTCAGGAAATATATCCAACAAGAATAATGATGGGTCCAGCGAAAGATTAACTGTCAATATTTTCTGTAGGACATCTTTGACATTAATCCAAAAACTTTGTATGACTGGGCAGTCCCAAAAATGTGTGCCTGATCACCAACAAGTCCACAATTTCTCCAACATTTGTCATCCATACTACATTTAGAAATGAAGGTTTTCAATGGTGTTCTAAAAAATCTTAACTTAAATTTCCAATCAAATTCCTTCCACATCTGGCTTCCCACACCACTATGACAACCAGAACAAATATCCTCCCATATATCATCATTTAAGGTTATATTCAGTTCCATTTCCCATTGCTGTTTTATATGATTTGTATTGTCAGACATGTCAATCAACAATTTTTGATAAATCAATGAAACCTGTTTTTTTAATACACCAGAGTTTTCAATCAAGGCAATAAAATGTTTTTCAATAGCTGTGGGTTCTTTTCTGATAATCTCCCAATCCCTATGTTTTGAAACATAATTTCTTATTTGTAAAAATCTGTAGTGGTCATTTATGGATAAATCATGCTTGTTTCTTAATTGTGCAAAAGTTTTAAATGTATTTTTTTCAAACAGTTGATTAACTGTAATCAAACCTTTCTCAGACCACATTTGAAAACTCCTGTCTGAAAGAGATGGTAAGAACTCAATATTCCCATGTATAGGAACAGCTCGAGACAGGGCCACAGTGCCCTTTAATTGTTTTTGTACCTGATTCCAAACTCTTAGCGTATTTTTCACCCATATATTACTTATCTTGATTTTTTTCTGTGAATGTGAGCTAAGAAATGGGAGACTTGCGAGAGAAATTCCTGTTGATGAATGCTCTTCCATTGACACCCAATGCATTTCTGGGTCACAGATGATCCACGCCACTATTGATTTTAATTGGGCTGCCCAATAGTATAATTTAAAATTTGGTAATTTAAGGCCACCCTTTTCTTTCCCAGACATTAAAATTTTAAGTCGGACCCTTGGTCTTTTGTTTTGCCAAACAAATTTAGATATAAGCTTTTCTAAATACTGAAATGAGGATTGCGGTATCCAAATTGGTAAATTTTGAAACAGGAATAACAGTCGTGGAAGAACATTCATTCTTATACATTCAATTCTCCCAAGTAGAGAAAGTGGGAGTACATTCCATCTATTCAAGTCCTCTTTGATCTCTTTAAACAATTTATCATAGTTAAAAGAAAAAAGCTGAGTGGTTTTAGGAGTAAGGGTTACACCGAGGTATCTAAAACCTTGTTTAGACTGTCTAAATGACACAATTTGATCTAGCTCTGTCGGCCATTTCCCAACAATCATTAGGGCCTCAGATTTATTTGTATTTATTTATACCCAGACACTAAACTATACTGATTAAGACTATTTAGAAGGGCTGGAATAGTAGTAATTGGATTTTCTAAAAATAATAAGACATCGTCTGCAAAAAGCGACAGTTTATGCTGAATACTAGTTTCGTCTCTAATGCCTTGTATAAGAGGGTTGGATCTAATTAACTCGGCTAGGGGCTCAATACTAATTGCAAATAATGAGGGAGACAGAACCTCACCCTGTCTGGTGCCACGCCCCAAGGAGAAAAACTCAGAACAGTGGCCATTGACCCTTACTCGAGATTTGGGGTTTTTATAAAAAGTTTGGATCCATGAAATAAAGGTGTTATTAAAACCCATGTGCTTGAGAGTCTGTAGCAGAAAGGCCCAATCGACCCGATCAAAGGCCTTTTCTGCATCCAGGCTGAGAAACATTGATGGGGTCTTTCTTTCCTGTGCTATAATTTGGAGATTTAAAGCCCTTCTAACATTATCTGTCCCCTGTCTTTCAGTAATAAATCCTGTCTGATCAGGTTTCACCAATTTTTTCATAAATTTTTTAATTCTATACGCAATGATGGCTGTAAGTATTTTTAAATCAACGCAAAGCAAGCTGATCGGCCGATAAGAAGTGCATACCGTTGGGTCTTTTCCGTCTTTGTGGATAACAGTAATAATGGCTTCAGACCACGACTGAGGTGGATCACCCTTAGTTAATGCATAATTATAAACCTTATATAAAAGTGGGGTGAGCTCTCTTTCAAATATTTTATAGTATTCCCCTGGGAGGCCATCAACTCCCGGGGATTTATTATTTTTGAGTTTTCCAATACTATTTTTGATTTCTTCTATTGTGATTGGGCTTGTTATTTGTTCAGCCTCTTCCTGAGACAATTTACTGAGATTAATTGAGTTTAGAAATTTATCAATTTTTTCATTTTTATTTGGGGTATTTTGTTCTTTGTATAACTCTTGATAATATGATGCAAATGCTTTTGTTATTTCTTTAGGTTGACATATCATTTCTCCGGAGTCTGGGCATTTAATTTTATGAACAACCCTACTTGATTGCGCTTTGCGTAGTTGGAATGCTAATAGCCGACTTGCTCGATTGCCGTGTTGGTAAAACTTTTGACTAGCAAAACGAAGTTGTCCCTCTGCTTTATAAGTTAACAAATCATTTAGCTTTTTCCTCTGTTCCTTCAATACATTCAACGTATCATTTATCTTAGTTACCTGGTAATCTTTTTCTAACTTCTTGATTTTGGTTTCTAGTTCTAGTTGCTCTATCATTCTTTCTTTTTTCAATCTTGATGAGACTGCTATGATATTTCCCCTCAGAAAACTCTTGGCCCCTTCCCACAAAGTAGATGGTGATACACTTCCATTGTCATTGAAATGCACATACTCAAGTATGGCGTTTTGAAGTTCTTGACGGATCATTTCGTTATTTAGAATAGATACATTTGCTCTCCAATATTTAAAATTGTTTTTCGGGCCCGTAATTAATTTCAGACAAATTGGAGCGTGGTCAGAGATAGTTATAGCCTCTATATTGCATTCTGTTGCTCTATAGAAGTCTGCGCCAGATAGTAGAAACATATCTAACCTTGAGTGGGTACAGTGTACATGTGAAAAAAAAGTAAAATCTTTCTCCTGTGGATGCAGCTGGCGCCACACATCCATCAATCCCAGTTCTTTCATCATTGCATTTAAGGTGAGCGATTTCTTGGATTTAGGACCAAAATCTGCTGGGAGCTTGTCTACAGAACTCTTTAGAACACAATTAAAATCACCTCCTACCAAAATTATACCTTCAGCTTTTTCTGCCAGTAGTAATGCAATATTCCTGAAGAAATTTGGACAATCCTCATTTGGTGCATATAAATTTAGTAAAGTAATTTTAGATCCTCCTATAGAACCAATTACCAAAACATATCTCCCCTCTTTGTCTGTGAATGTTTTTTCATGACAGAAATAAATTGTTTTGTTAAAAAGAATTGAAACACCCCTTTTCCTCCCACTTAAATATGTAGAACTGTATTGTTGATCAACCCATTCTCTCCTCAACTTCAAGTGCTCCTTTTCAGAAAGGTGGGTCTCTTGGAGCATTGCTATATCACAATTAAGCTTTTTAAGTTGATTCAGGATTTTTTCTTTTGACTGGGCTACTCAAGCCTTTAACATTATACGAAACACAAATTAGGTTAGCCATAGTTAGTTTAGCTTAAATTTACCTACACAGCACACCCAGAGGAATGTATACAACATAAAATAATGGCCCTTATTTGGTCTCAGGACAAGAACGTAAAAAACATTTGTGAACGAACTTATGGTTAACATTATGAACATTAACTTCCACATACCCGACTGGAATAACAATAAATCCAGTCCCCGATGAAACCTGGGCGGAGGATGGCAACAAGTCCTCCGTGGGGAAAAAACACGAACAGTGTGTTGTGTCGCTGTCGCCCGCTACCAGAGCGGCTCGTTGCGGCTTGAACCCGAAGCGGGTTGATTTCCACTCGTAGCTCGAACGGCCCGTCCAAAATGAAATAATAAACATATATACTTTTAATCCTAACATACATTTTCAGGAAAAAATCAAATGAACTCGGCGTAGATATATTATTTGTCTTCCATAAAGAAGATTTTAATCTCATCGGGGGAAAGCGTTGTGGGGGTTCTTCCTGGGCCAGCTCCCGCAGTGCTCCATCGGTCTCGGGAAAGCTCCACTTCCAGCTGCTCTCTCTGGTCCACTCGTGTCTGTATCCCCATCTCCCGGAGCGCAGGCAGGGCGTCAGTCATTGTAGGAAACGTTTTTTCACCTCCATTTTTGAATATTCTCAGTTTTGCAGGGAATACACATTTGGCTCTGATATTCTTCAGTTTTAGCTGTTTTACTACATCACGTACCAGTGCTCTCCTCTTTTGTAACTCTGGAGAGAAGTCGTGGTCAAAAAGATCTGCACATCTTTGTACATCACTCGCTTCTGCTCCCAGGCTTGCCGTAATATGGTTTCTTTTACCGAAAAGTCCCAGAATCTGACCAACAGCGAGCGAGGTGCGGCGCCTGGATTCTTTGGCTTGGCGGCGAGAGCTCGGTGTGCTCGCTCTATGCCGATGTTGAGTTCAGGGGGAAGTTGAAGTACAGATTTAAGCAGCTCTTGTACAAACAGTTTAACGTCGCCTCCTTCACTCCCCTCTGGAACACGATAAATTCTCAAATTGTTTCTCCGTAGTCTATTTTGCATGTCCTCGCATCTCGTGGTCAGATCCATTTCCCTGTGTAGTAGATAGCGGAGGGCTCGCTCATGGCGTCTAGTGGTGTCTTCGTTAGCCCCGATACGCTCTTCTGCCTCAGTAGTTCTGTTTTCCAGCTTCGTCATGTCTTCCCTCAGATCCTTAAAAGACACTTCCAGTCTCGCTAGGCTTTGCTGAGTTTCCATGTGGCCATCCTTGTTATCCTTTCTCATTTTCTCCAGTTCTGCTAGTATTCTTGTGTCAGCGTCACGCGGGCTAGCAGTTGTATTAGCGCTAGCATCAGTAGCCACACTCGAGGTAAGGGTTAGCTGCTTCAAATGTTCATTTTTATCTTTCGTTTGGTCCTGTTTGCCGGGTCCCTTGCTTCTCAAAGATGACATGATGATTTGAGCAAAAAAAAGCCGAGTTTAATAATGGATTTGTTAGGAAAATATATCAATTTGGACGGAGCAAGTTCTTCACGCTGCTACTCGAAGCATGACGTCACCGGAAGTCCTCTGCATATTCTTTTTATTGTAAAATGTACTCATTTACAACTAAATCTTATTACTACTATTAAATATAATTTGCCAAAAGAATATTGTGAGATCACATAACCTCCTCTTTGTTTACCTCAACCCAAGTACAAACAAAAAATCCCACCATGTGACCACGTGTACGATGTCGTGTTATGTCTGTTGTTGTATCTTTTAACTAATGCTTACATCTTTATTTCTAATGTTTCGAAAGTTTTTATCCTGGTGCCTGTGCTACAGGCATAGACAGGCTGTCCCACTGAGATTCAGAATCTCTTTTGCAGAAGAGTCCTGGTGGATGTGAGAAGGGAGGCATTAATGGGCATGTTTTTTAAGATTTATAAATTAGAAACTCTAGACTAATGGTTTGAGAAAGAAAGAAAGAAAGAAAGAAAGAAAGAAAGAAAGAAAGACACAGACAGACAGACAGACAGACAGACAGACAGACAGACAGACAGACAGACATGTTTTTGTCTTAAAAAGTGCCAGTGAATTATGCAGAACGTATTATGATCTTGTTTTACATCAAAGAATCATGCACATAGTCTCTTACTTGAAAATTGCTAACTTAATTCAACCACATTTTTAACTGTAGTTTTTCCAGTGAACATCTTTTTAATAAATCAAACAAAATTAAAACA
Source organism: Mugilogobius chulae (assembly GCA_038363315.1). Lineage (NCBI taxonomy): Eukaryota > Metazoa > Chordata > Actinopteri > Gobiiformes > Gobiidae > Mugilogobius > Mugilogobius chulae. The sequence continues at coordinate 38,016,757 of CM076396.1, read as the reverse complement.
TTATGCTTGCTACTCTATAGTGATTTCAATATAAAAAATTACAATCTCTCATACAACATAGTGCTGTTTATAGCAGTTATTTGTCATTTTTCAAATGACAAACACCAGCTCAAATGATGTTTAGTTTTGGCAAAATGTACCACTTCTGACCAATTTGTATCTGGGTACTGCTTTTTTGACAACTCAAATTTAATGCTTATATATTTTGTGGCCTTCATAAGTCAGTGAAGCACAAAGTCGGTAAAGTAAAGTTCTGTGCACTTTCTTGTGTGGGCGTGTTATATCACATGACAGCTTCATATAATAATAAAGTTCTCATACAGCCAGGCATGGGGAGTGAGTCAGTTTCTGTTCTCTGGAGGTAAATTAGCACTGGCTGCTGCTCAGCATTAAATATTGATCTTTCCATCTCTGCTCACATCCATTCAGGTCTCTTCAGGATGAGCTCAACACTGGTTCTGACTTCAAGACACTGCATCAGTAATAAATACATTCAAGTTAAACTATTATTACAATTTTATTAGCTGAATTTTACCCATTTTAAAAACTAATGCTTCAGAAGCATGTCCAGATCTTGCCCTAAAACAAAGAAAGAAATGGGGATGAGTTTTTTAGGAAAAGCTTAAATAAATTTCACTTTCACTTTCACAATATATCAAAAGAATCTCAAGAGTTTCACAAACAAGTGTTTTAGATCAACCTATAAATTAAAAAAGTAAATGTAAAGAAGAAAGCAATTATTGTCTGGTTGTTTTTGTCAAATGTCAAAAAACATGAAAGAATACAGTTAAGAAAGCTTGATTTCATAAAGCTGGACACAAACTTAAGGAAATGTAATGTGTCAGACTGTAGAAATTAAAGAATATTTAAGAGTCGGGATATAAAAAATATAGGAGTGCTGATCGGTTGAAGTATTTGTGAATAATCTCTAAATTGTGATGTCTTTCCTCACAATAACTGACTGCTTGGAAGTTGTTTATTTGTTTCAAGCTGTAGCACTGGCATTAACAGACAAACATCCTTTTTTTAATCTTCCTAATTTATCATGTTCAAGATTTAAGATTCAAGATTTCTTCATTTTGCCCCGAAGGAAATTTGTCTTGGACATACAGGCTGCCACACACAAGAAAAAGACAATAAAGAACAACAAACATAGACAGTCAAGAAACACATTTACAGAAACACTCCCATCACCTTCAGCGCTCTGCTCTGTGGCCTGAATTTCGGAGGTTCACTGATATTGGGAGGAATGAGTACCTGTTCATGTATCTTTTTTTTGTTTCTTGTTGGAACTCTATAGTGGCGTCCGGATGGGAGCAGCTCATATTGGGAGAATAAGATATGAGAGGGGTCAGAGATAATTTTCCTGGCCTGTTTAATAACAATCTCCTCAAACATCTGCTGTAAAGATGGATTTGACTCCCATTACTTTGAGCCCTGTCCGCACTAGTCTGTTCAGTTCTGATTTTGATTTAATGGACAAATTACTAAACCACACACACATACCATATCTTTTAACACTTTCAACTACAGCATGATAAAACACAAACATTAATTTCTGCTCCAATCCAAAATCTATTCCGTTCTATTTCTGTTCTCAAAGAAAACCAAACACAACTCATGTTCACCTGCTCATCTTATAGCAACAGAAGGTGAACATATCAATAAAATGTTAGCTTTTTAAATGATAAACAAGCCAACTGACGTTCAGAGTCTCTTAACACTACAATTTGATAATGTGTCAACCGTAATTACAGCCAAAGAATAGTACTTAGGCGGAAAAACAGGATATTGGACAATAAACACATATTGACAATTCTACAAAAAGATTACTTGAGAGAAGAAGGTTCTTTTTAGTTATTTGGAGAGCATTTACAACTTTTTGTAAGACTTGGCTCTATCTGAATCAAAATTACAATGACACAAAACTTTTTGACATAATGTTTGCTAAAATAAACTGAAGTGCACTACATTGGCTTTTCCGTGCAATTCCCACAGCCATTTTGATGGTGTGGTTTAAAATAAATAGTTCACTATATACAAAAGCTTCTCAATTGTTTTCCAATAAGTGCACGGTCATCTCAGTCCATGATAAATGATGTTTTTAATGGCCAATAGGTCGTGCTAATGAGATAGTGATTTAACATTAGCTACCTGCGTTCGGAGCCGGCTTAGGCACTCATAATGCATCTCTAATTGCGGAGCACACATCCTATAATTACCACTCAGTTTATTATAGCACTAAAATATCAGATACAAATAATGAGCTCTTGTTTAAACAGAAAGCATAAATCAAACTGAACAGCTAAGAAATAAATACATTTTTACACAACCTATTATCAGATGGAGATAGAACTGTACTGTATAGATGAAATATTCCTACTGCTCCATAAAATATAGACATTTTACAGAGCCTTTAAGATTCTTCACATAACCTGACCTAGACACAGCTCTATCTTGTGTGCAGCAGCAGTAAAAACAATTAATTCACAAATGTTTCCTGCTCATGCTGTGCTCAAACAAATCCCTGTTTTTACCTACAATTTTCTCTGCTCACTAGTTTGTATTTACTAGGGGGCAAGGCTTATCAATTCTACAATTTTAGCAAACTGATGGCAATGGCAATGTTTATCCTGAACTATTCTAAGTCATGTTAGATCCATTTTGTGTTTTAGATAGAACAAAATGTAAAATGCTGATCTGCATATGTCATAGTTCATTACTAAACACAGAGAACATAGCACAATATGGCTCTTAACTACTTCAATCAATGTATGCAAAGCCAGTAAGATGTAAACAAAGGAAGTATAAGATAGGTACAAGATAGTTAAATAATGAATACAAAAGTGTTAGAGTAACAAAATGCAGATCAAAATATTTGATCTGGAATATAATGTATGAAGTGACAGAAATCTTCAGTAAGCCAACTAATAGTCAAGTTTAAACCCGTAATGAGAGTCAGACTCAGACATGATCATTTGTGTCCTGTAAAGTGTTCCTTATATCCGAGGCAGTGCACTGTAACAACCAATCTGCTCCACAATAATAACAAGATGGAAGAACATGTTTAGTGACTCACTCTAAGGCGCCGAACAGTTGGCTGCTGTTACCAAACCATTGATTGGTTTGTCATGTCCCACCGAGAGGCGCCAGTGTGCCAGTGTGCCACGGCCACAAAGGCATTTTCTGCATCCAGTCAGTAGAACAAGACTCCGGCACAAGACCCCAGATCACAGGCTGTCTGAGTGACCCAGGACTGTAAGCGAGCGCAAGGGGTGAGACATACATTTGTGCAGCCCACTGCTTTCACTAAATTATGACATTTTGCAATAACTTTACTATCAATTGTAGCACTACCATTATTCAACATCAACTAAACTGAATACCTGTAAGTGGTTAATTGGGATTATTTGTCCCATGAAATGTATTTTAATTTTAATTATAAATACAATAAGTTATTTTTGTTCAAAAAAAAGAAAAAAAATAATATCTTACAGATAAGAAAATTCAGCAAATTCTAGTAATATGAGAGTTACAAATGTACAATAATTAGCTGTGCACATTTTATGTTGTTGCTACTTGTCCTACATCTAATGATCGTTCTCTGAAAAAAAAAAGGTAACCAGGCAATACAAGAAAAAAAAAAAAAGCATAGGGACTGACGATTTATAAATTGTCTCTTTTGTTGTTAAGGATGAATTTGTGGTGGTAAGTAGTCTAGTCGTTTTAAAATCAAAATATTAGATGGATAAACAAATAAAGAATATTAAAGAACTATTTTGTGAAGGTACACATTTTAGCACTTTTACTTGCTGTAAGCATTTCAATATCTCACTTGCGGATGCAGTGATCCTTGGAGCGGCTATAGAAGGTTTGTACACTCAGAGCGTCTATAGTACTGATGGGACGATTCAAGTCCAGCTGTGCCTCTCTGCCACACAGAGAGACCAAATAGCAAGGTAAATGGCCACAAATCATCTGTCTGCCATGTTTGAGGTTCTATACAGTCCTCTGTGAACCACAAAATACTGTTCCCTTGAGATCTCAACTCTGGGCAGAGACACAGCAGCTTAAATATTGATCATATTATGTATATTTTTATGAAGATATAAAAGTTGTAATCAATATATTTATATAAATATTAACTAACTAAATAAACACTAACTGAAATCTATATAACAAATATCTATGAAAAACCATTGTGTATGTTCCATTTAAGAAGATCTATTATGAAAATCCAATTTTCTGAGTTTTTAACTATGTGTTCTCTCATTATTAGTATACTCAAAATTGTATTAGAATTAACTTTCAGATCAACACCATAACATTCCAGGCAATCAGATTATCTTTTCTCTGATTGGCTAATTACTCTTTAAATCACACCCACTGAAAATTTAAAGAAGGACAGGGTGGCCAGACGATATCTTTTTTATATATCTGTATTTTCCAGGCAAGTACTGGTTGACTATTGATTCTCCAGTTACATTTTATCTACTCCCAGCATACAATATAAAGTCCCCCTCCTCTTTTCAATGCTCATCTTGACCTGGACACATCTACATTCTGTTCAATGGATCCCTCCTTCACTCTCCTTGAAGGTGAACTTTTTTCCACTATGTTTTTTGAAATTAATACCAAAAAAGAGGTCTAAAAACACGGAATGCTCAAAGACAGTTTGTTTGCTTAATTTTTGTAATATTCTGAATGCAATGTTGACTTTCTAACTTTCTGTGGGAAAAGTATGTTTTTGTGAAGCCCTCACCTTGACCGCTGTGATTTTGTGCTCTACAAATTGAGTTGAATTGAATTGTGGAGGCAGCGTTGGCAGCAGCAGCGTACAAGAAAGTGCCAGATGGATTCAAAGAGGTTAGGGTGATTTGGCTCTCTCCCGGTGGGATGTTTAAACTCTGCACAGAGGCACAGCTGTCTCCTGAACTCACCTGCTACAAAGATCTAGGGTGAACAAGACATGAACAAGTGTTTGAATAGATTAAAGTGAAAACTTTGTGCACTGGGGATGATGGACACACTTGGTTGGTTCTTTTTATCTGTTAAAAATTGTTACAGACATGGTGAAGACCAGGCAATGGAGAATGGGGATCCAAAATAAATAAACAAACCATGCAAGTGGTTACAGCGCCCATCCTCCAACGTAATTTGTCAGGGGTTTAAATCCTTCCTTTATCAGTGCATGCGGTTCTTATGATATGGAGAATTAAAAAATGAAAGTACGTAGTTGTTCTGTGAAAATGAGGGAAAGAGACCTGGAGTTCGATGCAAAAGGTAGCAGGTTCGACTATTGCGCTAGTGTTTTTTTTTTCTCATTTTGAATTTTAAAATACTCACTGGTCATGTGCTTTTGTAAAGGAAAGGTTTCATACAAATGTCTGCACAGTTTATAAAAAGGAATCTTAGTGCTGGTAAGCAACTGAACCTGTGGTGCACAATCTCACAGCTGTAAACCTCACAACACGTCAGGACGGCTCCCACACAAAACTCACATCACTCATCACGATAGCGATCCATATTTTGTGCTGTCAATTTATGTCTGTTAATGCCCACTGAGCGTCCCTTAAAAGGCCTCCAGGCCCCGCCCACTTTTGCAAGCCTCTTTGGGGTGAGGTTATGGGCAGAGTAAGCCTCAGACCCCGTGTTTAGCCTCACTTTAAGTGTTTTCAGAAGGAAAAAAGATGCAATAGGCAAAAACAAGCTGCAGTGTTCAAGTCGAACAAATTCAAGACTGAAAATGTACGTCAAATGTCCCAGCCCAACAACACAACAGCATAGAGGTTAGAAACAAAACGTAGGCTAAATAGGACTCAGAGGAAGGAAAAATGTTCACACCAGAAAACAAGTTAACAGACTGCCAAGGTCACGCCCACCACTCACCTTGTTCAACTATTCTTTGACCAGCAGAATTTGAGTTTATTCGCACAACAGCGTTGTCCTGTCATACATCTGCGGTGCACAGATCTTGGATCGCTCTAATATGACCTATAAACAGGAGTTCCCAAACTTTTTAGCCTGGGTCCCCCAAAATAAACGTGCAACTAACTTGCGACCCCCACAACAAAATATATATACTTTTGTAGTAATTTTAAGTTACAAAACCATTTCAACTGGGATTAATTGTGTCTATTTTGATAGTGTATTGCTTTATGACCCAAGTTTACTCAAACATACTGTTTTCAACATAAAAAAGATTAAATGACAAGTCATAATTGGTTAAAACATTTTAAATCATCTCGCACCCCCAGATTTTGCTTTGCAAACCCACCTTGGGAACTACTGCTATAAAAGAATAGTATGTCCCAAAACTAAAGCAGCACAAACAAACCTTTTTTGCAGCACAAAACAGCAAAAACAAAGCACTAATGATTGACATAGTTTTTGAGTAGATGTGCGTTTCCTGGGGGGCCAACTTCAAGATCAGTTTGATCATTCCCCTGTCGATTTCTTTGCAGCCAGTAGATTGAGCTCTAACTCAGTTCTTGATACAGTAAACATATGGCTGCCATGTGTGTTTTAATACAGATTTTTTTTCTGTTTTTCATAACTAAAATGGAAAAGCAAAAGAGACTAAACAAACCTGACGCAAATGCAAAGTTTGAACCCATTTTGAATTATATAATTAAACTTAACTCACAAAGCTCTGAAGTCGATGCCTTTCGTGTTGCTCTCTGCTGAGTTAATAGGTGCATGTTGAACTGCAGTTATGGATACTTTCTGCTGGATCCTCCTGTGCTTCAGTGGTGAGCGCTCCACTTGCCTTTTCTCAGTCCCAGTGGGAGACCTGCATCCACCGCTGTGCACAGAAATGTACCAGGAGTTTGGTGTCGTTATAGAAATGATTGACTGCACAAAAAGTACGAAGACATCATCAACAACAACAACAACAGAATGTACAAATGTGTGTTTTTTTTAATTCATATTACACAAGAAGGTTGTAATGGTTTGGTTCGTCATTTGTAACAAACTATTAGGGCCCTTTGCACATTTGTTATCTGTTTAATTCAGAAACAAATCTATTATTGCATTTGTCCTACTCTTAATTTATTTTCATTGTAGACTCTGTTCATCTTAAGGATTTAATCTTCATTAAGACTGGGTTCAACACTAATGCTAATTTATACAACTGTAGCCAACATATAGACACTACATCATGGCCCTATTTCTGAAAACTTTAGAAGGATTAAACTAAGAACGTGTGGATTGGACATTGCTCATTTTTATGTTAAGTTGGCTTTTTATTTTAAAAAATCTATTTGTCATTATCTTAAGAGCAATGCATTGAATTACCCTGACCAAACTTCACTTCGTGACAACAGAATGTAAACTGCAGTGGGAAATACCATTGCTGTATTTCTGCATATGTTTGGTTTGGTGTAGGACTCACAAGGGACCAGTTTGACCCTCCAGATGGGGAGACAGCCTGCTCTCTGTTGGGTGTGTGACTGGTCATGTGACCTGTAGTGTCTGCTGGCCCTTCCAGACTCTAGTCAAAGTCAGCAGAGAAAGTCTCTCGTGGGCCATTCACAATCTGGTGGTCCAAACTTATCACATGCAATTAAACACTGTAACTAGGCTAGTCCATTTGTATGCGTCCTCCCTAGTTCTAGGTTTCAACATGTAACTTGTTTAAGGCTGCTGAGACAAGTAGCTCATTGTTGGCCTATTTTCAGATACTTGAAGAACAATCTTTGGGTTCATTCCAGTATTGAGTTTCCCACCTAATGAGCTGGCACCACAAAGTGTAACTTTTGGTTAGAATTTCTACTTAAATCAGTCTTTTTTCTCTCTCTCTTTTAAAGGAAAATGGGAGAGGACCATCCAAGCTCAACACTGAATTCTGCGACATCTTTATTATTCAATTCTGACAGTACTCTGTGGTCTAATTTTTTCACAAAGTGCTGCATTTATCATAGACTTTTTGGTGGAAAACACAAAATGTACTTATTTACAACTAAAAAAGTTAGCTGCCCCAACTTTAAAAGCAACCACATTATGAATGAACCAGTCCATTTTGGGGAGGTATTAAGGCCTAACTTGACAGGACGACGACACAAACCCTGACAAATAAATGCCACTCTCAGCTTGTGTTAGGCCCTGGAACAATCACATAAATAGAGATGAACGTCTTTCGGCAAAATGGGTGCTACGCTAAGTTGCCCTTTTCTCCTACACTCCACGTGCTGAAGCTTTTCAGACACAGAACAATGAACAACAAGATCAAAATGAAAGCAGGTAAGTAAGTTTACACACCTCTGCGTTTGCGTAAGAGCATCTTAGCTACTAGCTAATAAAAGTTATTTTGGAGCAGTTTATACATTTGTCACTTTGTAGACGGTCATCATTAGCATTTCCTCAGACGAACATCATCGTGAAAACCACTGAAAAACAACAACTAACGTTACTGTGTGATTAAAGTAGTTTCTCTCTCTCTCTCTCTCTCTTTTGTGACGAATTCTTTAAGCATTTTTGGCTGTGCTAAATATAATTCGATGAAGTTGAACTCACCTCTGCTCTGAGCAAACGTGACACAACACCGCTACCTGCTGGACACAAGCTTACAATGCAATGCGTGTAGAAAAAAAATAAATAAATAAAAATAACAATAATAATAATAATAATAATAATGACACCTGTGCACGGTTTTTTTTTCTAAACAATGGAAATATTAAAGTTTGGGTAATTAACTTTTTTAGATGTAAATTAGTAAATTTGTGTTTTCCACTAAAAAGTATATGAAAAGTGCAGTACTATGTGAAAAAACAAGACCACTGAGTACTATCAATCTCAAAATTGTCTTGGCTAAAAAAAATAAAATAAAAAAATAATAATTAAAAAAAAAATAATAATAAATAATAATAATGATGATGATGATGATGATGATGATAATAATAATATTAATATAATAACAACAAAAAGATTATAGCATGAGGGGAGGCAAATGAACTGAAGAACTGGGCTAATACAACATTTTTGTAACCCTAAAAAAAAACAAAAAACATTGTGGTGAACTATTTATTAAATTTTAGATTTCATGCAAATCATGTTGTGAAAATATAGCAAATTAGAATATCGACTATATTGTTTGGCATTAAAAATGCTAAGAGAACTACCTAAATGTTTGTTTTTTTTTTAAGTTGCATTGTTAACTTTCTAGTAAATCTATGAAGGTGAAATTTCAGCACTTATTGATTAACTTCACTAGTCTTGTCTGACCAGTCTCAACTAAATTAGCCTTTTGGCTAATTCGGGTACATTTACATTGTCAAATGTTTATTAATGTACACCGTCCCACTGAAATAAATAAATAAAAAAATAAAATAAAATAAATAAAAAAATCCAGATGATCAACCCATCTGGATTTTTTTATATTGTCTAAATATTGTTAATGAGATTTGCTACAAATTATCTAGAAATTCATTTTGGCAATATCGTCTGGCCTTAATAAATTGATATATTCATGTTTGTCAATATCTTCCAGCCCTAAGAGCAGAACCAGGCAGAGCACTTCCTCACTATACTTCACTATTTGGATACTTATCATTCATGTTTTGCCTCTGAAGTGGCTGGCCTCCCTGATCTGCCCTGTCATGTACATTTTATTTATTCCTCTATGTGACTTTTAAGGCCTTTAAATGAACTCTTGACATTATTTTTACAAGTTAGGCAGCACCAGCTCTGCTTCAGGCTGTTTTTGCACAGTTTTACTTTTCTATACTGCCCAGATCTACAACAACCACTGTGAGATTATTAGATTGATTGAAGAGAGATAAAATATCTCGCTCTTCTCCAGAGCGAACTGTTCTTGCTGCTTCTTGATCTGATTTTACTGTCCACCACAGCAAAGGAATCTGGAGAATGTTTGACAGGGGTTGACATTTACAAATTGCAGTGTCTTCTTGTTTATTTTTTCAGACACTCTGCACACCAACATTATTCTAATCTGGACCAGCTACTCAACCATCTATAATACAGCTGTGATCTACAGCAAGTTAAAGCACGTCTGTCGGCATCTGAAAGTAAGCTAAGCACCTGATGAATCACAGTTAATCCATGCTAAGAGTATAGTAGGTAATGTGCATTAAAGCAAGCTGTTTGGTTACCTTAAAGTTTGATGCAAATGTCTCCTTAGGAGATGGAATCATGAAAATATTGATTTTCTCTGTATCATCTTATAAGCTACATTAATTATAAGTTTAAACAGAAACTCTGGAATAACTATCATATAAATGATAAAAGATGAACTCAGCAACATCTTGAATTTAAAATGACACTGGGTAACTTTGAATTAAAAAAAACACCCAATCACTGAACCTGATATGTGTCTGATTTGTTAATAAAGAATGAATTTAACTGACACAGAAAGCTAAAAGCATATTTGGAACAATATAGATGGTGGTACTTTTTTTGTTTTTGTTTTTTTTGTTTTTGCCATATGGTGAAATATTATAGCTAAAGGAACACAACTTTTTTCATGGAAACCAGCTGGACAAGGCCCTTCTGTGAAAAACGAACATTTAAAAATGTTTTTAGTCCAGCAAATAATCCAAACCAGAATACCTTGTTTTTGTCCCTTAAATCTATTTACACTTTGAAGTTTAACTGAAACACTTACTCAAACAAGAGCTTCATATAACTTCAAGCTGAATATTACCGAAGCAGGAGTAAAAACAAGCAGCTAGAAAATAAAGTTATGTAATGAGCACATCCGTAAGCACTCCCTCTGATAGTCTGAATATTTAGATTCATGCTTAGTGGGATTTGTTTTTTCTTCTTTTCTCCAAACAAGCAGTTTGAACCACTAGAGGGCGCCCTACTTGCACAATGTACTCAGACTGGACATTCTTGTCTTATCTGAGCGGCGATCGTCTGGACGTATTTTTACTATTTGAGAGTAGAACACACTTGCTTTCATTCAGGCAGCATTATGCACTCATCACATGTTTAAGTCCCAGGGGACATTGATTTAATGGTCTGTTTATTGAGTTTTGCAGATGCCAAAGAAAAAGAAGATAAAGAAACAAGCCTCTAGGACTAATGATGACAGAGGACAATAATCAGAAATCATCCTGGGAGCCACATGAAATCATCTCTGGAGCAAAATATTTAGAGTTCAGATTTGTCATGAAACAACTTAAAAAAAAAAAAGTCATTTAATGTGTTGCTTTTCGGAGTAAATTAAACTTTTCTGTAGTTTTGAACTGAATATTTATTCATTTATTTATTTATTATTTTTTTTTTAATGACTCAGGCTGCTGTCCTCCTGAACCCATCTCTGGATTAAGCGAAAGAACACGGACAGATGCTTTATATACTGTCAGTGCCCAAAAGAGTGTGACAGTATCCGGAACAGTGACACAAACTGAAGCACTAAATTGGATCGTGGGTGCAGAGGTTTCCTCCATCAGGCCTGTCAGGTCTGGAGTGAGGGCTGTTTAGATGAGTCATGGAGACCTACAGAATCTGGAGGAATGTGATCCACAGATGTAGCACAGTCAACTGGATGGGGAAAAAGTGTTTTCTGATTCTGGTATTTTACTGCAGCTAAACTTGCATCTGAAGTTAAATGAGATTTCACATCACAGATTAGAGACTTTTAGAACAGTGGAATCAGAATTCTATTTTTGTTTGTGATTAAGAAAAAACGTTACAACCAGGAATGTCATGATAACAAATTTTAGTTCCATGGTTACTACAAGACAAAATAGCAAGATTTAGCGATTATTCGATCGATCAATCAAATCTTTTTTTTTTTCATTCTCATTGTGTCACTTTCACACAAGTCTGTAACATGTTTTATCAAATCAAACTTTCTGAATAGAAAAAAAAACCTTAATATGACATTTACAATACATTCTTTTGTTTTTAAATAGATTGAATTAAACATTTTACTTGGAAAATGTTATTTATTAATTAATGTGTTTATTTTTACCTGATCTTTATTCTTTGATAGTTGCTGATACCAATAATTGAACTAAAATCACAATTTTACTTTTCACTGTAACAAAAAAGGTATTTATCTGAAATAAAACACACCTGCGCCAAATATCATCCTATTTCTATAAACTCAACATATTGCCCATCCCTAATTTCCATTGAATTAATAAAAAAAAACTATCACAAGTATTCTTGTTTTTTTCTAATGATTATATTGCAACTTAAACAATCACAATTATTATTGATTAACCTTATAAGGCAATCTTGTGTTTGTGTAATCTAAGCTTGTAAAATTAGAAAAAACAAGTTTTAAAATGAAACTAAATATGGATTATTTAGACCTTGTGTGCCACTGGTGCTACTGCAAAACCTCAGCTCCTGAACAAAAGGAAGTAAATGACTTATTAGCTTTAACAGATTTAGATTTCTTTTGCTAAATTAACTTTATGATGTGTTATCAAAAAGAAAAGCAGAGCACACATGTGACCTGGGGGTCTATGAGGGTAGTTACCTGAGAGGTGATGGACACATGTGGGGTCATTGTTTCAAACCAGGAAGGTCCTTGGTCCTAGTTGTCACGGTAACAGCACCATTGGAAAACCTTCTCCTTTGCTTTACTGCACACACACGTTCGACCGCTCAGGATGCATTATGTGAGTGTTAATGTGGGGCGCTGCGACTTTACAGGCTTTGTACTGCCGATGAAAGAAGAACATACTTTAGGCAAAACTATACATTTTTAGTATCTATCTATCTATCTATCTATCTATCTATCTATCTATCTATCTATCTATCTATCCTATCTATCTCTATCCATATCTATCTATCTATGTTGCGTTTGCTTTTTATGATAGGCCTACTCAAATGCAGATTGTGGCAGCTTTTCTTTTTTGAATACCAAAGACTGTTTACAGTGTTGTTTGACATGCGTAACCATAAATGGGTCTCTGGCTGCACCTGTAATTGTGCAGGACACTATATCTCACTTGGAAGATTAAAGTCTCAAACGAAACAGTCATCGCATGAATAGCTCTGTATGAACTTTTATTTATATAGTTTAGGCCTTGTTTATCACAGCAGACTATTAGTTGACAGGGACAATGATAGGAAGCAGAAATGTTGAAAGTTATATTGATTTTGAAGCATCAAAGGCATAGCTTATCTGCACTCTTGTCATTATCCTCATTAGAGAGAAAACAGATGGCATCCCCAAGCTCTTACAGTAAAGAGGAGGCACTGGACATAGATATGTGTGGACATAAGTTTGTACAGAATAGAGAGCTACTGGTATTTGAAAATAAAATGTTACTTTGAAACTTTTCAAACTCCACTAAAAGAATATAATGAGGTACTTTTTGTGTCCTTCAGTTGCTGATGCTTGGAAATTCAAAATGTAAAAAGTTCTAATAGAGAAGAGAGACAGAGACAGACAGAGATGAGAGAGAGAGAAATAAAATATACATATATACGATAAACATTTAAATTTCCAAATTTCTGGGCAAATATACATACTCATGGTGTAGCCTTTTTGAACCTTTTACTTCCCTTTTGTTTATCTTGAACCACTGCAGTCTCTTTCTCTCTCTTCCTCTCTCTCTCCCGACACTATGACTTAATGTTGTGTTTTCTGTAATGGATGTCCATAAGGCTCTGTGGAAATAAACACTTACAGTCCATCTTAAACAGTGTGTGGCCCCTGCTCCCAGTTAAAGCAGACGACAGATATTTGTTTAAACAAGAGACTTAGACCCCATTTTCAAACTGTTCATTTCCTCTGCTCAGACACTAACACACACTCACTTCTGCTCTTCTATCAAGAGCCGGACATTACTTTGAGAATGAGGACACACAAGTGATTTTTAAATGGATTTATAAAGTGTGGAGGACTATCAACTGACAGACCTGTAGGGTGCAGCAGTTGAGGGGTTTTGGGTTAAATATTATATTGTTCTGCATTTTCCTTTTATCCAATTCTTATTATTTTATATCCATAAAACTGTACAATAGTGTACAATAGTCATTCCTCACTATCGTTTGCGTTGGCAATTAAATTTAGCCTTAACAATAGAGTGTTGGCAATAAATTTAGAAGATAAGTAAGTTAGGGTCAGTACTTGGATGGGAGACTGCTGGAACATCTGGTGCCACAGTGGTATGACAAGAATGGGTTGTCGTGTCCTTAAGCAAGGCACTTTACCCACATTGACCCAGTGTCTGTGTACACTAGGTGAATGAATCCTTTATTATAAAGCACTTTGAGTGCCTTGAAAGGTGGAAAAGTGCAATATAAATAGTGACAATGGTGCATGAGTTTTTTCCACCTTTAACTTATAACAACAATAATCATTATCATAAAAAAGTGTCTCTGTCACAAAAACACTGTAAACGTTTGCCAAAGACTAAATACATGTTCGAAACTTCTGATGTTGTTAGAGACATTAGTTGGAAATAATAGATCATTACAATTAGAGTGTGTAACTATGGTTCCTGAGCCAAGAAGCTTACCCGCCAACATTCCACATGTGACTGGGTCTGGTCTAGTCACAATATGAAAGAGAACTCCAGGAACATAGCGTAGGTTCCATGCTTTGTAAAAACATGTCCATGACATAAAGACGAACTGGTCACAGGCCCTCCACCAAAAAGTGACATGGTACACCTTTAAGACTGACATTATGTCATACAGGGAGTTTCATATTCAAATTCATGAGAGTTGTGCCAAATAAGAACCAATTAAAACTTTCTCCAGACTGGGTCATGGCTTTGCATCAGTGTTAGGCAGTTAGGCAGATGATCCGCTGTGCAGAGAAAGTTCACATCTGTAATGTGCGTTCCAGATGCACAACCGGGACGAGTGCTAAGGCAATGAACAATTTGAGACAAAATATTATGTCTTTTAAACGATTGAAAGTCCTCAAAATGGTGAATTGTGAATAGTAACAAACAGATGCTTTGTAACACAGACTTAAAATTGCAAATGCGTGTGAGGAAACCTTTATGCAACACAATGAAGCTGCAGCTTTTTTTTTTTTGCTTTTTTTTTCAATGTAGCAAGATTCCCAATATGGTAAAACTTGCAGCACATATAGCACAGTTTGAACAACATAAAAGTCTGTCTTCCCTCCCAGTTTGTCTCTTATGCGTCGTACAATACATCTGCTGTCACTCATAATGATTATAGATGCAAGTGTTTACACCACGCTGCTAATCCTCTCCATGGCTCCTAATGTGAACAGGATGTATGGCCACATCAGTCCATCATGAGCACTCCAGAGGCCTCCGCTGCACTCGCACACTTTCATGTTCGGGTTGAATCCAACAGTAGCTTAGCAATTTCACCAAAACAATCAGATTAGCATGTCCAGACTACTTTGTGATACAGGAACCTTGTGTGGATGATTAATGTCACAAGTTGCTATAATAAAAAGGCTGCTTTAAATTCAGGAGATGATAAAAACCTGGGGAGAAAATAAAATTGATTTATTTTAAAAGTGTTACATTTGAGGAAGTTTGAGTCTGAGAAAGAACATTCGTTACATCCGAAGTTTTATTAAATCTTACAGTATGTTTATCCTATGAATATTGGTTGCTGGATTTTCTCATCTACATTTTTGTGTTTTGACAGTTACACATGTAAATGCAAAATTCACCTTTTTTTAGGTTATTAATTAGTATTAAATTTACAGTGTAAAAAATCATGCTGTATTTCTTGTCATATAAGCAGTCATACTGTGAGTAAATAATTCTTTGGAGAAAACAAGACATTTCGGAACTAACAATCCAACACAGGTCACTCACAATCAGTTGCTAACACCTGCCAGTTTCACTCTATGACTATTGACTGTTGATCTGTATAAGATTAATAAATACTTAGTAATTTTCTGGTTGTTTGTTTAAGCGAAGAAAGACAGGTTGAAAATATGTTGCAAAACTAAAAAAAAAAAAAAAAAAGGTAATATTTGCACTAAGGCCCTTCAGCTACTAAATCACTGTGAGACTGGTTACTGGGGCTCCCTTTGACAAAAAGTGAAAAAAAAAACCTAAACAGATAATTTGATCTATTGTCCAGAGCCACATATGTGCATACAATGTTTCTAAATAGTACACAGTTTGTCATTGTCGGCTTTAGTCAGTCTGTCTGGTCGCCATCATCTCTGCCCCTCCTCCATGTGTGAAGTCCTTATGTCATAACCATGTTGAGGTATTACTCACGGCTGAGATCACAAGACAGAAAACAACATAGTGGGACTTTGGACTGGTTAGGAGACATCATACTGTGTTTTGGGGTAGTGATTGCACGTTCAAACAAACCTGGTCGTCCTGTATGTATGAATCACAGACATGGTGAGCACCTGGTCCCATCTGAAACATGACGGTTGGCTTCACTGAGAGGCCAACTGTCCAGACACATCACATCGTCTGAGGGAGAGGAGCGTCCTGCATCTGTGTCCCAAATGTCCACCTCCAAAGACTCGCTCCAGATGTGGTCATGGCTTTGCATCAGTGTTAAGCAAAGGATCAGCTGTGCATAGGAAGTTCATCTGTAATTGTGTAATATACATTCCAGATTCCTTACAAACTCTATAAAAATGTCATACAAAAAATGTACTTTGGGCAAAGCAAAACATCTTTAGAATCTCCTAAATGTTACACACAGAGTCAATAAGACTTGAGTTTTACATAAACACTTATGCCCCAATTTCTGTACAGGAAAACAACCTTGCCTCTGAAGACTAAATGTGCAGTGTGAATTAACGATAAACAAACAATTAACAAGAAATAACCATTTCATCACGTATTGTTGCTATGATCAGGGAAACATTTTTAAATCTATAATTCTGTAAATATGTATTTGAGCATTTTCACTAAATGATATGAGAGACCTCAGAAAAAGTAACACAAGAAACACTGATGTTGACACCAAATCAGCATTTTCTTCTGAGTCATTGGAATAATCAACAATTACAATCTTCAAGGTTTAATGTTTGCACACATGACAAAAAAGTAGTTCATAGGAACAAGTCAGTGAAAAAAAGTAACATTAACTATATAACAGACTGGCCCTCTCCTCTCTCCAGGTTGTGGGCCTAATCTGTTTTGCTTATTAAAGGATAAGCAAAATAAAGTAAAGTGTAAAGTGCCACTCCTCTCCTCTCTCTACTTCAGCCAAACTAAAGGAGAGGACTTTAAATCTAATGAAATGTTTCTTTGTTAAAAACTATGAACAAACTCACATTTTACATCCGAGGTCAAAGATATGTTCAGAAATGTGTTTTGTTTGTATAAAGTATTTCTTAGTATTTATATACCCATCAGTTGTACAAGTTGTCCCAAAGATGCAAGACGTCTGTAGCTTTCATTATTTCATCATTTCACTGAGAGACAGAATCTGAAAACAAAAAATCATTGTATGAATTTTAGGTAATTTCTTTGTACAGTATATGCTTGTGGCAAATTTATAGAACTACTCATATATAACTTCCCATAACAGGTTTGTTATATCTTTTTTTAAAAGCTCTTCCTCTATCCTCCACTTGTTACATGTATTAATTTTACCGGTTTGTGAACTTGTGTATTAAATTTATCTATGCAACTTCTCTACCATGGCCAAGGCCAGAGAGCTGTCTAAGAATCTGAGAAATTAATTTTGTCCTCTGTTAAAAGTTAATACCAACCAAATATTAAGTGAAATTTTAATGTCTAAATATTTATTTCCGCAACAATATAAAAATAACTGCGCAAAAATCATACAATGTGATTTTTTTTGTTTTGTTTCTTCAGATTCTGTCTTTAATAGTCGAAGTACCTAAATTACAGACCTCTCTTGCCTTATTAAATGGGATACAATCGGTGTCCATACTTGTCCACCATTAAACTACTTCAAGGCACAGCTACTCGTTTACTGCTTACATAATAACCTTCACTTTGCTTTTTTAAAATGTACAGTATTTATGTTGCAAAAGAAATACAAATTTAAGTCATGTCCAGTTTCAAAATGATGAAACAACTATGAGCTCTAAAATAGCTTTTTCATAAAACACTGATCTATTTCATACAAAGTGGCGTAAGACTTTGAAACAAAAAAAACAAAAACAAAACTTTAGTTGGATATAGATCTAATTTTATTTACATGTGCACAGCTGGTTTAATCAGAAACATTACATCCATAAAACACTGAACCATTAAGAATAAAGTGTGTGGTAGAGCAGGGCGAACAGGCAGAAGTGCTAAGGCAGCGCAGACTATAGAAACATGAGGTTCATAAAGGTACACCCGAGGAATGGGCTTTACTGGACACATTCCACTGAAGATACTGGACACAGATTGTGCTTTGGTTCAGACCAGAGGCAAAATAACACTCAGACCCTCAAGACAGAAAACAAAAGGTGAAAGGAAATTAACTCCAGCATCTGAAATTAAAAATATTTCAGTAAAACCAACATCACGAGAGTCACCCTTTCAATTCAGCAATATGAATTCATTTTTTATGTTCTCTCCATAGAAGAATTACAGATTATAGTACAATGTTGTTTGACAGGGAAACAAATACTAAAAAGTTTGCAAATGACCAAGTTCAGTTTGTTTTTGTTACTTCAATAAAGTAGTTTGAGGAACACAGCACTACACAAACCACTCATTATCTTGCTTTTTTAAATGTCACTGTGTTTTTGCAAAGGAACTTTTGTGTCAACAAGATGAAAATCATAGGCTTGCTTACCTGTGATCAAAACAAAGCGATGAAAGGACAACAGATTTCAGGGAACATAAAGGTAATGCTTCACTGCACTTTAAGAACAAATAACAAATTCAGAGGACAGTTAAAGTAAATTGCCTATTACAGTAAACTATTAATTTCACTAATAGTAGGTCATGGCTATTATTTTTCAGATTTTCATAGTTCATCCCAGGTTTTTTTTTTTCTTTTTGATAAAACCACTTCCTGTTCATAAATGATGACATCACAAATTGCCTAAAAACTATGCAAACAAGTTTCTCATGAAAAAACTGAAAATGTCCTTGTCTTCCTAGTGTGATGTCATCACATTGTTGAACATATTTTAGAACTTTAAGTTGTTCATGTACTGTTTGCATTTACCACATGTATTCATGTATCAAATAAAATTATTATTTGAAAAAAAAAACAAAAAAAAACCTGTCATACGCAATTTAACCAAGGACAAGAATGTAAATGTATCACGAGGACAAAAATATTATATAACAATAAGAATAAATGAAAAAAGCATGTTATAAAGCCATTCTGAGTTCAAGTACTTCACAACAATAGCATAGTTTATAGAGACAGGCACTGACAGAACTAGCTTTTCTACTGTGAGGAGATAATATGTTGGTTAATAGAGTCTCATTTGCATCTGGAGATTTCTGCTCTCTGAGAACAATTACACACCTGTGACAATCGCATCAAGTCATTTTGCTTTTGCTCTGCATGGTGACAGTTCAGCTCCTGCAAAACGGGAGGTTGGCAAAGAAAGTCCTGATGCGTTTCCTTTTGCTGTTCATGTTTATACATGAAAAGTCATTGTCCTCTTCTTATGTTCATGGGAAATAAACAGTTCGATTCTTGATGAGATATTTACAAGACAGGGTTCCCACAATTCCAGCTCAAGTCACTTTAGGAAATGAATTTGAATATTATAAAGTGAGACTAATATTGTACATTTTCTAATAATTTGTTCAAGAAACATTTTCTTGTATTCGTGTTCAAGAAACTGATGTGAGAGGTTCTTATTTGTAATAAAATGTTTCTGGTAAATATTTAGCCTGCAAGCAGAACAGGAAGGTCAGTCGATCAAAACGTCGTATGGAATAAAACTATATAAAAAGAGCGAGATAGTGTGCAGGATTTTCTCCTTACAAGCTAAGCACCGGCTGTGTTTCTACACACCTGTTACCTCTCGGTTGTGCAGAGCTTTTCCTGCAACACATCCTGAGAAAAATACAGTATTTTGACTTCTGACAAATGTGCTCTATGTACACTTTAGATACTTTTTGTAAGCCTCGATCAATCCTTACACATGGCAAGAGTGTAAAGTCCAAAAACTCAAAGACAAAATGGATGTAAGCAATACATGATGAAGAACAAAATAACTGTGCCCATTTTAAAAACATTTGGGGTTATGACTTCACACACAAAATTTTCATGTAGTAAACCAATGGAGAGCTAAATTGTGAAGATAATGTCATTAAAACCTATTCTGGCACTACAGAGTGATAGATATACAGTATTTAGTATTTATTTACCAATGGTGATTGAGGAGTTTCTCAAATAGTTCCATGGCACTTTTGCTGTACACTGTTTTGGCCAGTGTATCCCTAATAAAGTTTAGCATACTGGCCGCAAACACGGTTATAGTTGTTTTTTTTGTTTTTTTTACCTTCCATTCTAAACTCTTTAGCTTTAACTTAACATTTACTCAATAATAGGTGTTGCTTGGAATACTGTGGTGTAGTATTTACTTTTTCGGCTATTCTTCGATAAGTAATGTCACAACAAAGTCAATTTGCTTCTAAAATCTAGTTCACTGCCCTCAACTAAAAGTTCACAGTTTACACAAACATGTTTAGAGTGAGGTTCATGTGAGGGGACACTTCCATCAGCGCAGTCAGAAAACAGCGTTCACAATAGACTGGCTAATCAAATCCAGCCCATTATGTTAGAGCACCACAAGAAATGAGTTTATATTCAGACTGAAATCAAATGTAGAGTTGTTGATATTAAACCAAACAATAAAGTCATACATTTAAAAGTATGATTCATTTGAAAACGCAATTATATGCTAATTTGTATACTGCATAGTCTGAGTATTAGCTCTTTTCTTTGTTCTTTGTACCATCACTCTTTGTATAGAAAAGGATGTAGTTCATAAATAATTATAAATTCTTATGATGCCAAATAAATATGCCCAGAGGAATGTTTTTGTTTAGAAGAAAATGCACAATTTTGATATGATTTTGTAAGTTATACAAAAGACGGCATTTGTAGTACATGTGCTTCTTTGTTTAGTGGGAACCCTGCAGTGTCTCTCTCCTTCCAGCTCAGTCCTAGCTGCTGATCTTGGTGAGCATCTTGTTGATGGCCTGTTTGACGTGCGTGGTTGAGCTGCGTCTTCTCGCCTTCCCCTGCACAGCTTTACGTCGCCTCACTTCTCTGCAAAGCTCATGAAACGCCTCTGACACTCCACCGCTAACATCTGCACAGGCTGAGCACTCGTAAAACGCACAGGCCATCTCCGAGGCAAGCCGCTCGCCCTCCTCCGTGCTGACCTGTCGGATATGGTCCAGGTCAGACTTGTTGGCCACTAAAACCAGCGGGACATTCTTAGGTTTTTTGACTTCTTCTAAAAGGGTTCGAATAGGCGCCACCTCCTCGAAGCTGCCCCTGTCTGTGATGTCATACACCAGAATGAAACCATCGCCCCAGCGCATGTGGCCCTCCTTCTGCTGAATGTCCTCCTGCAAGAGTCGAAAAAGACAAATAAGACGGTGTAGCGTTGACATTCATTTGAAAATGGGTTTTGATGAAGTCTTTATATAAGTAACTCAAAAGCTAAACCTTAAAGTGAGACTAAACACGCGGTCAGAGACTTACTCCACCCAGAACTGCACCCAAACAGGCCCGCAAAAGTGGAAGATGCCTGGAGGGTCGCCCAGTTGGGGTGAAGAGACATTGATAACAGCACAAAATATGGACGTTTGTAGCTGGGCGAGTGACGTGAGTTTTGTGTCGGAGCAGTCCTGACGTGTGGTGAGGTTTACAACCGTGAGGCTGTGCACCACAAGTCTAGTTTTGATTTACATGAGCACATAAACTTATGTGAGTATTTCCTAAAATTGGAAATGAGAAAAAAAAATCCCTGGCTTCAAGAGTCAAACCTGCGACCTTTTGCACTGCACATCACCTGTTTATCCATCTGAGCCAAAGCGGGTGACCACTTTACAACTCCCCACAGCATTTGTGTGAGAAGGAGCAGTTTTTATGCCCCACTTGGCTGTGGCGTCAACTCGACGTGATGTCGACGTGTACTGATAATGCACTGACAGTGTTTTTTTACCATGGTGGCAGCACAGTCGCGTTTTTGCACACAAAGCTACAAGATCAGCGAGTTTGCACAAAAATGTCCAAAAAAAGGTCCAGTTTGTCGATTCTGCGTTTAGTTTCACTTTAAATTAAACTGTTGGTATGGAATGGAAATGTGTGACTAAAACTGAATAAAGATGCATGGATATTTTTATTGCACAAGTTTCCAATGGATCTCATAGTGAGAGTTACAGGAGGAATTACCAGTTAGTGGCATTATAGGGCATTTTTTTTATGTCAGAAATGGGAAAATAATCAATAGTGAGCCTTGAATGGACCAAAGGAACCAGAAAAAATAGATGTGCAATGAGGGACAAGACAGAAAATATCTGACTATCACCTGTCAGATATCAACTACTAAAAAGAGTAGAGTAGAAAAAGTGAAATGTATTTGAGCAGAAACCTTCATGACATTCTAAAAAGACAGGACCTAACAGAATGGAATGGCTACACTAAAAATATTCTCAATGAAAACTCGACACCCCTCCAGAGATAAGTGAACAAATGTCACTTTAGTCCATCTAATTACTGTATAACTGGAAATCAGCACCTCCGCTTGGCACAGTTGGCGCAATACTTTACTTTAATAGGCAGCCATTGGGGGTTTATTAGGAACAAGCACATTCTGTCTGAAAATACTGGACTAATGCCTCAACACAGATCACTATAATGAGGAAGAATGAGAGAGCTAGAGAGTGTCTGGAGAATACAGTCAGTAACTTCACACAGATGCAGTAAATGTTAGAACAGAGCAGTATTTCTAAATGTGGGGTGAGAACACTGCAGATGATCTCTTCTTTTACACCGGAGGTTCAATCCAGTTCTAGCACATAGACCTGGTTAAGTTTTGAACTAGAATAGTTTAGTCTTAAAACTAAAAGGCTGTATAATTGACTGTAATTTATCTGTGCATAGATTAACTGACTAAAGCCTTCTGCACACTAAAAGGTTTTTAGCTTGATTTTAAGAGGTGTGAGTTAGGTAATGATTCTCATACTAGATTTGTATCACTACTTGACATATGTGTGATAAGTGTGACTCTATCAGATTATGAAGCTCCAACTTGTTGTGTGAGCAGAGGTGGTAAAAATACGGACAAAAGTTCTTTTACTTGAGAACTAATCACAGTAAAAGGGTCAAAAGTTAGCAGCTCACGATTCATGTCCTCACTCTGCACGACCGGATGGTCTTATGCGATCTGAGTGCTCACACTTTACGTCGACCCACGACGTGTCAGACTCCTGTATCCAGAAGCACAACATAAAAGGTGGAGGAGAAGAAGAAGAAGAATCTGGAAGTCGGAGAAGCGTTCGTTTCCTGGCATCTGGCCCCGTGTTTAACAACAAACATTGTTTGCGCAGGGCAGTGTGAAAGATAGTGGCACTGCTTCTACAGTGTGATGTTTCCACGAGGAGCAACCAGGAAGCTGGTCATGAGGTGTTATTCACTTCTTGTTACCCAATGTACACACTGTGTCGCAAAAGTGAAAAATTGTCCCAAATTTGGACCCAAAATGGATCAAAAATAGCACAGTGTCTGCCCCCCTTAAGAGAAAAAAGCTATTTGTGGACTTAAATAGTAACTAACCTGCTTTTATAGTGTAGGAAGGAGAAAGCACAGATATTTCTTGAAAAATGTAAGAAGTAAAATTAAAAAGTCTTAACTTGGCCTAATCTATTTGATTTCTATTTTATTGTCATCTTAAACAACAAAAAAACTTGTTGAATTTAATCTTAATATTTAGTTCAATACTTAAATATTGGCATTTTTAGTCCGGCTTTGACTCAATTAAAACGGTGTTAGACCTATTTTAGTTTAAAAGGGCCCTTTGAAAGCCACGCCTTTATAATGTTAAATGTTGTAAACAATATTTTTAATAGTTCAACATGGACTTACAAATGTGCCACTAAAATCACACTAACCATTTTCTGTAATAAATGTCCAGTGACTCGATGAAGAGAAAGTCAGCTCATCTAAATATGCTTAAAGTACATAGAGCATGTTTGATATAATGATATGGAGACAGCTGTAATTTAGCTCACCTGTCCCGCTGTGTCCAGGATCTCCATGGTAACCATCTCATCGTCAATGTTGGCCTGATGCCTATACGTGGACTCTGTAATGCACAAAGAGAGGTTCAGTGCAATGTGTCATTGAGCAATTCAATGCTAAATAAAATCAAACAGAAATTTCAAGTTGATGTAATAAAGATATATTATGTCAGCTACCTGCTGTTTCCATGGACATTGTTTTACTTTGAATGTTCCAAAGAGTGGCATTAACTTTTAAACTACCATTATTTTTGTTCAGTTACAAGTGTAAAGGTGCTCTAAAGTACTTGGTGTTCTTATGGTGAGTGGGCTTGCTTCTTCATTGATCATGGGTGTCATTTCTAAAGTGTGTGTACGGAAATGTAACAAATACAGTATTAGCAAAGACAACAACAAGTCTAAATCAAAACAGAACTTGAGACGAGCTATGAGACAAGAAATGTGCTCATTTGTGTTTTGTGACTGTATTTTGTGGTGGCCTCATCCACTTCATGCTTATTTTTGCACCCTTTTTAATGAGCTGAACACAAAGATTAAATAAAGACATTTTCTATTCACAAGGCCATTTTTTCTAAAATATTTTTTTTTCTTGACAAATCTGATTAAATCTTTTAGTGAGCACTTCTTTTTGCTGATATATCTATCTAACTACACAGATGTGACATACCAAGATGCTACAGACAGCATGAATATGTCACAAGTGTGCCTTAGGCTGGCTACAATAGAAGGACACTTTGAAGTAGTCAATTTTAGCGCACAAACTTATGAGAATTTAGCAGTATAAACACCAAAAACTAAGAGAATGCACTGTAAGCTTCATATTTTGTTCATTGTCGACATGTTTAATGATGTACCGTGCCACTTGACAGGCAAACAGCAAGTAGTAGAACCTCTACCAGAAAAGTTACAATGCCTGCCTCAAAGTCAGGGCTGGATAGAAATATTGGAAAATCTCTTTACAAATGCCTGACACAAAACATTTGCTGGACCTTGGAGCATCTGTGGGAATCTGTCCTTCACTGAGATAAATTTTCAGAAGCACGATAACACATTTCTATTAATTTATTCTTGAAATAAAAACATGTACCGGAACAGTACTTGTCACAGGGGTAAACCCAACAGGTTCCTTACAAACAGAACTACTACTGTATTGTTTTCTTTTTCTTTGTCAGCTCATCCATTAATCCATTGTAAAACATTTGTGAGCCTGGTGATGCTGTGTATTTTCTTTGTACCCAGTTGCTAAGCTCAGTGACCCACACTGACCTGTGCTTCACCTCTTCTGGATTCACAAAACACACACATCCAAACTGTGGCTTTCACTTAGTTCAACACTAAAGGGAAGTGTCTCTATTGCCCCTCGTAAAAATCCTGCCTGTACAAACACCTTCAGGCTTCTGAACCTTGGAGGCTTTTCAACATTTTGCTAGAATTAACTGAACATACAGTCAGAGTATGGTACGGATTATTATCAAAGGCTATTGTCTCTTGCCTGACCAGTCAGCCCCTCCGACATTCTGTTACATTCGGTTTGAATGCAGAAGGGTCTGAAACCTGAGCATCGGCCAATAATTTCCCCGTCCAATGTTAGGATGATCCAATCAAGCACGGCGATTCTGACACGTGACACTAAAAAGTCGGATGTTGCTTGCAAGCCCCGTTCAAGAAGAACATTCAAGAAGACGAATGTAGCCGATTTGGCTCGTGCTTCGGTTTTGAACAATGAATGTATCAATTCCTTAAAATCTGAGCAGCAAACTGAGTTGAGGGGCTTCAGACTGAAAAAATCCTCACGCTACATATTTACGAAAACATCGTCGATGTTTTGGTGGAATTTTCCGGTTTTCTGTGATTGGTTGACTCAGCGCTCGGAAAGGCCGCCCACGAAATTGATCCTCGGCGCTCCGCTCCCAGACCCTCACGGTTTGTGAGTGGTCTGTCAAAGCGTGTAGTAGGGCTGGGCGATAGAACGATATTTACGATATATCTATATAATTTTAAACACGAAATGAATTTTGACATATCGTATATATTGATAATGCTATGTATTTAATGTGGCATTCGCCAGATTTCCTTCCCCGTCTCTCGAAGGAGGCACCGAGGAAGGCTTGTAAGCAAAAAACGGACTACTGGTTCAGTTATCTGGAAGTACTTTGTATTCAAACCATCTGATGCACAACAAAATACTGTTTTCTGCCGTGAATGTTGTAAAGAAATACAGGCAAGGTTCAAGCTAACTGTTTATGACGTGTAAAGTAGCTCGCGCATCTATGCTTGTGCACACATTATGGCTTTTTGCAATTGAGAATCAAATCTAGCGACTGAATAGAGCAAAATGTAAGCTTTCAAAAGAGGTATAGCATGTCCATATTGTCCAACGCGTGGCTGTGGTGACAGAAGGAAAACTCGCTGTTTATGATATGTAGCGGCTAAAATGGCTAAGTGTAGCTGGCGCTTCTATGCTTGTGCTCGCATTGTGACTTGTTGCAATTGAGAAACAAATCTAGCGACTGAGCAGTGCAGAATGTAAGCTTTTAGCATGTCCATATTGTACAAGTGTGGCCGTGGTGACAGAAGGAAAACTCACTGTTGTGCTAAAGGGGCTAATGCTAAGGGCTGCAGAGGAGCGCAGATGAGAAAGGAGATGCAGCATAAGTCACACAGCGCTTCTAAATAAATAAGGAATATTTTATTCTAATGCATTTTGGAGAGATTTACAACTGTCTAACAAATAATAATTTTAGTGTGTAACTAGTGGCTACAAGGCATGCTTTTATAAAAGAGAAGTCAGCATGTTTACTTATGGCTGAAGGTTTTAATGTATGTTCCACATTGAGCTACAACTGTAAAAGCGTTAAACAATTGTTTGTGGGAAGATACAAAAGTGTTGTGTAGCAGGACATCTTAAGTCGTCTTTTGTGTTATGTAGCAGAAAATCTTTTTTACTTTTTGTTTTGTAGCGCATCGCCCTGGAAGAATACAATTGCTGTTGATAAGGGGCAGATATCATAAGCTTTTGCTTCTTTCTGTACCCTTTCATTCATCATCTGTACTGAAAATATTCAAGATGCATCTGTTTTGTTCTGTTGCTTTGAATGAAATGAATAAATAAAATGAAAAATGAAATGTCAGTTTGTACAGATCTTAAAATGTTTACAAGGCAAGGCACTTTTAAATGAATGAAAATCTACCTGGTTGAACGAGCAAGATATTTTATCTGCTCAGTCTTTACACTTTTCATAAAATACCTTGTTTTTGCATTTATGAGTTATTTATTAAAAAAAAAAAAGAATCTCCTTTAAGTTTAAGGATTTGATTGCACTTTAATAAAAGTTGCCCGGTGACAGAATGTATTTGTTATTTCATTATTTTGGGAGAAAATGTATGGGTGTTAAGATATTGAGATATATATCGTATATCGAGATATAGAAAAAAATATCGAGATATAAATTTTGACTCATATCGCCCAGCCCTAGCGTGTAGGGACTGGCTGGTCAGGCAAATGTGTCTCTAGGACTCACCTTCAGACAAGTCAAGACACTTTTATTAATGCTTTTTTCCCCAACAAAAACATCCAAGTTAAAAATAAAGATTTGTTTTTTGTAAGTCTATTTTGGGGATAAAAAAGTTACACGATGTACCTTTAAAAGGCACATTATGTGCTAAATCAACTTTTTGAGTTTTTAGATCTTTATTTTTCATTTCATCAAATACTCAGCTGGAGTGTCTGCGAGATACAAATGGGTCATTTCATTTGTGACAACACAAATAAGAGTGTTTTAATCATCATTGTAATTTATATGTCAATAAATGATAAATATAAACCCAACAAGATGTGAAGTCAGTCTTAAAACACCTACTTAGAACTGAGTCAATTAGAAGCAGTGAAATTGGATTTATTCTTTCAGCTCAAAGACTTTGATTTCAACCTGGAGAGACTCAAACAGACAAAAGCAGATTATGAGAAGACTTTATTGCAATGTAAGGTTTTGGCGCTCGGACCCTGGCGAAGACCTCCGTGCTGACCAGCGAATTGGAGTGGATGTGCGAATAGGAGAGGTCTTCCCCCCTGGGCCTGCGACCTGGTGGTGGTCCTAGAACTGGAGAGGGACGAACTACTAGGTGAGAGGAGGAGAAGGGGTGGAGGTGGGGCGTGCCGAGTTGAGAAGCAGGAGGAACGCAGCTGCAGCGAGGGATTTTAAATGGACCGGCTGGGCTTGATTAGCTGCGAGGGGGAGCCTGCTGCGCTAGGAAGAGAGGAGTTGGAGGTGAGATGAGACTGGGCGATGAAGCTGCAGGTAAGTCTCCCAGGTTGAACATCCGCTTAAGCTCCATTTCAACCTGGAGAGACTCAAACAGACAAAAGCAGATTATGAGAAGACTTTATTGCAATGTAAGGTTTTGGCGCTCGGACCCTGGCGAAGACCTCCGTGCTGACCAGCGAATTGGAGTGGATGTGCGAATAGGAGAGGTCTTCCCCCCCAAAAAGGGGAGGCCAGGGTCAGGGCCAAGGTGGTAGAATAAAATGAGACAACTCACCGTGATGAAGGCGATGGTGGAGATGTACTGTAAGTTACTATATTAAGAGGAAGAAACAAACGTTAGTGTTAACATTTCAAATTAAAAGACTGATTATTGCGGAAGTGGTGAGCTGGACATGAGTGGTTGATGCAACTGAAGCGGTGAGCCGTACGTAGGCCATTTATGCTGTGAGCTGGACATGGGTGGCTGATGAGATCGATGCGTGAGCCGGACATGGGCGGCTGATGTGACCGATGCGTGAGCCGGGCATGGCGGCTGATGTGACCGATGCGTGAGCCGGACATGGGCGGCTGATGCGACCAATGGGGAGAGCTGGACAGGGCGGCTGCTGTGACCGATACGGAGAGCTGGACACGGGCGGCTGCTACGACCGATGTGAGAGCTGGACAAAGGCGGCTGATGTGACCGATGCGGGACCTGGACATGGGCGGTTGCTGTGACCGAAGCGAGAGCCGGACATGGGCGGCTGCTGTGACCGATGCGGGACCTGGACATGGGCGGTTGCTGTGACCGATGCGAGAGCCGGACATGGGCGGCTGCTGTGACCGATGCGAGAGCCGGACATGGGCGGCTGAAACATCAAGGGCGACTGAAGAGAACGATGCGGAGAGCCGGTCATGGGCGGCTGAGCGTTGACCTGGACGTGAGCGGCTGATGGGAGCAAGGTGCTGCGGAAGAGGCGGAGGCAGAGGTGACCGGACCGGGACCTGAATACAGAAGACTTGGCAAGCGAATGAAACCACCACCAGTAGATGCATGAATCTTACCGGAAGAATAAGCATTTGGCAGACTGGATGGAGTGAGACCTGGCGTTCGACAGAGTAGCTGAGGAGGACCAGCGCGTGAGAGCAGGAGGGCAGCTGAAGGGATGGCCAAGTAGCGTCGAGGCCCCATTAGAATTTAGATGGTGCAACGCCTGCGAGGAGATGCGACGAGTGAAGGAAATGGTAGAGCGCGAGAGGAGGAGTGGCCTAAAGTAATAATCTCACGGACTGCTAGATGTTGCAGTGCGCTGCAGTGCATTCGCTTTTCCTGAGATGGCCCTTAAAATGAGGAAAAGGAGGCAGGCGATAGCTCTGCAGACTGACTGTCCAGAAACCCCCCCAAAACCTGATGAAAGCGCGGCGCCCGAAAACGCATGGAGTCAGAGATGGATGACGACCTGGCAGGAGATAGAAGTTTTATTCAGTTTAGCACGATTAAATGAAATATTGTACATTTACAACGTAGGAAGAAGTGGGCATGGAACCTAAAAACCCCGAGAAAGCCCAGACTACTAAACAGAGTGAACAACCAAAACTCGGTCAGGGCGAAGAGGAGTATGAAGTCAAATTAGGAGAGAAAATGAAGGGCGGAGCATCAGCGCCTGGAAGTACTACGACCCACTCTGGTGAGAGAGGAGCGACGGGGGCATGCAGATTTTGGGTGCGCATCGTAGCACGAGCTGCAGACATGGAGGAACCGGCAGTTGGGATAAGAGCAAAGGGACTCATTGAAGTTGTTACAGATGGGTGCATCGTTGAACAGCTCGATTTCCCGTCCATGGCGGTCGACGGGTTTTAGAGGAGGGAAGAGGTGGCGGCGGCACCGTCTGGGGACCCGGCTCAAAAGCGGAGTCGAGCTGAAACGGCAGAGAGGGGCAGAGGGAGCGAGAGTGCCCGACGGAACTGCACAGGGTGCATGGCGTTGCCTGAGTGAGCATGATGAGCACCTCGGCGTCGAGGACGGACCAGTCCAGACGCACGTTCGACTGCGAGATGGCGGCAGCAGCTTTGGTGGCAAAAGCGCGATGATAGGCATAGAAGATGGAGCGCCCGTACTGAAGATGAAGATCACCTATGAGGGCCAAATAGGTGTCCAATTCGGTTCTACGATCTGGAAAAACCGAGCAGATGACATCTCGATAGGTGCTGAAAGCGACGAGAAATTCTCCGATGGAGAGGTCCCTAGAGAGGCGTGGGTCAGAGGACTTGAGCACCGCCGTTAGCTCCGCTGAAGAGGCCACCCGCCTGTCAGCCACCGGGGACGGGAGAATGAGGACACGAGATTGACATAGCGGCCAAGGAGAATTTTCGATCGCAGCCCGGGAGAGACATTTGCATGACATGGGGTGTACGGCCTACCCAACTGACGACCGGGGAGGGCTGAGTCCAGTGAGAAGGCAGACGACGTGGAGAGAACCGGAGGAGGGGCAGTCTGCCCGGCGGCCGGAGCGGAGTGGCGGGAGGGGCGGGTCCCGGTATGCGGTCGGACAGCGTCTCGACGGAGCGGTGGAGAGACTGGACGACGGAGAGGAAGGTCGAGAAGAGGGCTGGGTCAGAGCCTGGAAAGCCAGCCGACAGCGGAGCAGGAACAGCAGCCGAGACGGGAGCCGGAGGCGGGACCGGAGCGGGAGACGAAGCAGCGGCTGGAGCCGGGAGCAGAGGAGAGGACGGGCCGGGCGCAGCGCGCGCCTCATGAGGCGCGTACAGGCGGCGGCGTTTGGCGGCAGGCGGAACGGTGGATTTCCGCGTCCTCTTGCCTCCTGGGCGGACGGCCGGAGGAGGAGACTCGGGACGCGGAGAGGCTGGGAGAAGCGCCGCGAGCTGGGAGAGCTGAGCCGAGTCTGGATCGGAGAAAGCCTGTTGTGAAGCGGGCAGCGCGGTGATGCGCACGCTCTTGCGCTGGGCTGCTGCAGAGCCGACGGAAAACAAAGTCGGGGACTGGAGCAGGTCCTCGTCGGAGTTGAAATTGGACATAGCGGAGCAGCAGGACATTCAACGTGCGTGCCGAGTTGAGAAGCAGGAGGAACGCAGCTGCAGCGAGGGATTTTAAATGGACCGGCTGGGCTTGATTAGCTGCGAGGGGGAGCCTGCTGCGCTAGGAAGAGAGGAGTTGGAGGTGAGATGAGACTGGGCGATGAAGCTGCAGGTAAGTCTCCCAGGTTGAACATCCGCTTAAGCTCCATTTCCCAAGAGAACTGCGCTAAAACCCCATGACGCCTTTACATTCACAAGGCTGACACTTCAAAACAGCAAACAATTGAATTACTGTTGTCACAAACCTGGAATAACAAAACGACTTTGTGACATTCATGCTGGGACATTATCTGGGAAAAGACCTGTATATGCTACATCTGTAGCCTAAATAAAACATCTGTAAATAAAACATCTGTAAATAAAACATCTGTAAATGATACATTTTTTTGGAAATAAAGTGACTCATACTCACATCCTGAGAAAGGACACAAGAATATACTCCATTTTAAGATTGGAATCTAAAACATCCTTTCAATGAATGGCCGATATATGATGTTCTTACAAGACGTTTGGAAGGGGGACGCGCAAACCACCTCAACCTCTTATGTAAGCAGTACTCTTTTATTCTAATTTTTAAGAGCCATCACTAGGCACAATCCTCTGTGCAGAAGGCTTAATAAAGGCTTAAATACATGGTGTAATTCCCCTTTTCACCATTCCTAAATTACCAGCTTGAAAAAAACTAAGTCATTGGTTATTATTGTTGCTCCATCATTTCTCAAATAAAAGTCAAAGTTTGTGAATGATGAATGTCAAGCCCATCATTCACTAATCATCTGACATTTGTGTTTAGTTTTTGACAGATTGAATCTAAGTGACATCTATTTCTAAACATGCATGGTCACAGCCTGTGTCTTCTCCTTTGGGTAAAAGAACATCAGTCCATCACAGTGAAGAGGATTTAAACAGCAGGACTTCAGGCACAAGCTCCACCTCAGAGGAACATACTGTGACTCCAGAGATCAGGAGACGTCACTCAACTACATCGGAGAATCAGAATGCCTTTGGTCGTGATCATAACATGTAACTGCTGTAAAACATGAAACAAGCACGAAGATACCAATTGAAGATACTAAAAAATCAAGAATAGAGCAATTAAAAAAACAACAAACACCTCAACTGATGGTGGTCATTTCTTGAAAATGAAAATTATTCTCAAACTGACTTCAACATAGGACATAGTAAAAAAAGTATATTATTTAAATTATAAATAAAATGAAAATTATTATGATGATTTTGCTTTGAGAGAGAGCAGAACATTAAATGTGGAGAAGGAAGAGATAAAAGGAATCAGGTGAGCTAACTGGAAACATTGTTGTAAATGTACTCTATAGAAGTGAACTTGTGAGCTACATTACATACTGTATGTGCACTTGCAAACACACTTATGAGCTAATGTTGATAATCATAATAATCAAGCAGTAATCATAACTGAATCATAATTGAAATTTGAATTATTGCACTGCTCTGCATGTATTTGAACTCAACTCAATATCTTCTTCCTAAATCTACTCTTCTGCAAAAACAGATCAGGTAATAGTACTAAAAACTTTCTACCTGCATGTACTCTCATCTATCTCTGTCCTCATCCTGAGGGCACTTTGTGCTAAAGTGATTTACTATCTCTCCTCCCACTAAAGCGACTCTATATACGAACAGAAAACAGTCATTCATAATTCACTGGGACCTCACGGCCAGGAGCTTGTTTTGGCTGAAGGCACAAAGGGAAGTGGCACCACAAACCCAGACAGGAAATAGCAGCATGTTTTGTTTTGATAACTGGATACAAACTCTGGGAACATGACTTTTCTTTATAATAACTAGAATTGCTGAACGCAATAAAGCAAATATTGAATATATATTGCATACGATACTGTGTTAATCCAAAGAACCCTGACTCGATTTTTGTAAAAGAAATGATTAATTAACAAACAATTAGATCAGTTTAATATATATATATATATATATATACTGTAATTTCTGCCCTATTGAGCGCACCTGAATATAAGCCGCATTCACTAGATTTAAGTAAGAAAAATGATAAAATACATATATAGGTCGCACTTGTTAACAGTAAGTCTATGAGAATCAATCATTTTGCTGCATTGCCTTATAAGCCGCAGTGTTCAAAGCTTGAGAAATTACTGTATATATATATAGGGCTGTCAGTTTTATCGCGTTTTTATCGCGTTAACGCAAAACTATTTTAACCGCGACAATTTTTTTGACGCAAATTAATCACATGGTTATTTTTCACCATTAAAATGCTCCAATGATGCGAGGTTCATTGAAAAACACAGAGCACAAGCAGAAAGAGTCGTAATAAAGGCTTTGCTGGCTCACTTTTGTAGACTTTGGTAACGTTTCCACTCGATCCCACGACTGTCTGAGCGTGAGTGTGTTTGTTTACCTCGGCTCCGTCCATGTGCAGCTCGATCAGCTGATGAGGAGGCTCCGTACGTGTTTCCACCTTCCCATGTCTTGATAAAGTCGCGGTCTGTGGTCACTAAATGCATGTTTGTCCACTCAGGATGTTGAAACGATCCAATATCCAGAATAGGCTTTCAAAACTCCGGTAAAAACTTTCGTAGTTCTACTTTTGGCTCCACTAGCTTAGCGGTAAAGCTTCGCTCGTTTTAACTAACACTTGCTTTGAATCCTTCACAATAAAAGCTTCATAATCTCCAGCTGCAGAAAGCGCTTTATTGTGAAAGAGAAGTGTAATAATTGCTTAGAATGAGTGAGACACGTCAATACCACGATTTGGCCTAATGTTATGGGAATGCATGATTATAAAATAATAAAATATATTAAAAAAAAATTATATATAAACATTATTTTACACTTCAAGAATGTAACAGATTCTACAAATAAAGACATAATAACAGGAATCAGCTAATATATTATAGAATGTAAATAGGCTACATTAAAATATATAAAATAAAAACATTTAATTATATGTGATTAATCGCGAGTTAACTCAAGACAATCATGCGATTAATCGCGATTTAAATTTTTAATCGCTTGACAGCCCTAATATATATATATATATATATATATATATATATATATATATATATATATATAATGACAATGTCCTGGAAGTCTGTACGTAAAATGTATATGTATTTTGCTGTTTTTTATGTATTTATGTATATGTATTTTTTGTACGTTGCTTTGTCCTGGCACAAGCATCACTCCTCTTTTGTGAAGGATAATGTTTTTGTGCACTGTCCATGATAAACAAACAGATAAACAAAGTTTGTAACATTCTTCCTCAAAATACAACCATCCTTTTAATGTCACACTTGGGATTGTTATGGCTTGAGGGTGATTCTAAGAAAACAGGATTTATGGATGCTAATCTGCTCAGAGATAAGATTTTGTTCAAGTCTATTTTTATAACTGCAACCTGGCTAAACACTCCTAAAAATCAATTTAGCAGAACAAAAACGGTCAACTTTAGGACTGACTACTGAACTGAATACATCTCAATTAAAAATCAAATATACTTGGATTTCTTTAATCTCGCTCTTTTTCTGTACAAAAACTGTGCTTTGCCACCAATAACCTCCTCATAGTTGTTTTGAACGCTAAAGAACTCTTGAATCTTGTATGTAAATGGCTCATTGCAGTCTCCACTCTGCATTCAAAACACTTTCATAACGGGGTCTTCTTCATTACAATCTGACCACTTCATGTGCAATTTGAATGGAGCGTCATGATTGGTCAGACAAAACTCTTGTAGCAAAGCGTCTTGAGTTAGTGATGCTGCTGGCTCTTGGCAACCATCTGTCTTTAATGACATGTTGGATTTATATAATATAATATAAAGAGAGCGCAATAATACCTTGGCCATGCTTGTGGTGGGGGTGACGATAAAACAAAATGCATACGTTCATTACTATAGGTTCATTTTGTGGGCTGTTGTTTTACTAATTACCGCGGCATATGGTGGGGTTGGTATGGAAAGCATGGTATGTGCAGATCAAGCGTGTTTTTCCATTGTAAGACTGCTGTATAATGATATACAGTATATAGAGGCACTGGTAAAGAGACATTAAAATAATGTTTATGACCATCAAGATTCATCCATTTTACATTTTTTTTTGTCAAGAGCAGTGCCAATATATAAGAAATACACATTAATTAGATTTAGTACACCAAGACTTAATTTATCAGGATATAGTTCCAATCCTAAATTCTAAACTTAGCTCCTTAATAAATCATGATAAACTTCATTCATTCATCCATTTAATGAATGAATGAATGAATCAATGAATGAATCAATCAATAACATTACATTTTACAGGTCAAAAAGTCAAAGAGAATAGACATGCCTAGTTTTTATGTATTATGTATTTGTATGTACAGTATTGCAAAGGTTTTCATATGTTACATAGAAATGTGATATTTGATCATATTGACTTCTAATATAAAGTAGTAACAAATACAATGTTTATAGACACAATGTGACTGTATTTAGGTATCTCTCCACACATTTTTTATTTCAGACATTTTCCAAATAAAAAGCAAAACGTGTTGATAACACTGTATGGCATCAACAACTCTGCAGAAAACCTCAGAGCAAAGCCGTGTTGGCTTCATTAAAAGGAAGCGTGACTCTTTGTTATGGCAGCAGCCTTGTCTCTAAACAGAAGAGACTCATATACCCTTGGCATCGCTGTGTGGGTGTTTGAGCTCGAGAATTTCAAACTCCAGGGTTCGTTTAGTATTCTTAATAGCTTATATGTTTATATATTACAGGCACACAACAGCTTTCAATGGCTATGTCACAAGGATGTTATAACTATGTTTTGTTTGTTTAGTTTGTTTCAAGCTTCTTAATACAAAAGGAACATAAAAATGCATTTCCACACAGTAATTATAACAGTAGGCAAAATTTTACAACAAAAAAATGTACTGTCAAATTAAGGCTCGAAAAGGAGAGGGAAGAAAAACTTATTTTTTGTTTTCTGTTTCCTTCAGATAAAAAAAGAACAATAATAGCCATTATCAGGCCATCAGATAATGGATGTAGTCATAGAATTAGGTACAGTTAGGCATTCGAGCGCAAACAGAATAGACATACCAGGTAAGAATACAAACTCTGCTGCAGTCAGAACTGATACCAACAATGGTAAAGAGTCAGACACAACAAGACACAAGTACAAAACAACACCGATAGGACACTTACACAAGACAATGTTACATTTGGAATAGTTTCACATTGTATTCTGATCAGACCTTGTATTTATTAAAAACCTGAATTTGTGAATACTTTGTCACTGCTTTTGTTCAAAATCCAGAGCATTCATATTTTCACACCACAGACAGTCACACAAAAACTTCTAGGAGTAGTTTGTGAGAAATAACCATAACCTCTCAACGTATAACTTGTCTCTGTCAGTGTAAAAAATGATTGCAAAAACAAATTGAAAAGAACAGTGGAATGTTTTGTTCAATGACAACCATGAACTGAAGAAAGCATAAATTGAACCGACTCCGCCACTGCACAGAAGCATACATATTTTATTGTTGAGTATTTTCTTTTTTTTTAACAACTAATCTTACATTAACAAAAGAAATATATAGAACTCTGTGGTTGAGTTCTTCTTCATGTGTTTATTAAAAATGCCGAAGTCTTTCATCCCTGTCCTTGAAGCAATCTGATTCTCTCTGAGTTTGTTTTCCCGGCTCCATATGAATGCCAAGAGAAATTTCAATTGAAACATTTGACTTGAACTAAAAGCCCACCACATATTAGCTTTAAAGCAATGGGCAAAAAAAAAACGTACTTCATTGAGCAAGCGGCCGTGCAATTTTGTCACTGAGTTCACTGAGAGGATTTTCTTCATGATTGAAATAGATTAACAAAGACTTTGAGTTCGAAGGACAGAAGAAGCCTTTCACAGTGAGAAAACAGCATTGTATTGACATAAGGCTGTACAAGAAGAAGACAATATGTCAATTTACAGACAGATAGAAGCTTTTGACCCGTTTCCAGTCTGTTATTGAAGCAGTTGAACCATGTTAACAACAGCAACAACCAGGTACTAAAATGAAATGTCCTGCTACTCAATTAGCCAGCTTATATCTAACAAAGACTAAACATGTTATAGTGCAAACTCAATAATTTTTGTTCATTTTCCTCATCTAACTTATAATAAAAAATTGACTAATGCCAATTATGTTCAGCTAAATTACCATCGACTGATCAATCAACTAAAAAGATACAGTAACCTGGCTGTACTGGATGGATTACTGTAATTATTGATTCACAAAATCTTGACAATCTATACGGAGAGACCTCGCCATGTAATTAAAGAAGATATTGATCACAGCACAGCAGCAGACCAATCACATTATGATGCTGCGATCAATCAGCTTCAAATATTTGCTAAGACATTACGTTTATGGGTCTATCCATTCCAGATTGATAATGTGTATATTCAAAATAGCGAGTAACAATTAAAGAGTGCAGACATATAATTTTGTACCACTGGTTGAATGTTTATATTTAACTTCCATTTATCTTGTGTGTATAGCTTGATTTAGAATCAAGAATGCACCAATTAAAAGTTTGCTCAAAAGGGAGAAGGGCGAAAAGGGTTGTGTGAAATTGGATGCTCACTCACTCTTTGATTTGATTCAATTTTATTCTTAAAAATAAAATAAAATAAAATAATAAGTTCATTAATGATTTTATGAACATAAAGACTTTTAATCTGTAACATTTAGCACAAAAAAGTCAAGAAGTACAAATTTACATCTTCGTGTATTGCTTCTGGCAAAGACTTGCATACTTGCTGCACATCTAACCAGTCAGCCACCTAGTAGAGCTCGTTGCCTTCTTCTTGGTGTCAATGAATGCAACAGCCAGAATCCTCGGAGAGCGGATGTAGTTTTCAACAAACCCAAAACCACTAAATACACTTTAGTGGTCAAAGCACAACAACTCGACAGAGCTGCTAGAGTTTTATGTTTGGACTGAAAGTTGAGCTCATTAGTTTTTATTTTGCCTTTACTTGGCTTCATCATAAATATAACGTATTTTATATTACATTTAAGGTACAAAATCCATATGCAAACAAACTAACAACTAAATGACAGCGTAAACTTGTGCATTTACAATATTTTTAATTTTACAATAATAAAAATCTCTACAAAATACTTGCACTAACGTAAAAGAAACATATCCTGCAAACTCAACTTGAATGAGCTTTTAACCTTTCATTGTTTTCTCTAGCATTAGCTGACCAAAAATTAATAATTCATATTTTGGTTGATTTATGCAATAATGCATAGTAATCCTATTGTTCTTAAATTGCTCAAAACCTAGCACCTATCCTCGCCAACTTTCATGTTATAAAGTTTAAATTTCCACTCTGGGTCACACAACAATGACTACACAACACAGAGATCTTGTGCAGTCATTTCTATAAACTCACTTACTATAAAACAAAGTACATTACCATCCACTGCTTACTAAACTGTAACTATGAAGATCAATTCTGTATTCTGCACTAACAAATCTATGGTTCCAGTTCTATTGCAAAGTCATTCACAACCAATAATGTGGCTTTCAATGAACAAAATGTTAAATAACAATGTACTTTTAGTGTAGTTTAACACAAAGTAGCAGTAAAAAAGCATAATTTGTCTCCAAAGAAAAGAAGAAAATGCGTTTGCCTTACCGAGGGTGGGGTCATACTCCCAGATGAAGCGTCTGGTCAGAAATCTCACCACCAGAGCTGTGGAAAACAACAAAGCAAATATGTTCAGGATATGAAAACAGTCAGGGCAAGAAATGAGCTAAATCTCCCAATTTCCTGAAGAGCTTTAGACAGACAAGCTTTTTATTATGTTGCATATTTGCTTCAATTGTGCTAATTTCTGTACAAGAGAAGAGTCATCAGGCTTTCAGGAGCAGATGCCCTTTACATTTCATCTAAATGCTAATACTCATTTGATCATTAGACGCAGTTTAAAAAGTACAGACGAGCCTATGCATGTTGTTCTATCTAGTGAAATATTTACTATCTACTATCTAATCCTATGTATTTTTAATTACTTAATTGCAAAACGGTAGCTCATTGGAAAAAAATAACACTTTTTTGCATAATAATTTCATTTTAATTAACTGATACATGCCTTGATAGCTAAAACTAATTTAATAGACATGAAACCGAGACTAAAGGAAAGCTAATTTAGACAGGAAAATTATGAATAAGATGTACCTTTCCAACTATTTCTTAATTTGGACATTTGCTCCATTGCAATATTAAGTTTGCTGTGATATATATTTGTGATATCAATACTTTTGTGATTAAAAAAACCCTAATGGTCAAAGCAGACAGGGCGATACCTGATCTGTAAAACACAGACAGCCGCACTTAAAGGTTGTATGGAGAATTTTTCATATCCAACAACTGTTTGCTGTTTTTCAAATGATGCACATGTGTTTATCCTCCCAGGGCCACGCCCTTCACTGCTAACTGGGCCAATGAGTTACTTAGGAACACTGAGGGTTTGCTTGACAGGTTCACAAGCCAATAGATAACGAGGTACCTTGTTATCTATTGGTCGACGTTTTACTGGACTCATCATGTCCACAGTTTATATATTTTTATAATTCTTTTTTTGTTTAGCCTAAGTACAAGGCTGTTACAAATCTATGCAACTGTTTTTGACCAAGACTAACAACAAACTATTTTTGAAAATCCTCCATACAACCTTTAAGGTGGAGGTGATCAAGTTCAACACAAACATAGTTGTTTGATTATTTCTTCTGAAACAAGTGCTGAGACAGTTTCAAGTTCTTCTGCTTGTTCTCCACCAGTAATAAGTAAATTTAAGACTTTAATAAGAACCAAAACATGCTGCCCAGGAGGCCTCTGACTCACACGCCTAATGGTTTACCACTAACAACTCATCCACAACACGCTAATGTTGACTTTCTGTTTCCAGACACAATTAGACTGACATTACCTTCTCTGTGTGTTTCCAAATTATAGCTGTACTGAACCACCAGCATGTTGTGATTTAAGAGCAATTATTCGTCTGACTATGGCTGTTTTAGGACTCCTTTAAATAATCAGCATCCATTCATAAAAACCCTTAATACGGGGCAAACGCGGGTATATGATTTCTTTTTGGTCATTTCTGTAGTTAATTTTTCTTCTACAGTCCTTCTCATACATACACACTTCATGTGCTTCTTTGATAAATGCAAAGTTATTCATTTATTATCTATCGCTTGTTCACATTAGGGGCCTTGGGTGACTGGAGCCTATCCCAGTGACTTTGGGCCTTAGGTGCGAGAACACACTTAACAGTGATCAACTCAATGCAGGTTTAACACTTAGACACAGACAATCATTCACTCACTCTCTTATTCATTCATTAAAGTATGCTCAGTTAACTTAAACATGCATGTTTTTGGAGGTGGGAGGAAGCCGAAGTATCTGGACAAGAACAAGCAAACTCTTCTCGGAGAGATGGCGAGATTTTGACAAACCCATAATCTAGTCATTGGGAAGCCAGAGCTCTAACCACACTGCTACTGTGCACCCCAAGTCTGTTCAAAGCAAAGTCATTTTCACAAATAATAATCGCATTTCCATATTTTTTTTGTTGACACAGGTGCTGAGGTGGTTCTGAAATCCAAGGCCATGGCCCCGAGCAGGAAAGGATGTATGCACCTTGCCTCAGGTGGAGAAATGCAGCCTTTTCGATTCTGGTAAAGGAAGTTTACGGCTTTAGCACTCAGTCTACGACTCTATTTTGTTCATGGTCTTTTCAGTAGAAGTGAATGATTACTGTCCAATTGCACACCAATAACATGCAACATAAGTCCTGTCATTAAAATTTTAATACAATTCAAATCCTAAGCTTCTCCTATCACATATTTTAATATAGCTCAGTGCTCAATTTGTGCAGGGCCTGCCATCTGTTTGCCTTGCCTTTATTAAAATGTTTTGATTTACCTAAATGGCTCCACAGTACATTATTAAATAAGGCCGCACAAGCAAATAGCAAATAGAAAAGGCTGCATTTTTTAAAAGAATTTTAATTTCAAGAACCACTATGAAATCAAAATCATGATCTGGCTCCATATGGCGCACTCCTAAATAACATTATAATTGGCTTTACTGACAAAATGAATGGTTTCAGTGAGCGTAGATCTCAAATTCATTTACAAACTTAAAATGACATCCATAACTTTCCAATAATCCCTCCTGAGACTGTTACATAACATCCAATTAGTCTTGTCGTGTTTGCTGTCAATTATTTTTTCTATTTCTGAAATGAATTTATAAATCATTCTTACAGCATGACTGTTTCATTAATAACTAAGTAGACCTTCAGCTCCTCTGCAGCTTATTAGAATATGACTCTTCCTCTGTCCTTTAAGTCAGTGCAGCCTCAAGGCCTAATCTAATTACCCATAGGGACATTGCTTTCCTTTTACACCCAGGAAGTCACCACAGGAGGGAAAGTGTTCAATCCATTTATCTCAACACTCCAGCTGCAGCAGGAGCACTGGCCTTCAATACGTCAAGGGCTCACTCATTTAAGGCCAATGAGGAGGAAGCTGGCAGCACACAGGACCAAATATAGAACCAGCTTTGTGCCAAGCCCCCTCCGCAGAAACAAAGTCAAACACAAATATTTAAAATGTCAACAGAGGCAGCCAGGAAACCTGTGACTATTTGCTTTCACAGGTAGGAAAATCATACTAAGGAGGAGTGCATTGTGAAAAGTGCATTTCATGTAAAAAAAAAAAACTAAACAACCACGTTTTGTCTTTCAAGCCCCTGTCCTATTAAATACTGAAAATCTGAAGATTTTAATAATTAATGATTAGAGAACACAGTTATGGTCAAAACCTGTGAAAATTGATTTTACTGGGTTTATAAATCCCTTACAAGCACCTAACAAGCATAAAAGCAGCAACATTTGAAAGTAAAAGTGGCACTTAAAATGATGCTTTTCAACACATTCTTCATACTTTGCTGTAAGAAGTCATGTTTTACTAATGTGTGGCTAAATGCTTCCCAATGCTCCTGAGAGATGTCCGTATCTCAGTCTTCTGCACTTGGCTCCTGCTTATTACATGGACACAAAGGGAAATGACTCCTGCATTTGAATAGAAGCTAGACCATCCATCTTCATGAGGTATAATTAACCACAACGAGAATGCTGGAAGAGAAGCTGTTTAGTTAGCCTCTGTGTGCTGTACGTTTCATTTAGCTTCTGAAGAAGTGGGGTCAAGCTCTAAGCAGTGTTCAGGGTCACTCAGCAGTCGTGACACTGCAATTTATCATTTATCTGTAACTTTTACTACCTGTGGGGTCTACCTTGTTGGTTTATTTTTTTCAAAGAATGCACAAGAAGGTAAGGATGTAAAAGTAACCTCATACAGTAGGGGTAGGCTAACCCTTGGCCTACACTGAGTGTGAGCTCAGTGCACGTCGGGACTCACACGAGTCACTTAAGACCTGAAAAGTGCTGGCTTTGGGCAATTTCAGACCGCAGTGGACTGGAGCTGGTGTGCAAGGCACTTTGCAAAACACTCACACACATCTCGGACATGAGGAACAATGGGGTGTGATGCCTGGCCTTATTAGAAGTAACTGAATCTGAGCTTTTCACCAAAGTAGTAGCTCACCAGGAGAAGAGAGCGTGCTTTGTCAAAGGCTCAGTATTTACTGAAGCTACAGAGCTGAGCACATCACTGTCAGAAAATGTTGACTTTGTGAAATTATGCATCTGAAGCCTTTGTCGATGTCCTAAAGCAGAATACAATACACATATCATCAGCCACACAGTGAAATGTTACAGCAACATCAAAAGTGTGTAACTTTTCTGCTTGTCTCTTTGAAAAAAAAATAAAATAAATACTGTATATATAAACTGTTTGCCCATCCACACTGACTTGACTACTAACTTGGCCTGGGAGTTCTACCTGATTGTTTCAGAGGGAAAGATATTATTCATGTTTTTATGAGAATATTTGTTACTGTTTTCATCTCCCCAAATTCAGACTTTTTTGATTGATTAAGGCCTTGTCCACATAAAGCCAAGCTCATGAGTTTCACAACAAATATTTGACCTAAACCACACTTTGCCCACATGCAGCAGGAGTTTCAGGACACTGAAGACGAATATTTCTGAACCCAGGTCCCAGAGTAAAAAAAAAATCAAAACTCGGGTTCAAAACTGATTTCATTTGAATTGATAAATTACAAAAACATTTGTTCCATTTATTCATTTCCTCTATTTCAAATGCATCAGACAAACAAACAAGCCAGACAGCAAGGAATAGCCTACTGTTGAGTTTAGCTCGAACCACGAGAAAGAAGTGGTGACAAGAATTTTATATTTGGAAGAGTGCTGTGACTTCTACATGAGTATGAAGTAACACTACTCGTACTTGAGCGCAGTTTTTGTCACGTTCCCACCTCTGCACAGATTCTACCAGATACCGTGAGCTCTGGCTGATTCTGATGGTGTCTAATCACATTACAAACAGGATGTGAGGCCTAATTGCTAACAAAGCAGCAGCATTAGGCAGCGCCCATGGCCTATGGTGAGTAAGACCGTGTGACTGATTGAACAGGGCCCATTGATTCCCTGTGGTCATCAGACGGCCACCCGCTGGTCTTCGGTCTCAAACTGTCAAAAAACCCACCTCTTTACTGTCAAACAAACATCGCCGTGCCAGTGCCAGGCCTACATGCCACTCCTTTGCTATTGTTAACATGTCATATTAGGACATATCACTGTGACGCCTCTGGGCACTGCAGAAATCACACAAGGCCAAACTGTGTAATAATGTAAAGGTAATGTTTATTAAGAACAATGTACAATGGCAGAGATGCTTGAACCAGATTCTAGCTTTACAGCTACTTTCCATCTGTAGTACTGGGGAGGGAAAAGGGTAGGCACATTGGACATGTTTTTAGTTGTAATTATAGAAATAAATAAAATAAAAAAGAATATTAAGGAGAACAAAAGATATAGTAAGTCATTATTTCAAAGTGGCCAAATATACTCAATAATATGGAGAAAACTGTCTTGCAACCTATTACTGTTCAGAGTTACAATGCTTTTGGCAGCGAACCAAGATTTTCACTCATCTAAATCAGGATGATTGGCTTGTTGTGCAGGCAATCTAAAATCCAGTTTTTGTTTTTAGCATTATAGTATCAACACAGTTTAGCTCACTAAAATTTTAAGGGTTCTAAAATTGTAAAAAACAAAACAAAACAAAAAAACACTTAAACACACACCATGCTTAAATTCATAAGTGTGCAAGACATGTGGACCAGTGCATAAAAAGAAT
Source organism: Mugilogobius chulae (assembly GCA_038363315.1). NCBI lineage: Eukaryota > Metazoa > Chordata > Actinopteri > Gobiiformes > Gobiidae > Mugilogobius > Mugilogobius chulae. The sequence goes on along the minus strand of CM076396.1, from coordinate 37,971,974 downwards.
GTCTCCATAATCAGTGCTAAGGTCGTTCCGGTCTATGGCTTTTTTTTTTTTCAGTCTTCTTGTCAATTCTTCCCGGACATGTTTAAAATGTGAACTCAGAACAGAATACGATCGAAAAACAGATAATGAATTAAATTGCTGTTATAAACAACTGCAATGTGGGCGATATACAAAGAGAGTACATTTGCTTGTAAATTAAATTTATATAATTTCTACCAGAGTCAAAATTTTGTCTGATATCAAGACAATATATAAATTACTCACCCCGATGCTATCCTTCAAGAAACTAAATATTGGGTGAACACTGAGTAAACATTGGTCAATAGACACTCACTGCAACCATTGGCATCGAATCATGCTGGAATCAACAAATCCGGCATATTTTTCTCATCTGAGCTGATATTTGTTTTAGATACGAACCTTGAGAAATGAAGAGAGATGCAGCAAAACCTTTCAGCATCAAAGCAATGTTAAGATCTGACAAATGCATGACCCTGACATCAGTATGATAGAGGTTGCGCCATCACTCCGAATGCAAAAGGAAATCTTTCACTTTGCTGATAAAGTTATGTAGTATATACGTCCTTTAAATCCATAAGTTACATCACAACAATAATAAAGGATCGGTCTTTTTCAGAGGCACAGGACTGTCTCTGTTCTGAATGATTAAGCGGTAGCGTGTGTCTGCTGATTGATGTCGGTGAGCCTGTTGTAAATTATCCGTGCTTCTGGCTGGAGGGACTGTTTTTCTCTACCTTACTCTACAGACAGTAGTGAATCATTGGCCACATAAGCAGTTAGCTGGAGTTTATTTCTCCACTGTCAGGAGTGACCTGACAAACGCACACAAGATGCCATTAAGGACTGTAAAGGACTGTGGAGCTTCCAGGAACAGACCGGTTGTAAATCCAGCTATAAACTCAATGTCTTATTGAGCTATTTACAAAACCCCAGCAACAGGTTACCAACTCTAAAGTTATACAAAAGGCATGTTAGTCTGTTGAGACACAGGGTAGAAAGATGTGTCTCAAACTGCCTATAAGAACAACATCCACAACAATACAAGTCCACTGTTGCTTAGATAAAAATACAAAAATGCAAAACTTGGCAAGCATTCACTATCAACGCTCAAACCAAATTTGCAGATGTTTATTGGCTCTTGATGAAATGTAACATCACTGCAAAACAGGGTGCTTGGAATTTCCAGCTGATCGCGCACTAACAATAAATTCAGCTCTTTGTGCAGATCGAACCTCAATGTTAGACTTCAAATACTCACATTGCTTTTAACACTTCCAGGAATGTGCCATCTTCAAATCCTGGCAATAAACCTGTGCAAAGATAGATGGTTTCTAATTCCTCAATAATGGCTGTGACATAACAACCTGTAATCCACTTGGACAGTTCTTATCACACGTCTCAAGAATGGGCTTCTTGTTCCTATAGCTTTGTGCTGATGTATTGATTTGTAATTTGCAGCCACTTGGAAGGAAAGTGAGAAAATGCGTGTGGCCATTCTAGCTCTGCCGAGGCATAAAGGCAGACAGTGCAGACTAAGCCTAGTTATTAATCATTGAACATGTGGGGAGATTACAGGCTACTGCTGTTGGACTAAATCACTCCCACAAAAAGTACAGACAAAGATCAACAATGGAAATCAAAGGAGAGACACAGGGGAGGGAGACTTGTCTTCAAAGGAAAAGATAATCCACATTTGTTACAGTCGATACCCCAAGTAAAACATTTGTATTATTTTTAAAATATGTATTTCTTATTTGTGCACATATGAAAAGGAAGCTTCCTATTACAAAGAATGACTGCCACATAACATACTTAAAGTGAAGCAATTTCACAATATGAGATTGTTTACACTTGATTAAACATGAGGCTTAGTGTGGATTTAGTTACTTACTACTTACATGGTTTTACTTCAGTTTTGACATGATTGAGATTGACAATCTAACTTAAGTCAGTCTACAATAGTAGCTGTTGTCGCAGCCATTGCTCTGGCAGTGACAATAAAATTAATTATTCGTGCATGACACTGCAGTGCAACTTTGAGCCAGAAGTGGGACCAGCTCCTTGTGTTACAAGTCTTACTTAGTATTTCTCAATTCCATGTGAAGTCCGAATCCTCTGCTTTGATTTTCAAACCCTTTCATGTCTGGTGTATACAATAGTATCAATCAAAACAATCAAACAAGGCAGATGCACACGATTCATATTAGTTATTAAATGGACAAAACAGAAGTTACACACAATTGTCCAAAAACTTTGCCCTCTCATCAAGACAAGTGATGTTTTCCAAACCTGCAAGACTTTGATTGTTGTGAGACGGATTAACATAGATAAATTATGTTACTTTTAATCTTTTGTCTTCACTCACAACAATAATGTATTATCCTTGAAGTTAATCAATGTTTTAAAGAGAATTATATGTGGGTCATTCTCTGAAAGTGGGACCATAAAGTGAAAATTCAAACTGCAGTATTTGTTTTATTTTTAGGTTAATTTCCCTCTTTGAGAAGTGTACTGACAGGATCTATAATGGTCAAGAAAGATGCACAACTATTTTTTCCAATATAGCCATTTCAATTGCTCTCAATGGAGCATAATTCCGCATGTATCATGGACACCAATTTGACGACATTTTTTAGCTGAGAGAGTTGCTATATACTAAATAAATATTATATATATTATATTATAAGTAAAGGAACTATGAAAAGGAACACATTTTAATCCAAAAAATGATTGAATTTGAGGATCAAGTACACCAACAGGCAAAATATTTTAGTTGTAATACCAACCGATTTCATGTCTCATTCAATCACAAATCCACCAAAAATTATGTGTTGTTGCCTACTCACGGTGATATAAACACGGAGAAAGCTGAATATAACAAGGGCTCCATGTCTAAATTGATAATTCCAAAATGATTTACGTTACCTTAGCTTTCATTCCAAAATAACAAATCCATATTAATACCAAGGTAACATTTTTTCCGCGAGTAACAATACGGACACAAACTTTTCAACGCAAATTTTGACTTTTCAGTGCAAAATTGAGACGCGTGTTGTTGTTTGGCAAAACTGCCAGAAATCGTGCCGTTTCAGATGACGCAAAATCCACAGTCGCCGTGCTGGATTGAAATGAAACTAACGATGTAACAGCGTATTTTTAAGACACGAAAATAATAAGGTATGTTTTTCATAGATATTTTTATTCTCCGAATGTTGATTTTTGAGCTATTCTCTTTAAACACACATTTTAGTGGCGTTTATCCGCTGCAATGTTCCTGAGCGTTGAAAAGTCTTCACTTGCTGATAAAACTGATCAGGTCCGTGTGTAACTTATATGGACACCAACAGTTACATACAGATACCCAGGAATTCGGCTGTTGTTTTCGCAAAACTGAATACAAAAAGTAGAAAAATGAAATGCAAACATATTTTCCAACATTATTCTTCATTTTATTGTGTTTCAATGCAGTATTTTATCAAGTTTACATGAAGCAATTACATCATGTTTATTGCTGGATAAAAATGTCACACTTTTGGTCATGATTTAAGCTATTTTTTTTTTTTAAAAACGATTGTAAAGGGAGAGTCACGTGGGTGCAGCAACCAAGATGGCCGCATGATAGAGAGGAGCTGGCTCTGCACGTTATATTTGATTATATTTTGTGGTAAATGCTCGTCTAAATAGCTAAAAAAGTTCACCGAAGTTAATTGGAACAGCTTGCCGTTTGGAAATTGCTAAAATATGTCGACATTGAAAGGCTCCTTGGTTCGTATGAGCACCCGACATAACCCTTCCCCCGAAGACGACAGCGTGGCTCAACCTGCTCAGCCTGCTTCGGCTACTGCGGAATCGCCCGACAAACTGGACAAACTTTTTGATGAGATTTCGCACATGAATGAAACTTTGCGAAATGTGGCGACTGATGTTTCAACTATTAAAGGTGCCATGGCGGAGATGACCACGACAGTGTGTGCCATGCAAGGCAGGCTGGATGAGGCGGAAGCCCGTATTACGCACCTGGAGGAAACATCGGAGCAGCTGCTTAATGATGAAACCAGAAAAAGCAAAGACGTAGAAGCCCTGTGGAATCGTCTGCAGGCCTTGGAGAATCAGAGCAGGCGTCATAACGTAAGACTGGTGGGTCTGAGGGAGTCATTTGGTACTAACGGAACTTTACTGGAGTGTGTGCGGAAGATTTTCTCGGAGGGGCTCGGAGTGGAAGCGGACGGAATGATGGAGATAGAGCGTGTGCACAGGCAGCTAAAGCCAATGCCGAATCCAGACCAACCCCCGAGACAAGTTTTGATTCGATTCTTGAGGCAGTCGGCGAGAGATAAAGCTGTCAATTTGGCAAAGGAGAAGCGAGGATTTCAGTGGGAAGGATGCCGCATGTCTTTGTTTCCAGACATGTCGAAGGAGGTGGCAGATAAGAGAAAAGCCTTCACTGCAGTGAAACGAAAGTTACGAGAGCTCGACGTGAGATACAGCTTGGCTTTTCCTGCAACCTTACACTTTAAATGGAAAGGAAAAAGCGTCAACTTTACTACAGCTACGGCGGCGGAGAAGTTTATCGCTGACCACGAATAAGAATATAACAAGGTGAGCGAAGTGTTGACATTAATCTAAACTGAGTATTGATGTGGACGAGTTTGTTGTTTGAAATGTCATGTGCGGAGCACGGTCATCTATGTCCAGGCATCGCGGGAGCGGCGTTAATCCTGCGGACCATTTGTCCTTTTTCTTTCTTTTTTGCATTTTATTTTGTCTGTTTGGAGTAGCATTTTGCGCTCAGGACTGGCTGTGTTGAGGCAGTCGGACACCTTTTGTTTTTTGTTGTTTTTTGTTTATGTGTTTTTTTGTTTGGAAAAAAAATGCTATATTTGAGTTTGGAAACAATAAGGTACATGGTGTTGAATGGTGATGTTTACAAATTTAAAATGTTTGAGTCTTCATGTGAGTTTTGGCGATGTAATACATTTAAAATGGAAAAATGTCAGGCAGATTAGTAAATTTATTACATGGAATATTAATGGATGTGGTAGTCCCATTAAAAGGAGGAAGATATTGACATACTTAAAGAATAACCAAGTTGATGTTGCGTTTATACAGGAAACACATCTACATGCATCTGAGGCAGAGAAATTTAAAGTTGGATGGGTAGGTCATGTCTTCCACAGTTCATATTCCAGTAAAAGTTGTGGGGTGTTAATTCTTATTCATAAGAACTTGAGTTTACATTCTCAAAGCAAACTAAAGATACAGAAGGAAGAATAGTGTGTATCGAAGCAGTACTAGAGGGGACACCTGTTGTGTTATGTAACATCTATGCTCCTAATCAAGGTAATCCCAATTTTTTTCATGAAGTTAATAGAATTATTGGTAATACTGAAGGTCAAATTATTATAGCTGGCGACCTAAATGAGGTTATGGACCCAGTCGTAGATAGAAGCTCAAGTCGAGCTCCTGTCCAATCAAAGGTGAGAGATGCTCTGCATATACTTAATAAAGATGTGGGACTGACAGATATATGGAGGCTGGTCAATCCAACTGTCAGGGATTATACTTTTTTTTCCCATCGTCACAAAACATATTCCAGGATAGATCTATTTCTTATAAATTCATCACTTGTAGATAATACAGCTAGTTGCGATATTAAGGCAATAACACTTTCAGACCATGCACCAGTTGAACTAGTTATCAATATAAGGTCAACAACAGATAGAAGAGGCAGGTGGAGGCTAAATACAGCTTTAATAACAGATTTGAACTTTAAAAAAACTGTAGAACAGGACTTGAAAACATTTTTGAATTAAATATTGGTAGCACTGCAGAAATCTCGACTGTATGGGAAGCGTCAAAGGCTTACATAAGGGGGAAATTTATTGCACAGGCAGCTAAGAACAAAAAAGATAGTACTAAGAAATGTTTAGATTTAGAGATGGAGATAAAAGTTAAAGAAAGAGAACTGTCTCTACATTTCTCCAACGATAAATTTCAGGAGCTCTGCAAGTTGAAATATACATTGAATGAAATTTACAACAAAAAAGCAGAGTATGCACTTTTTAGATTGAAGACTAATTTTTATGAAGGAGGGGAAAAATTTGGAAAGTTGTTGGCTCGACAATTAAAAGAGAAAATAAATAGTAATGTAATACCAGTCATAAATCAAGGAAACCAACAATTTCGATCACCCAAAGATATAAATAATGTTTTCAAACAGCATTATGAAAAATTATACACATCTAGTAATGTCTCAGAGGGTGAAATTGAACAATTTCTCGATAATATAGATATACCCAAGTTACAACCCCAGGATGCAAATAAATTAGAGTCTCCTATTTCAGAAGCTGAAATAAGAAAAGCAATTTCTTCTATGGCAAATGGAAAGTCACCTGGTTATGATGGGCTGCCGGTGGAATACTATAAAGCTTTTGTAGAAGTGTTGGCTCCGATTATGCAGCAGGTTTATCAAGAAATGTTTGATAGGGGCTGTTTAGCCTCCACATTTAATGAAGCAGTTATCTCATTGATTCCTAAAGCGGGCAGAGATGTAACTGACCCATCGAATTTTCGACCAATTAGTCTCATTAATCTTGATTGTAAAATTTTAACAAAAATTTTAGCAACTCGATTACAAGAGGTATTGCCAGGAATAATTCATCCCAATCAAGTAGGATTTTTAAAGAATAGAACCTCCACTGATAATGTAAGACTTCTTCTACATCTGATGTGGATTAGTCGGAAGCAGGATACACCGGTCGCCGCTCTTTCCCTTGACGCAGAAAAGGCGTTTGACAGGGTGGAGTGGCAATTTTTGTTCTCCACCCTGTCACGTTTTGGTTTTAGCTCAAACTTTTGTAGATGGATAAAAATGTTATATACGGAGCCCAGGGCAGCTGTCATGACAAATGGCATTGTCTCACCATTTTTTAGCTTAAGTCGCGGAACGCGTCAGGGCTGTTCCTTGAGTCCGTTATTATTTGTGATATTTTTAGAAGTACTTGCAATAATTGTCAGAGCACACCCTGAAATCAGGGGAGTAAGGGGTGGAGGTGAAGAGCATAAATTACTTTTATATGCAGATGACATTTTGGCCATTGTGTCTGACCCTTTAACCTCTCTACCATCTCTAATGAAAACAATAGAATCTTTTTCAAAATGCTCGGGATATTCAATTAATTGGAATAAGTCTGAGGCGATGCCTCTTTCTAGGACATGTCTCCCATTCATGGTTCAAAAATTCAACTTTAAATGGAAACGTAAAGGAATGAAATATTTGGGCATTCAATTGTCTGAGTACATTGACGATATAATAATGCTTAACTTTGATTCATTATTACCAAAGATAAAAACCAATCTGGATAAGTGGGATAAGTTGAAACTTTCTTTATGGGGAAAAGTTAACGTAATCAAAATGGTAGTGGCACCACAAGTTAATTACATTACTATGATGCTTCCTCTTAAAATGTCGCCTACTGTGTTCAGACAATTGGATGACATGATTAAAGGTTTTTTGTGGAATGGAAAGAAACCTAGGATTAAATTGAGTAAATTATGCGTTCATAGAGAAAATGGGGGCTGGGTCTTCCAGATTTGAGATTGTATTACCTCGCATTTGAAATGACCAAGATAGCTAAACACTGGCATAATGTACAGTCTTTAGGATCCTGGATTGCTATTGAAAAAGAATTATGTTCCCCTTTTATGCCTATAGAGGTGTTGTCCCAGAAAAGCAATATTACAAACCCAATTATTTGCATTCAAAAGATGTGTGGACCAGAGTTCACAAAATTTTTAAATTCCAGCATACATTACAAAAATATTCTTCTTTGTGGCATAATTCTGATATTTGTTTGGGAAACAAAACTATATATTGGGAGCAGTGGTCCTCCAGAGGCATAAACACTATTGGTAATTTATTTGAAGGTGGTGTATTTTTATCTTACAATGAACTAATGAAAAAGTATAACCTAACTGGTAAAACTTACTTCTGGCAATATTTACAGATAAGGAGTTGTATTAGTACAATACGGTGTGAACTCTGTAATAATGATGTTACATCCTTTTTTGCACTTCCACTACAGAAATGTAAAGCCTCTCAGTTTTATAAAACTGCTAACTCAATTACAAGTATTGATTCAGAAAGTCTTAAAACAGCCTGGCAAAAAGATCTGGGATGTGAGATTGAACCAGAGAGATGGGCAAAAATTCTATCTGAGTGTGGCAAATATGTGCGAGAGATTAGAAGTAGATTAACACACTATAAAGTAATTCATAGATTTTATTTTACGCCTTCAAGATTGTATAGAATGAAACTGATGAGTGATGATTTGTGTTGGAAGTGTAAACAAGTAACAGGAACTCTTATTCACTGCCTCTGGGAATGCACTGTTATTAATCCTTTTTGGACACAAGTTCTACATGTCTTAAGTAATTGGTTTGGTTCAGATATACCACCTTCACCAGAGCTTTGTTTACTGGGGGACAAGGGGTGTCTTAAAAATGTTTCTAAAACGGATTTTTCTGTAATTTCTGTGGGACTGATAACAACTTGTCGGATCATTTTGAGACATTGGAAGACCACAAAGGCACCAACAGTGAAAGAATGGGCTCAGGCAATGACTGAAACTGCATCTTATGAAAGTATGCTGAACAGAATAAATAACACTATGAATGAAGATAAAAAAGCAACACCATGGATACTTTCTGGAACCATATAGGGACTGATAGCATGGATAATGTACAAACCATTTAAAAATTGCCAGGACTGACCATTGTATACACTACTGCTCGACTCTTGTATGACTCGTGATTTGTGACACCATGTACCAAGTATGTGAAAAAGAATAAAAATTTGAATTTCAAAAAAAAAAAACGGTTGTAAAAAAAAAAGTTCCATCTTATCTTGGGCTGCAATTTTTTAAAATCTTTTAGAGGCACATTAGTAGTATATAAAAAATTAAAACAAAATTATTATTATTTACTTGATGAAAACCTGTCAAATAACCAATGGGCAAAACGGTCCCACTTTCAGAGAATGACCCATGTGCATACCACTCAATATAAATGTGAAAAGTCATGTCATTTGATGAATTCATGGGAAATCAGTATGTCTAACGAGGCATGAGGTACGACAATTAGCTAGAAAAGTAAAAAAAAACAAAAAAAAAAAAAAACTAAACAAAAAAGAAAAACAATAATAAAAAAAACCTTTTAGTTGGAGCTTAAATATGAATGTATTTTTCTTTGCAATCCAATAAATGTGAAATCTCCCAATGCTTCTGTGTTCTCACTACTTCCTGAGCAGAAGGTCAGCCACTGTTCCCAGCCTCGCCACATTTCCCATGATTCCTTTCACCACGAGGCTCTCCCCTGGGCGCGTATTCATCCACAAACACCAACCTTCTGCTTCGTAGATGCCAGGGCATTTCTGTCATTATGATGGTTTAGGAGTGCCCGCAGTGTTAGGGGGAAATAACCATGTGCTGCTAAATATAGGGCTCAACTATATCAGACTTTTCATTGTTTTGGGCCATGTTCAGATCAGATAAGATTGCAGTAATCAGACTACATCCTTGTTTACTCGCTGAGAAGTGAAGGGCTAGAAGAAGAAAGGATGTGGGAAGCGGAGAGTGAAGTAACAATAACATACAAGGCAACAGACCGTAGAAATGTCAGCTCCCATAGGGTGAATACAGCAGACTGTGACAGGCAAGTGATAAGTAGCAAATAGATTTTTACTGAAATTTACACCTCTATGGCTCTGTCTCAAATATCTTCATTTGTGGCACAAATCCATCAGTTCATCAGCTGTCAATATTAAGGGTGTGAATTGCCATGAATCTGGCGATTCAATTCCTATCACGATACACATCACGATTCGATTAATCCTGATTTATCTCGATACTGACACAAACGATTATATAAATTAATTAATTACTGTTTTTATAGATATATACTATTAAAGTACACTTAAAAAAACAAAAGGTTATGAAATAGTTTGTGTGCTAAGGGTTAACATTAGATTGTCTTCTTAAAGACACAGTGCTGCCCTCTACTGTCCTGGCTGATTATACACATTTTGAACCACCATTGACATTGAATTCAGTTGAAATCAAGGATACGAAGCATCCTCATTAATATGCATGACGTAATCAACATATCGATATTGAAATTTTAGTATTGATACAAGTATCGCAGAATCGGGTATCACGATATATCGCCAATTCAATATTTTTGGACACCCCTAGTGAATATATCTTCACTACTGGAGAAGAAACCAGTGGGAAATAACCAGACTGTAGAGTAAGATGAGATTTAATAGCAGTTGACCCAACAAATTTGTGGTCGACTAACAACAATCCACATCGATCGATCAGTCGACTAAAAAGGGACAATGTTCATGATAAAAACCTCTATTTACACAGAAAAGTACAAAAATGTTAAATGGAAATCCTCTAATCTTAAAAATAATATGTCTTCTCATGTTTGTTTTATAAATCTGTGTAATCAGAACAAAACAATTACTGAACTAATTAGGGCTGTAGTTCTTTAGTCGTTTTGTCGATTAATCGGTCGATGGGGCTTTAGTCGACCAAAATTTTTATTAGTCGACCCAGCCCGAGCCCGCGCACGTCGTCTCCGAACACGACCGGAACCTGTGCCTAAGCCCCGCCCACTCACTGAACTGTGGCATTTTAATGACAGAAAGGGCTTCTTATGATGTCCAACGTGTTTAATGTAAGTGTGGCTCGCCGCTAAACGCGCTTCCTCCACTTCTCTCTCTCTCTCTCTCTCTCTCTCTCTCTCTCCCTCCCTCCCTCCCTCTTGATCCTACTTTTCTCCCGAGCGCGTGACGGCGCACTTTCTTAGGGCTTTTCCATTAGTACCTGCTTGGCCCTACTCTACTCTACTCGGCGCGACTTAGCCCTGGTGCTGAGCTTTTCCATTTGGGGCCGATCGCGCCGACCAGGTACTTTTTTAGTACCTGCTTTACCCCAGGGCCAAGTCGAGCCGAGCAGATACTAAACCTGACGTCAGACGCACGTCGCCTGTTGCGTCACACAAGTGCCGCTGATTTGTTGTTGTTACTGTACGCTAACGTGAGTCGCCGCTAAGCTAGCTGCCGATAGCACCGTAATGCTTCTACATTTCGTACTCTCTGTAGCAAAAAACAGCACAGTGACATAAAAAACGAGTTCCTTGTCCCTATCCGCTAAATACATAAGACAGTAGTTCGATGAGTATGTGCGTAGACCACACGGGCTTGTACGTAGGCACATGCAGGTTACCTGTGCTGCTGCGGGGTCCTGCTTCTCACAGTAAACACTGATGGACATCCGATGCACACGTTTTGAAGCAAGAGATTATAATGCAGCTTCGTCAGGACAGAGAGACGGAGGAGGAAGATGGGACAGCTGACTTGTGATTGTACATCGGGACCAGAGCGGGACTTTAGACAGACGTGTCGGGCGGACGTGAAGAAGAGGTGAGTCCGTGAACGTGTTGACATGAAAAGCTTCACTCTACTGGCCAATGCGGCGGTGGATATTTGTTTTATATTACGCTTATGAAACGCTGGAGAACGAACGGTCTGATTATCTTTAATTAAAGCCGATGCGCATTGAAACGCTCGTTGTTTTCTATGAGCTTGCATCATGTCCCCATTTGGGAGTGACAGTGTTGGCAATTGTACCGCCCAGCTTCACAACAGCCCCACTCGGCCTCTCTTGTAATGGAAATGCTCTCCTTCTGAGCGGGGCTAAGCCGGGTAGAGGCGCGTAGAGTCGAGTCGAGTAGAGTAGGGCCAAGCAGGTACTAATGGAAAGGTCTCATCTCTCTGCTTCTTCCTCACCTTTTACTTGATCCGCGGATGAAACAAAAGACGTGCCTTCCCCGTCTTTCGTTCTCCTTTCTCTTTTTCCTTCTCCGCGCTTATTCACAAGTCTTCTCTCTCTCTCTCTCCTCACTCTCGCGCCGTATAGTTGGCTACTTAAACACTGAGTTTTTTAATCACTGCGGTGGTTTTGTGCTGTGTTCTGACGCGGCTGTCAATCATCCGCGAAGCGCACGTGTTCAGTGCGGCTCTGCGTCATTTCTCACGTAGTTGTCGGGCCTGCACGGGCTCGGGCCCAGAATCTAAACTCTAAACACACTGTGTCATATTCATTTTCTGTGTAAATTGTTGTTTTTGCATGAACTCCATTGCACTTTTGCCTTTTTGCGTCAGATAAATTGTCAGATCAAACTATATTTTTTTAGCTTCAGAGCTTTAGCCACGCCCCCTTTTTAGTCGACTAATCGGTCGATGGGACATGTCTTTAGTCGACCAAGAATTTCTTTGGTTGACTACAGCCCTAGAACTAATACAATTTTGGTCCACCAAGACACTATCGACCAACTGATCGACTAAACTACAACTGTCAGCCCTGGAATTTACATTTGTTTTAATAAAACGGATTATGACTTGGGATTCGACCTGGAGTCTTCTGACTTGAAAAACAAATAAATGAAAACTCACATAAAAACAATTCCAAAAAATTAATGTGTATTAGAGTGTGCTATACAAATAGATTGGTCTTGCCTTTCCTTGCAAGACAGTTTACAAAAATTATTGAATATAAGCTGTATCTGATACAAATAAAGTTGTAACTTTTCTGTCAGAGGCTCCATCTCCTGCCTCACTCTTTGGGGATTTGCCTTCCATGAGTTTTTATTGCTTAGACATACCTAGAAAAGCTGGCACCCTTTTCTACAGATATGACTTTTAGCTTAGCCTGGAAGTGCTCCTGTGCTTGTCTCCATGGAGATACAGTATCAAAGTTTAAAACTATACTGTCTCACATTATCTAGGCAAAGCAATATCATCTCCTTAGAGGAAAGGTAATTGCAGATCCTCTATCAAAACTCTTCACATCATCATTGCTGTAATGAAATGATTATAATGTTAGAGATGTAGATGATCACATTACTAGAATAAAGGAGCAAACATAATCAGAAAAGTGTCCACAATTCTACTGAAAGGTGAACCAAGACTTAAGCTACCTCTGCACTAAACAACTAAAGCTCAATCAAAGTACATTTATACGATCCCTTGAGCTGCTCTCATCTCCTGCTCTGCTGCATCCACGACTTGTTCCTTCACAAAAGAGCAACTCCATTGGAGCCTGGATTAATTAGTCCTTGTGCTCGAAAATTAGCACTTTGCCATGTTTGCATAATTAAGACAGAGGCGACATATTTCATCAGAACAACCAGAGCACAAGGATACACAAACATTATTAGCACTTTTAAGAATTCTATTCATTCAAATTAAAATATTTTTCTCTTGAACTAAATTATAACAGCAGATGTGTCATGTAATCAGCGCTGAGAAGTAACCAAACATTTGTACTGACATAATACACTCAGAAAACTAAATCTGAGTAATAGAATTCTGGTAAGCTTTTTATTGGATTTAGGATGATGTGGTTACTTTCCTAAAATTAGAGTAATATACTTCCAACTTTATAGAATTAGTGAGAAAAACTGAAAACACAAGTCTCATAATTTCCTTTTCTAATTAATTATAAATGTTCTCTTATCTTTTAAATTCTGCCATAGTAAATTAACATAAAGTTGTTTTAATCTTATTTTATTGTAAATATAATGCAGTTCAATTTGGAAGTATGCAGTTCTTCCCAACGCTGTATGCACTAAAATAAATTTTAGATATAGAGAATAATTGATAAATGAGCATTTGACTATTATAGATGGAAAACAGAACATTTTATTTGCTCTAAAGCTCATTTCGCAGACAAACAAGCATATCTCAAAACAATATTGTTGTTGGTAGTAGTGATTACAAAGATAGATTTGCAGTTACTTTGCTGTGTGCGTGGTGTTCAGACAGAATATTTTTGTTTGGCCTGGGGTTTGTTTTGACAACGCTCCACAGTTGAATTAAACCAGCGACATCACCGTGCCTCTCTCTCTCCCGTGTTATTATATAAAACGTGTTTGGTAAATCGTTTTATTTATGACTAGCTAATAGAGAGGCAAACGGTGGTGTTGTAAACAGAGATTAATCTTCTGTTATATTGAAATGACTGACAGTGAAAGAATATTTGCAGCCATATTTTTAAACCTCTGAAATGAATAGAAAGTTCATGTGTCAGAGAATTAAAGAAGATAGCAAATGTCATATTTATCATTTCAACTGGGAAGCTTATGAAACTCATTATGGCAGACCTTAATAAAACTGTCTCCCTGGCTGGTTGAGACAGTTCATAAACATCTCTAGATAGTGGTCGATGGTGCGTATGTGGAAAATGCATATGAATAATGAATTTGATGATTCTCCACTGCTCACTGTACTCTGGTCTGCAACCAAAACATTATCAAAAGTATTACACTTTATTTGTAAAGCACATTTTACAAACAACAATGCTCAAAATGCTTTACAGATAGAAACTTTTACAGAACACAACATTTAAGGTTTTTTACTCCTCAGTCAGGAAATCAAATCAAACTAATGAAGAATAAAAACAAACAATTGTACAAAACAAATAAAAATATAAAAGTCAACAGAGGACCTTTTGCAACAGCTGAAGCTTCATTATTGACAGTGATAACGTGTCATCTGGAACTTCAAACTTGTAAGTATTGCTTTAAGGTTTTTCTTGTGTAAAGCAGTTCACCAGAGGCTAAAACTTCCACTTAATGAGATCACAAGGTGCAACAGAATATTTTGATAATGCAGAAGATGTCTTACATTGCAATGTCAACTTTGTCCAATATAGGACCTTTAAGGACAAATCCTGTAATAGCTTAGAAGTGTGTTCTTCAGTATTGATTCAGAATTGAAACTGACAGAATCCCAGATACAGGCGCCATTCGCGTTTCCTCTGAGCTGACACAGGGTCCACTGGGGTTTGGATTGGACTAATCACAACAGACTTTATGCAGAGCGCCTCCATCTTTGGGAAATAGGGCTGACTGGGTTCTTACATAACCCCTTTATGGGATTAGTTTTCATCAAATCAGTCAGCCATTCACAAGTGGAATTTAAAAGGTTCCCATTACACACCCAGACTCATTCATTCAAGTTAAAAACATGTAACTTTCCCACTAAAAGAAAGGCAATTCAATTTTCTATCTCTGATTTCAAATGTGATATTGAGCTTATAAAATACAGCAGAAAATATAGTTGTAAATGAATCAAGAACAAGTCTCTCAAGAAGATAGTGAAGCATGTCGGCTAGATAGTGAAGTTGCCTATAGAGACCAGTAATTGCATACATCATTGCTTTAAAGACAGCTTAAAAGCTGCTTTTTAAAACACATATTTCCATGGAAAAGGCAGGTGACTCAACCAAGCTACGTTACAGGTCTTCTCTGTCCACTAACATCAAAAATGCAAGGTTGTCAAGGCAATAAACACCTGCCACTGAGTAAAGAAGTTTAAAGCTGACGTCCCTAATTTTCACACTTCAAAGCAGGACATACTGTATGTATTTAATGTTTACATCGATTCATTTTTGGCTGCAACTAAAAACTTCTTTTTGCCGAGAGAAAGTGAAACTGGACTTTTTCAAAAAAGTCGGAATTCTGCTCCATTTTCCTACAGTGTTTGATTCAAAAACCCCAACTAAACAATTTGACATGATATCCCAGCCTTTTGCTTAACTGACATAATTTAGATATTTTATGCTATAGCATAGAGTATTCCAGGCAAAAAGCAGCATTGCCATAGAAACAGGCAGGTTGTGTATTTCCTTCTAATTTTCAAAATATTTTTTTTATTCGAAGCAAGATAATCACTTTCTCAACTTATTTCAAAAGTAATTTTCCTACTGCGCGTAAGCATTTAGCTTGAAATGAGAATAAAATTGAAACTGGTCTGAAAAGAAATGTATTTTTATTACTGCAGTAAATCTGTAAAGGTTAGCACCACAGGAAATAAAAATGTTCTGGTACAACACTGCTTAAGATTAGTTAAAAATCACTGAATGCTATATGTAAACAATTTTGTATCAGGTTTAAACATTCAGGTTGAAGTTTGGGTGGGCTGCCCAGGCTAACAATGGCTCCAGCAGTCCCGAGGGTGCAGAAAATAGGACACAGCGGGCTACAGTTACACCTGTGTGAAAATGCAAGGGGTTGCAGACAGAACTGCAGCGCTATTCAAAAACATTGAATCAGGCCTTTCAGGGCTTTATATAACCACAAAAGTAAGAGTGGACTACAATAGCGCAGAGGTGATGTCTTGCAGTTTTTGCAGACTTTAATACAGACTTTAATACTGTATAAGGGTTTGTGTACTACTGATGAAGTCCATAAAACGTGGAAAAATGTGAGAATTGCAAAATTTTGTTGCCTCTTTCTGAAAACAGGAGTGAACAGTGCTGTGTTTTTAGACATAAAAGGAAAATGTTTCGTTTGACTTTCTGTCAAACACAAAAATTAGGTTTACAAGTTCTTCATTGGTTTTGCTTTTTGTCTGTTGCACCACAACACTAATACTCATATTTTTAACTGTATCATGCAAGTGACTAATTGGTTCATCTGGAAAGCCAATCTATTTCAGTAAAAATGATTTATAAATGTCCAGACATTGCCCAAAGAGCTGACAAAAACTTTCAGTGAAGAAAAAAAACAAACAAAAAACCTTTGTTATAGGCTTTTAAAGCACTGTTAATCTCCTGAGAGGAGCGTGGCCAACGTACGCACCAAATTTAAACCTAAGGCTCAAAGCATGTTATGTTTTTGTGGGAAACAGGACGGACGTGTGCACTCGCACATCTGTGCACTTTATATAGGGGGGAGAGAGAGAGAGAGAGAGAGAGAGAGAGAGTGTGGTGTGTGTGTGTGTGTGTGTGTGTATTGGCAGCCAAGAGAGCAAGAGGAAATCATTAACATAAGCTATAATTTTGTGGAAGGTGATAAAATAAAACAAACTGATTTGTTTGTCGTCAAATACATCATAAACACAAATTGTTCAGGCTCTGAAACCATTTCCCCCCCAGTATGTACATTTTTATGTAAATCCATTTAAATATACCTATACCTATATATATATATACATACACATTTTTCAGTGAATTAAAAAATCGTAGAGCTAAAAAAATGATTTTTTAATGGAGGGATAGCACATAACTGTAGGAAACTATTTAAGTACCAGAAACTAGTTATTAGCCTTATTTCACTGACGATCAGAGGTTATGTGACACTTGGGTAAAACAAGCCCACACTCTTTCACTGACTTGACTTAGCTCCAGCACACAGCAGGCTAATGAAAGATAATGCAGCGGTGCAGTTTAAAGCACAGAGCAACATTACACTGCGTGAGTCAGAGGCTGAGCTGAAGGACAGCCCGAGCTACAGAAAGAGCTCAGCCACAGAACAGAAAAGGAGACGGAGGTGTGCTCTAAAAATATCACTACGTCATCCACTCAAGCAGAGATGTTCTCCTCACAAGGCCACATCTACAGTAGTTATGTTAGTAGGTGAAACTAGATGAGTCAATGAAAGTCATTATTCTTATTTTATACAGACAACTTTTTTTGGCCATTAAGCAGTCGTCCTTCTCAACAACTGATGAAAAACTAAATTAATTTAAACTACATGCGTATTTCTTGCAAATTAACGGCAATGTTTTTTTTTACAGATTAGATAATTGCTTATCTGTGTTGTTTTGACTGTTCTCAGTTTTATTCTTGTAAAATCACATGGTTCTTAGCTCAGTGAAGAGACATAGTTATAGAGATTTCAACGATAACTGCACAACTCAAAGATATATAATATTTTGATATACAAAAAGGACCAAGATGCTGATTAGAAGACAATATTGCACATGTGTGCTTTTGGATGGCCACAATGAAAGGACACTCTGAAATTTTCAGTTTCATCACACAGTACAATGATATGATAATATTTATGGGACTGCAATGTTCAGAGAATGGTTTGGTTAATTTCTCTACCAGAAGAATTGAATAGTACACCCAAGTGGTTATTTTAATTCAATCAGTGCAGTTTTATGTGTGTCTTGCTATAAAGCCATCCATTAAAGGTACAAATTTGTCCAATGTTTATATGTCATAAGTACTGACATAAATTATAAGGAAAAACTGCTCAAAGAAAACATAAAAAGTAATTTGTTGGGGCCTACTTTCCACTTACACAAGATTCTTTTGAAAGAGCTGATCATTACAGAACTAACAGACTTACAAGAAGAGCATTGGAAACCCAGTATGATTCATGCTTTTAACAAGGACAACTTCAGAAATACAAATCCTATTTTCTCAATACAAGCATAGTTCACTTGATGGTGCAGACTTTTGGCTGGATCATTAGAAATCATGTGGGTTTGGAGCTGTGAGGAGGGCAGTCGGTCTTCACAAACTCAAAGATAGAACGCAATGATAGAAAGTGTGGGCCGAAGAGGAGACAAAGAGGAAGTAGGGCTCTCCTTCACTGACGCAGAAGGTAAATTTAGTAATAAACTATTGAGCGTGTGTGCGTGATATTGCTGTAGAGTGGATGAGTAACACTTTGGCCACTTTCTAATGGTGTTGTGATGCTCTGTGTGGGATGAGAGTAGAAATACAGGAATAAAGATAAAGATAGAAACAGTAATGTAGATATCTGCCTTACAGGAAGGAAATGAATGGTGCCGTATTGACAATGTAATTTTAAAGGAGAAATTTTAGGCAAGCGTTCCTCCAAAATTCTAATTTGTATGGAACACAGTTTAACAGAAATCAAAATTATTTAAGTGATGTGTCACAGTGCATCCTGATAGTATTCACAGAGTTGGTTTTTGTTTTATTTCGTTATTTTACAACCTTATTTCAGAACAGATGGCATTCATTATTTACTTCAAAATTCTACAAAGATTGCACTATAATGACAGTGTGAAAGAAGGTTGTTTGAAGAATTTAAAAATGCAAGTATTCATAGCTTTTGCTCAATACTTTGGAACCAATTACAACCTTGAGCATAATGCTACAAGCTTGATACACACATTTTTTCAGATTTTTTTTTTTGCTGGCTGTGTGCTTAATGTCATGTCTTGTCGGAAGATGGATGTCCCTGTACATTTTCATGGATCTTGACATGTCTCTCAGTTTGTTGAAAACCATCTCCACCACATGAAGCTTCATTGCTTGAATGGTATTGGCCACAAGAAAAACAGTGCATGGTTTTGTCCTTATTTATATCAAACCAGAGAATTTTATTTTTCATGGTCTGAGAGTCCTTGAGCTTCCTTTTTGCAAAATCTAGGCTGAATAATGTGTGCCCTTGATTGAAGAGTGACTTCCATCCGGCCAGTCTACTTGACAGAGAGATAGAGAGATGCTTGAAATCTGTGACTATGAGGTTCTTGGTCACTTCCATGACTAAGGCATTTGCCACAATAAATCTCTTAGAAATTATATTGCAAAAAGAACCAGAATACATAGAATAAAACAACATGGACTTTCACTTTTATCAAAATTCCAAAATGAATGTTACAAAATTAGTAATTGATTGTTAAATTAATCACATAATAGTTTTGTTTCAGCTCAGAATATTTTAGGTAAATCTATTTCTTTGTGCCTATAACTTAAGAACAATCTTAACTAATGTAAAGACAATAATTATTGTGGTCTAACTTCCTGGGACATTATTCTCTTTTCAACAATGACTCTAAATGACAGAAATGGCAAGAACTAATCACAAACGGAAGAAAACTACTACTACTACTACTACTACTGCTGCTGCTGCTGCTGCTGCTGCCGCCGCCGCCGCCGCCGCCGCCACCACCACCACTACCACTACCACTACCACTACCACTACCACTACTACTACTATAAATGTATTGTTTTTATATAGCGCTTTTCAAAACATTCAAAGACACTTTCCAGAGCAACACCAACACAATCAAAACAATACATTTTAAATAGCATTAGCAGGTTCAAAAATTATCAAAAGCAGTTTAAAAAAGTTGAGTATTACGGTTTCATAATATGCCTCAATACCGGCCTATCCAAACATCTGTAAAACAGCTGCAGTACATCCAGAACGCTGCTGCTTGTGTCCTGACTAGAACCAGGAAGTACGATCACATCAGCCTGGCTTCCAGTGGCTCAGAGAATAGACTTTAAAACAGCTCTGCTTGTGCTCAAGTCTCTCCATGGACTAGCACCAAAGTACATCTCTGACATGACAGTGTCTTATGAACCATCTCGGTACTGTGAGGACCTCAGGGACCGGCCTCCTGCTGGTGCCCAGAGTCAGGACTAAACGTGCACTGGAAGTATAGTGAAGAATATGTTCCTTTCTTTTTATTTGTAATTTCAAAACTGTCACAGAAAGTAACTATCTTCTAAATACTTATCAACTTACACAGTGATACACACACAACATACAAAGATAAAATGTCCTCCACACTGCTATTAAAACTGACGAGGTCCATATCTGGCCCCATCACACAGAAACAACCTTCTTTTATTCTGCTTTGTCCTTTTGCAATCTCTGTTGCTATGATACAAGCCTCTCAAACATACTCGGAAGATAATGAGGTTCCTCCTGCTTTAAGATATTCACATTCATTGGTATTTTTTTTTTTTAATATGGCTTCTATATGAATCTTCTTCTGCTTGTCTTAATAAATGTAAAATGGAAGTGTAATATGGTGTAAACATAAACTAAATGTGCCAAAAAAAAAAAAAAAAAAGAGCACACACGGTGTCAGAAAGAAATCTGTTATATGATGGTATTTCATATACAATTACACTTTCAAATATTCCATTATTGGAATAATTACTCCTTAAGTAACAAGATAATGACTTCTTAGAGAGGAGAGTAGCATTTATTCAACTCTCTTTGGAAACATCTAGTGTCTCACCTTTTCATCTCCTAAAAAGACATGATTAAAGGCTGACTAAAACACTGCTATGGTCTTTATGTGCAGGTAACTACACAACCACACTTTATAATCAAGTCTTCAAATGGGCACTACTTTGAACTAACACTCAAAAGGGCAACACGGTCAACTAATAGTCTCATTTCTTCTACAAGCTGCACAGAAAGTTGACTTTAGAGGTTTGGTCAATATAAAAGTCATCTGAGTGCAAATGGCCGGGTGAACAGGAAGTATGACCTGCAATTATCATCAGCTTTCACAAAGCCCTCTGTCACAAATGTTAATCGCACACATCTGCGGCATTGAAATATAAAAAAATACATGAAGCAGGAGACTTGCCTCACTCTCAGACAACACAGGCTTTTTTTTTTTTACATAATGATTAAAAAGCTTTTCCAATGTTATGCCTCTATAGATTGTTAATAATTAAATTGTCTAAAACTTTAACATAACCATAACAATTTTACAGACAGTCCTATTATTGAAGGGTCTGATTTTAAGTCTAATTGTTTCTACTTTCTAACAGTGATAAGAACAGAGTAGACTATCAAAAACTGGTGTACATAATTTTCAAACAGTGAGAAATGGTCAGTATATAAACTTTCTAAATCATTCCCTGTTCTCACAACCAACTGACAGTAGTTTCAATAGCAATCACTGACAGCTAAGGTTTTACAGAGACAAAAAATGCAACTTTTAATCCTCTGAACAACTACTGGTAATGAGCCCTCATTCCAAAGAGTCAAATAGTTACTCACACGACTCTTTCCTACATGTTTGAAAAGATAAAATGTTCAACAGACAGTGTGTTAAGGTCTGAGTTCTGCTTCTACAGTAACATGTCTGTGGAGGAAACAAAAACAGCAAGAAGAAAATCCCAAATGAAATAGAAAGTTATAACATGGGTCATAATTCAACTATATGCATCAGTTTCATGACATATTGTAGATTATTAACGTTAAAAGAACAACATTTCTATGGAAACAAGCAAAAGGAGACTGTCTTCTAAAACACTCAAAACAAAAACAATTTTAGGAAGAAGCCTGCTCAGAGTGAAGACATACATTTTCTGTTTTAGACCAACGAAAACATTCAAGTTAGAAAATACATACTTTTGCATTTATTTTTAGGGTCTATGTTTGGCTAAAAAGTTACCTTAATATGAACATTTAGTTTGAAAAGTCTTTTGTTTTGGAGCATGGCCCATTATATAACACGGTTTGGTAATAATACTACAGTATATATTTTTGTACACATACCTCTTGGTGAGCATGTGTTTCTTTTGCCCCCTGAGTGAGTGTTCTTACCCCCAGCTTTGCTCTCACTGGTACATAAATCTGCGGCTCTAGTGTGCAAACAAGAACGAAGCATGCGTCGGTTTCTGCTGCTGCGTTGTTTCTGTTGTGATTGGGACAGACCGAAACAGATGATGTTCTTTAGAAGCTGAACTTCACACACTGTAAAGTTAATTTCCCTACAGACAAGCAGGGCCCCAACCAAAACAATAAGTGGATTCTGGAGTTCACACCAGTCCACAGCAGTGAAGAATGTTCAATGGAAACACGGAGTAAATTAGAAAATACTTCATTTTGTACCTGATCGTAAATCCCACAGCATTTGATAAAAGGGCTATATGTTAATTCTGTGGATGTATGCAAAGTGACACTGGCATCAAATTTAGCTTTAAGAGTGAAGAACGACATTTTGTTCAGTCTGCATAAAGAAGAATATGATCATGATAAAACCATTGCATTTAGTCAATTCATGGCTCATTCACAGCTTACGTATATCCTCAGAAACTTTTGTCATTGCATATTTTGGGCATTTTTTCCATATGTTCTGATCATTTTCAAGTGTGATTTTCTCTATTTAGACTAAATAAATAGCATTATGTTTGTTTCTATGCTGCTGGGAATCGTCAAAGCGGTCAAAAATTTGCAAATTTAGGACAAATGCTTCTGATTCTTTTGCTGACTTGGGACACAGGCCTCAAAACTAGGACTGTCCCGGGTAAATAGAGATGCCTGGTTTCCTATTTTAGATAGGAGACCAGCTTCTTGCTTCAGTGCCTCATAAATCTGTAGATAATCCTGCTTATGTGTTCAGTTCAATTTCTCCCAGTCATTTGCCACTGTATCTTAGAATATGAATTGGGTTACGCTGTCAGCTTTTAATCACACTCACAGGATAAAGCATTGAATATAGCGGCTATTACAAACAACCTTCAGTCTTGTGGGTGAATGTCTCAACAAACTGTGCTACTGATGACTGATGACTCGCTACTGCACTGTGTTCTTCTGGTATTCTGGCGCTCTGCAGCCTGATGAATTAAAACTACGCAGATCATTTGTTTTGTTTGAGCTTAATACTTTTCCATCTTGTTAGTGTTTTCAGATCAGGTGGTGGGCTGTCTTATTAGCATGCCTGAGCTCCAAAGGTTATGTTTAGATGAGAGCTTCTGCCTGTGGAGTTTTACATTCACATCACAACAATACACTGTCCCCTGCCGCGTGCCAGAGCAAGGCTGTTCTCTGTACAAATGTCCCTGTGAGAATCCAATCACCATGAAAGAAAAAAAATATGTATGAAAAAAGAACCAATAGACACCAAGCAAAGAAAGAACTAAACTTAGCTCTACACAATTTATTCTAGTTTTATTGAAAGTGTCTTAACGTTCTGTCTGATTGGCTGGTACGGGAGCATTACAGAAGCCCAGAAGAAATGCCTAAGAAAGACTGCTGGGGCTAAAACTACCTGGCTTGGAGGAGGTCTATTCAGTGAGAACGGTAAATAAGGCTCAAATGATTCTCTCTGACCCTCTGCATCCTCTTTTCATAGAGTTTGTCCTCCTGCCTTCTGGTCGTCGCTTCTGTTCTCTGTTTAAGAAAAATAGGTCCAAGTTCTCATTCATTCCACAAGCCATAAAATTCCTCAATGGTTTGTAATGGTGTACATCCCAGCACAATGTTTTTAATGTGTAAGCTTGTGTATGTGGAAGTGTGAAAGGGGAAACCAGCAATGTAATGTGATTTTGCTGCAAACCAATTTCCCCATGGGGACGAAATAAAGCTATCTGTCTAAACACTAATTGTCTAACAATTTAAACATTAAGTATTGAGTCTGTTGGAGCCAAGGATGTAATCTTCAAGTTTGTGTACATATCAGTGTCAGTCCAACAGAAATGTGTTCAAAGTTTATCTATAAATGTATTAGCTGAGGGATGGACAAAAAAAATAAAATAAAAAAGTAGCAAATCTTAAATATCCAATGAACAAGCATTACATGTATCTATTGACAGAAGCCATTCACACCAGTTGTGTAACTTCTTGTTTCTTTTAGTACTTTAAGCTACTACTAAATGGTTGTTGATAATCATCCTCTCTGTCATTCTGGAGATTTTCATTTTTTACCCAAAGAAGATAAATAAATGCTGCTATAATGTTTGAAAGACTACCAGATGCACTGCTGCACACATTTTTAATTATTATTGCACACAATTGAAAGAATTGCCAATAAAAAATCAAATGATTGTATTCAATAATTAGATTCGGTCGATTTGTATTTCAAAAGCCTGTAAACGTTTTTCTAACATAAATAAAATAATAATAATAATTAAAAAAATTATTGATTCAAAAATGTCACATCCTTAGAGGTGTAAAATGAAACTTAAATGCAACACCTAACTAAGCAACTAAGCAGACAGGAAGCTAAAAATAAGCACAGAGCAAAATGATGATAAAAGGAATAGGCACATACAGCCAAAATGAAAGCTTTCACTGACTGATTGTCAATTTTTTCCATAGTACTTAGGGTATCCAAACTGTTTTGATGGGAGTTTTATTCAGTGTCATGCTTTAAAATATGTTTACGTGTGTATTTTTGAGTTACTTTGCAGCTTTTTTATGCTACAAATTAGCCGTAAAGCCAGAATCTGGTACAACAAGCATCTCTGCCTTTGTGCTTAATGTAATTGTACATTGTCCTTAATAAAACCTTACTTTAGCTTATCTTGGGGTGTTTTGGTATACGATACCACTTTTGTTTGAATCATTAGGCTAATTTGACTGCTTCTGGGTTTTCTTGTATAACAAAGTTCCAAAAACAAATACTGTATATTATAATATTTTTTCAGATACAACGATAGAAAAACAAGAATTTTGCTTTTTGTGTACAAAATTCATTGTAGAACACAGAGAAGAATCAAAAGAAGACATTCTTATGCACCTTGATGCATTGCCAAACAAAGACTTGTCTTTGCTGCTGGACACAAGACAAAATGGACAGAAGCTGCTACAGACGCTGTAGATAAACTTTAAGACACACCTCTTCTAAATGTGGCACAGACAACATCCAAACCAGACCAAAACAACCTCCTACAAACCCAACATGAGGCAAATTACAGCTGTGAGAGCAAGACGACAGCATGTTTGAACATAATCCAGTCAGGAAATACAAACATTGACTATTATTTTAAACAACACTGAAATATAAATTGTGAAAAAAGCAGACATAGCAGACAAATTGCTGAATTTAATAATGTAATGTAATAGTTCCACAGTATGGCATTTAAGATGTTAGTCTCAATGAAAACAATCATCATCAACATCATCAGATCCAGATAAAGATTAACCTGGCTCTTACCAGATGGATCGGTGTTGAACTCTGATTTGAGTTGGATTATCTGGAGTTTGTAAATTCACAAATATTTGAGATAATCCATCTGGCTGGCCAGGTTAGATAAGGATAAGATCTGTGGGGAGTTTACCCCACTCACAGTGAACTTAGCACACTTAGCAATACATCTCCATGAAGACTTGCAACCCACCAGAAAAGCCCCATAGTACTCCTTCAAAACTCTGACTGAACAAGAAACTCAACAAGTGAATTGTGGGTCTACCTTATCAGTTTTGTACTGTGGTCAGAGCTGGCTCAGAGAAAAGGTCTCATATTGTGGAGAAGTTAAGAGCTTTATTGGCAACTGTTCAACTTCAAGACTTTACAAACCCACTTTACCACAACAATTCACTTAATCTTTTGATTATCACATGGTGAATGGCTGGAAAGTAATATAAGTAATATGTGCTAGATGTGGTTCACACTCGGGACCGGGCTGACCCACACATACTCGTCACTCCTGCATTCAAGTTACAGTAATAAAGTGCATGGCAATTAAAAGTCATCAACCTATCTGACTCACACAGTCAAACTACCAAAATAAATAAGGTGATAAATTACTATATACTAAATAAATTACTGCCTGACTAGTTGTTCCTAGGCAAACAAGACTCTATAAGGAGACTATGAAAACATGAAACAAAAAAAAATCTATTTTCTGTCATCAGTCTCAGTCTGTGCTGCTCACTCTTTGAATTTGGTCTCCAAAGACTTAAGGAATGACATAATTTCATACCTTTTGTAAATGTGTTAAATTTGGCTTTTGGACAATAATGACAAAAGACATAATGTGAACAAACAGTGTTTTTGTTTGTTTTGTCATATCTCTTTAAAACACGTTGTAGTATAGTCTTTAACATTACTCTGCTTAATTTGTACTACACAGATTTTCAATGCATTTGCGTTATGCGTCAAATGTTTTGTGTCTGCTACATATGTGTCACCAACCTGTCAACTTTTGTAGTTCTTTCTAATAAAAAAAAAAATAATAATAATAAATACATAAATAATAAAAAAGAATAATATAAATAATAAAAATTTGAATTCACTTTCTTTTACCTGACTTGCCCACTCCTGCTCTTCCAAACACTGCCAGCTTCACCTCTGGACTCTTGGCCATCACTGCTGTTTGGACCAGGAAGTACTCTGAGGTCCGACGAGCCAATCAGATTGCAGAAAGATCAGCCATCCATTGCCTTTTTCACTGTGACAGGAAGCAGTCTCTGTGAAAAGAGAAACAGGCGTTTTTTAGACATGACTTTGCACCTTTGTGAGCACAACAGTGGAGGGATTGTAGAAGCCAAGTTTCCATACAGGTATGTGGGAGATGCACAGGCTGATAGACAGAGCAGCAGAGTGACGAGGAGAGGGAGCGTGAAATAAAGCCCGCACTGAACTCAGACGGTCCATAATACAAGAACCAAGAAATGCTTTGTTTGATAAGAAAACAACCTACGTGTCACTGCTTTAGACTTGAGCTGAAAACTTGGACTTTTCCTGCAGTTCTAAAAAATAAGAAGCTGGAGATAAAAATCTTTTGGACTTTCACACAAAAACACAAGAGGAATGTTGATAGACTAAATGAATAGATAATATTAAAAAAGAAATATTGTATCTTTACACTCAAATAAATGTATCATTATTCACAGTAGGAACTAGTATAATATTATTTCTATATTTTATATATAAAAAATGTTTTTTTGTTGGTTCATTACTAATTAATCTAAAACAAGATGGTGTGAAGATTAGTAATCCATTATGATTGGACAATGGGCATAAAAAAGAAATAATCATAATTCGAAAATTTGATCCTGTGACTAATCACAGTACAAAGCAACGATTAGGATATGAACACTGCATTAGTGTTTAGTTTTCAATGACTGACATCGAATAACATATTGATTTTTGGGGTGACATATTACCAACGCTCAGGAGTCTTGGCAAATTCTTCTCTATTTCAGAGAAAGCGTGGTTTGAAATCTCATTTTCACTTCTACAATTAGACCAACCAAGCACAAATCCTCCAAGTTCATCTACATGTAATTGGTAGTGCTAAAAGCTTTTTCTTATTATATCAGGGACAGGGAGTCCAAAAAGCAGCAATTTTGCCCAAATGACTGCAGTAATCACAGTATTAGAGCACTTTCCCTCACATTTTGGATAATTGATTTTCTCAGACCTTCTTGTTTGAACTGAACAGAAGTGGCAGGCTTCATAATAGGCTAACAGCTTGTTCAGGTCATAAGACGAATCTGAAAATCCCACACTGAACAGTTTACTTTTAGACGCTGGACAATGGAGACCCGTTTCTTGGCAGTCCAAACTCAAAGTTTATATGTCGAGCTGCTTGCTGAACTAAAAATGTCAATCTAAAAATGAATTCTTGGCATTTCAGACATTTTTGGGCCAGGTTAAATGAATAAACAAGTAGCAACAACAATCCTTTGCGTTCGGATTTGGTCCAGTTATTTTAAATGGCATGTGGTTTTGCCATTTTAAGACATGGTGTATGAGAGGTATTTGGTTTGGTATTATATATAAAATAAAAATAAAAGAATTTGCTAAATCAGTTTTATTATTTTCTTTAATTCCTGGCATTTAATCATTTACAGTATTTAGCACATTGTAATCTCCGATGTCATTTTCTCAGAGTGCATTTCCCTTCTGCATAAATAATAAGTAACTCCTACACACACCAAAGTCATACTTAATGCCATTTTATATAAGATCTTGTTCACTAAATATATTCAAAGCCCTCTCTGTATATTAAAGGGTTTGTAAATGTTTTTTTTTAACTATAAATAGATATAAGATTAATTTGTATCTAGGATGCAAGATGTCAACACATATAAACTGCAGAATGGAAAAACTTGAATTAGTATTATTTTCTTCTTATATGTAACTATGGTACACGTTTCAAATTGATATAATGAGTCAGGACTCTTTTCTATTCACTTGTAATGACTTAGATGCTTCAAACTCTAGAGACATTATTAATTTATCCTTAAGAGCTTAATTATTAAACATTTAAACAATAAACATTTCAGTACAGTTTATGTCAAGTACTGTAAGTAAGAAATATTTTTATTTGTCTAAAATTAATCTTAAGAAAACTAAATGCTATAGGTGTATCAAGTATGTAAAAGGGCAAAAGTGACAGGCATGTTTTCGTAAACTCAAATATTTCTGAGACTTCTAAACTCATTACACACGTGGACTGTGCACAGGGTTATTATTACATCTGTCACTCAGCATTAAATCATTAGCTTTCCTTCAAGTCCCTTCTGCTCACATCACACATGTCTTTGATTTCTTTACAATGACCTCGGCCATTACAGCGCACCTATAGTCAAGTCTGGCTTATTATTGCTAACTTACAGAAATACGAGTGATTGTTGCGTCAAGACAGACTTTAAGAAACAGACGCACACAAAAGGTCAAAAGGCTGGTGCAGAGAGGATCAATTACACTACACAGGCAAATGTAAGAGGCTTTGCATTCCTTAAAAGGAGGGAAAATATGCCATTGGTATGTTTCTATATGTGTATTTATTGGAGTTACATAACAGGACAAAGCTGATGCTATAACTGAAGAAAAAAACACATTGAAAAAATGCTTAATAAAGAATGAAATGTAAAATTTCTTCAACTTAACACTGATTACTTTTATTACACTTCTAGATGAATAAAGAAATGTGCCATTACGGTATGTAAACAAACAAACAAACAAACAAACAAACAAACCACCCTCCAGGAGAACCAGTGAATAAGATCCACTCTCATGCTCAAACACATTCACATCATATGCGCAGACACAGTTCAAGTGTGTAAAGACAGATTTGGAGTGGATTTATTGTCGGACAGGCAGTGCACAGTGGAAGATCAAAGCATCAAATGGAGATCTTCATTTTTTAGACACATTTTTGGAATAATAGCCTGGTGACTCAGTCCACCTTACTTTCTGCACAAAATGCAGAAGGGTCTGGGACTGATGCCTATTAGTAGAACAACCATCACTTTTTTGGACAATCAAATCACAACTGCTAATTTGCAACACGAGTTAATGATACATCCTTTAAAAAGAACTGAATTCAAAACTAAATATCTTTGTAAAGTACAGTATTGGTTTGTTGGTGTTGGAATAGTTTCTGAAAAAGAACACAACATGACCCCCAAGGTTCTTTAAAGAAACCGAACTTCCAAATAATACAGTGTATAATGTGCACACATTGAGGGAAGATGAACCATTTGTAAATGCCATCTCATGAAACAATTTAAATAGAAGTATCAATACTTTCCCACATTCTAGCCTACATTTTTGCCCACTGTACTTAGCCCAGTTTGAGAGCTTTACTTTTCCATTGTTGTGTGACATTTTAACAGCGGCTCCACCCGTACCATTGTGTTCCTTACAGTGCATTGTATGGTCTTGGATGACAGGGCTGTGGCCAGTGTCTTTTTTAGCCTGTGGTGCAGTGAGACTCCTCCCTGGGTTTGGAAACTCTGTAATCTCCTCGACCACGGCACCACCCAGATCCATCTGCCCAAGTGAGCAGGACACAGCTCAGAGCAGCATCGGGCAAAAACAAACAGACGCACCACCAGATTTCAACTTAACTATGAGAGTTTACTACACAAGAGGTCAGCGAGGACAAGCGCTTAGAGTAAACCTAACAAATCTAGGGCAAGTATTCAAAGTATTAAACGTGGAAGATTTAAAAAAAAAATATATAATAATAATTGGCAGTTAGTTTAACCCAAAAAGTACACCTTTTGCAATAGTCAAAAAGAAAAGTGTAGAGCTTAAAATGACTAAATTTCATATAACTGTAAAACTATAGTGCTATAAGCTAATAACTGGCATACAGTTGAAAGAGAACTATAATCATAAGTGTAGAAGAGCCAAAGCAGTTACTCTGAAGCTGAGCATCAGGTGACCTCTATTACATTATCTGTGCGTGACGTCTTAGCCCTCATGTCTGGAGGTAATGAGCTCCATAAAAGGAACAACAAAAGAACTAGACCTGAGAGAAAAGGGAGAGAGGAAAAGAGGGTGAGACAGACAGACACACTTCGGTCAAACGCAAAGCTTGTAGGTAGTGCAGTGGCCATGTTGGACATTGTAACTTTCAAATGTCTCTACCATCTTTTTCTCCATTTTTTCTCCCGCTACAACTGAAAACCCCTAAATAGAGAACTTGATTGATGACTTGGTTTTCCTGCACTGCTTGTAAAGTGTCTTGACAAAGGCACAGTTTGCGATTGTTAAAGCATTGTGCACATTTAGTGAAGGTGACTTGAATTTGAAATCATTTTGAGGACTTGCGTGACAGCCTTGTGTGGAAATTACTGTAAGTTGTTTAGAAAACTGCTCCAAAAAGCAATTTTATTTGACAGTAAAACAAAACAAACCTTTTTCAATAACTTTCACATTCTCAGCAAACGGTACAAGCTATGAACGGGCATTTTTACCACTATGGTTTCCTACTTGGCATAATAAATGTAGTGTAAAAATGTGAATGAAAAAAGCTTAAACCACATGTTGGGATGTAATGTTGACCCCTGCTGAGAGACCAACCTCCACTCGTGCAAAAATGGCATATTGTGATCTCCATTAATGGTCATGTGTGGATCAAACACTGGCAAACATATCGGCATCACACGAGGAATGAAACACGCTGGACACTCTCCACCTCATAACTGCGGCGCATGTGATGTTTATTAAGGTTCTGGTGAAAAGAATAAGCAAAGCAGTTATTTGAATCAAGAGCAGAGGGAAAATTACAAATCATAAACTAGTGAAATGTAATGTTTTGATTGACTTTTAATAGGGTTACTTGTTTTAGGTACATTATGTTGTAGGAGTTTGTAAAGTAATCAAAAGCAAAAACTCTATAGCACATGCACCGCGTATTCTCGGGCTGACAGTGATGAGTCCATTGAGTTCAACGTTCAAACTTTAAAGAAGTTTTTTAAAGTTTGCACCTGGCAAATTATCAAAGACAGAGGGAAGCCGGGCCATTTCCCTGAGCGGACAGACATACTGTAATTTTGAAGAAAAAAGTACATTTTTGCAGCTAAACCAATTAGTAGTGAGTCAAGACTTTAATTTGGTTAATTAAATCGGTAACACTTTAAAATAACTACAACATAATTAGGCTTAATAAATCATTAATAACACCTTAATAAAGACTTAAATCAATATGAACAAATTATTAATTAATAGATTAAAAAGCTATTGATGCTTAGTAACTACTTAATTACTCCAAATCCTGCCCCTAACCCTAAATCCTAATTTTAGCTCCTTAGTCAAGTAGTTACAAAGCATTAATAAACTTTTCATTCATTAATTCACCATTAGTTCATAAATAATTAAAGCTTTATTTATGCTTCATTCATGGTTTACTAAGGCCAATTAAGGTGTAGTTAATATAAAGTGGTACCATTAAATCTGGTTTAAATCATAACTATCTTAAAACAATTAGAAATCTCTGTTTCAGTTGTAGAAATTTCCTTTTTTTAGTTTATTAAATAAGCAGGGTGAGTAGTGTGAGGAGAAAACAACTGCAAATGCCTTTCAAATCAGCCTTTGAATAATTTATCGTTTAATAAAAGACAAACTAAAGCTAAACCAATGTTTAACCAACCAAATTGATTTTCAGGTGTTTATAACAATGACATGACAGAAAGAGCTTCACATTAGTCTGTGAACGTTTTTTCAGTTTTGTCTCAAGATCAGATTATTTAAATGGTCATCATGAGTAAGTGTTATATGTACAGGGCTTTATTGTAAAATATATTTAACACAAACATCATCAGGGAAACGTTTTAATGAGATAAGAAGATGAAAAGTGAATCAGATGTCCAGAAATGGCAGATTCAGAGCGTGATTTATCCAAACTCATTAAAAGTAATGTCGGGGCAATGTCGATGGTTCAATCGTTTAATGTCACAATGATGTTTGTTGGAATTGTTTTTAGACTTAGGATTATTTACAGCCTAATGTAATGCCAAGGATAAACCACAGAAGTTAAATTTTAGGCTTCTTCCCATTAGATTCAATAGTAGCGTCACCGCAACAAATTTAGTCATGTGGGTGGAGAAATAAAATCGACAGTTTGACTTGAATTTTTAGGTGTTTTGCTTTCAACCCCCAAAGTTGCTTAAAGTCATTTTTAGAGTCTGCAGAGCTTTTACAGTCCAAGTGATTCTATTGCGTTTCTAAGCACTAACGTCAGAAACAATTACAGTGTAGGCAATTTTTATATTACCCTGAAACTGGAAAGTCAGACGGAGAAAACTTTGTGCCAGTTTTTGTTTCATGTGGACAGGAACAGTAATTACAGAGACAGCTCCAGCTCTTTGTTAAATGATAAGGATTGTACAGTTAGTATGATGTGAACACAATCTATTGGCACTAGGCACAGCAGGAGTTCTAGTATTTTCTCTCCAGTGTTCTTGGCTGCGCTCTGGTATGAATCACAGTGAATCCAGCTGATTGGCAGAAGAGGAAGTGTTGCTGGAAGTGCGAGATAAGATCGACGCAATTTGTCCGAGAGCTGAGTGATATCATTAAACAGTATAAGGTTGGTGCTGTAGCTATGGCGATGGGAATGCATGGGGAATAAACATGAACCATTCAATTATGACACTTTTTAACAGCAAAGTGATGGTATATTTTATATATTTGAAGTGAACCTTTACCTTTAAATACATTTCTTAGAGGTTAGTTTCTGTCTGTAGCTTTACTGCTCTGAAGGTTCTAGGAAAACTATATCTAGGGTTGCAACTAATGATTATTCTGGTAATCGATTAGTTGGGCGATTATTCTTTCCATTAATCAATTAGTTGTTTAGAACGTATGAGTAACTTGAATACTGCTGAGAGACACTGGAAACATGTACCATCTTAGTAAAGTTACAAGTTCATGAGTGCTGAAAATGTTTCTCTGAGTAGGTTTTGATTGTCTTAAGATAATCATGGAACAAGATATATAAAACATGTCTAACTTAGAATAAGGAAAAGATAGGATGTCTCTCTTGAAAAACAAGAAAAAATGTCCCTTCACATCAAAACTGAATACAACTTGTTTAAATTTTAGCGCAACAATTCACTCACTCGTACATTTGGGACCAAAGTTAGGGCTGCAAAAAATATAGTTAAAATTTAAGTTGACAAAATTATCAAATTACAATGACTGTAATAGAAAAGTCAACAGTAAAGATGAAGAACAAACCATCCTGTTTTATAATTGAACATTCATGGCATATTTTAGTCTTTTCTTAAATATTCATGCAGCTGGAATGGTTATAACATCCAGTCTTTGCCAGCAGAATCCTACGGTTTAAACACACATGATCAATTATATTACAATTGCGTTACTGACCATATTACACTACCACATGCAGCAAGAGGGAGTATTGATTGAAACCTCTCAC
The DNA here is from genome assembly GCA_038363315.1 of Mugilogobius chulae. Taxonomy (NCBI): domain Eukaryota; kingdom Metazoa; phylum Chordata; class Actinopteri; order Gobiiformes; family Gobiidae; genus Mugilogobius; species Mugilogobius chulae. The sequence goes on along the minus strand of CM076396.1, from coordinate 37,937,955 downwards.
ATCTTTATAGAACTAGTAACAATTCACCAAACACTGCATTTGTTTTATCTATAGTTTTTGCGTTACACAAATTCAACCAAAAAAAGAGATTTTTCAGTGCACGAACAGCTCTGACCTAATGCTTTGTCATCTATTCTTTGAAATAGTTCATTACTGCTGGTCTCTAGCGGTAAACGAGAGTAGATGTATTTAGAACAGGGTTAACAAGAAGTCAAGTGGATGTACATGGTAGACAATGAAACCAACTGGACTTTATTTCTCATAATAGACGCAGGGCAGGCTGCCTTGTGCATTTATGCATAGTATGCTGCTTATTTATTTCTGTCCTTTGAGGAAACTGCTGTTGTGATATAAACTCCTGGATAGGGCTGGGCGAATTGGCCAAAAATGCAAATCTCGATATATTTTTTCATGTCTCGATATACAATATACTGTATATCTCTCTCAATAGCTTTGAAAAGAGATTTTTTAAATGACTTTTTTTTTCTAAGCCCTTGGACTGCCATTAGAAGGTGCAAATTAAAATTTACATTGAATAATACCTTTTGGTGATGGTGATTTGGTGATTCTTAAACAAATGCATAATTTGACTGTAACTCTTTTTGACCAATTTATAGCTCTTATGACTCAAAATTACATTATCTGGATATTTACGCTATTGTCAAATCAAATGCGTATTAGTAAATATATCGATATATCGCCCAGTCCTACTCCGGGACGTTGCTATATGATATACGTACTTGGTATTCTAATTGTTTATATTTTCAAAAACAGGCCATGCAAAATGATTTTATTTAAACAGTGAATTTCTATTGTACTTTTCCCACACACTGTTAAAGCGAGACACTGGGACAACCCTGGTCCAAAACTTGGCAGCTCTGCGACAGATAAGCTAAGACACTAAGACAGTATTATGTAACAAAGTGAGCCGCTCCTGCATGCTAATGACGCCCAAGCACACAGAGAGGGCAGAAGAAACATGATCACTACCATCACAGCGTGGATTCAATGTGTGGACATGAATCAGAATGTGGACTTTATCAGTGATCAATGATGCATGGATTGTGTTAGACACGGATCCACGTGCATGCATTTTTAGAAAGAAATTACAGACAGAAAAAGAAAACTCTCATTACATGTTAACAGTCCTTTTCCTCATTCTTAAAATCCAAAGTTGAATGTTTCATCTCGTCATGTGGGAACTGTGCTATGTTCTATCTTTCCAGGACAAAAGCCTAACTTTATTCTATCACATTATCAAGTGCCAGGATAAAATAGGTTCAAATGTTCAAACTTTTTCAAGTTACTTTAATGGGGCCAAAGAAAGATCAGTGTAGTTTTAATTATTTGCAGGTGGTTGTTGTTTATTACACTGGATCAGTTTTAAATATTACTCTTTCATCTTTTCAAAAGTTCATCCAAGAAAGCCAGATCAAACTATGTTGCAACTTAAGGCAATTAAACCTTCCACACTTTTCATCACATTTTCTTGTTTTAATGCACAAAGGGCTCTTATCAAGCAATACTGACCTTTTTGGCAGTAATTTAATTGCTAAATATATATAATTTTAATTGTTATTTTGAAAGATTGTAGCAGATTCAGCCACTGTGCCACCACAGACGGCTACAGATTATGTGATTAATGCTTTAAAGGTGCATTGTGCAACTTTTTTTTTTCAAATAAAAAATTGTTTTGTAAACTCTGAAATAACTATAAAAAAGCCAAAATGTTCATAGATTTATATTTTCATAATTTGTCTTGAGTCAGTTAGTCAATTAATAACTCAGTTGTCTCTTTGTCGACTGAAATGTGTGTATTATTTTACTGGGATAAGAAGTATTTGAAAGCATATTGCAAATTAACAATCTTATTACCGGACCTGCCTTTTTTCTGTGCAAATAATTATTAACATAATCATTTGGTCTAAATATTTAATCAAATCATTAGACGTTACAAGTTTTGCAAAGGGGGCGTGTCCTTTTAGTCGGCTAATCGATCAGTAGAACATGTCTTGGTTCCAATATAGTCATATTTGATAATTAAACTTAACTAATTTATATAAAACACGTCTGAACATTTTTCTGTTGGATTGACATAATATCGTCTGAAAATCATAATTAAGATATGAAAAAAAAAAAAAAATAATAAAATTAAGAGATATCAACAAGCACTTATGAAAAAGTGTTTTCTTTTTGTCAGACAGAAGCGTTGTTTCTTTACCTGCTTTACATGTTTCAGCGACTTCCTGTAGCCTTCTTCACTGGTAAGTGTCGCGGCCCCTTTCGTACCAGATGACCCGATCCGTCCGGAAGTGTGATTAGAGCATGCACACATTGAAAATAATAATGTAAAAAGCTTGTTTTTAATCCAAACAGTCTTTATTTGTGAATTATTTAACTGTTTATGAACAAATAACAAAAAGTGTTGTTTAAAGGAACCGTATGTAAGATTTTGATGTCAGATTTCATAAACATGACCTATATGTGTCCAAAGATACACAGTCAACAAGTCCAAATATGCTTTTATTTTTACTGAAAGTCAATGTAATTTTGAGTTATTCTTAATTTAAAAAGCAATGAACATGATGTCCCTTTGTTGATGTTTACATTTATTATCCAATCAGAAAGCAGAATGAGCCTCACATGACACTCTCAGTTGGGTTGCCAGTTTGGTTTCTTAGAACCTGAAGTTAACTTTGAACCATGAGTCAGGAACATGTTTGAGTTTGAGCTGATGTTGAACCATGACGCAGACACAACTGTCTGTGATGGGCTCATGCACTTGTTTCTACACAGTTCTCATTAGGCTCCTCCCACAATGTGTTAAAAAGCAATATTTGGGAACAACCATGACAAAGAGTCAGGTGTCTTGGAAAGTGACTTTCTGGGTATTACCCATGATTCATAGCCAATCTTGTTCCTGATTGGTCAGTAGCTTCTTCAATGTATGGGCCATTTCACAATCTGGCAACCCAAGTTTATTTGTGATTGTAATACCTTTTTAAAACCACTAGTTGTGCATCTTACATACGGTTCCTTTAAAAAATCGACAAAACATTTTTTTTTTTTGAGGCACATACGGTCATGTGTGATGATGCGTTCAAAGGTTGACCGGAAAGATCAAACTCTTGTATTAAACTAGATAAACTGCTAAAAGGCTAATGAATAAGCGCTTGTGGATGACGATAGTATTGTGTGTTTAAAAAGAAGAAAAGATAGCTCTTCATTTCCGTTTTATTTAGAAAAAAAGGGAACTTCTGGTACAAAGGGGGCTGTGACAGTAAGCAGCCTACAAGACACGCCGTTACCATAACAACCAGTGACGCTTCTGAGGAAGGCTATAGAAGTAGCTGAAACATGTAAAGCAGGTTAAGAAACAACGCTCCTGTCTGATAAAAAGAAAACACTTTTTCATAAATTTAAGATAAGAAGACAAGAACTTTTCGCTGTCACTGTTGTAATTTGACACTAATGTTTTCCTCTTAGTTGGGTGTCAAACAAACAAACAAGCATTCCTCCACACAACAAAACATAAAGAATGTTCACAAAGTCATTAGTTCAAAGTTGAATTCTTAATTGACTTATGCATCAGCGCTTAAAACATCACTCTAACAAATCGACCACCAGAAATAACCATTAGAACGAGAAAAGACGACTCAGCCCTTATCCTTATGAATCATCCTAATCATAAATAACTCACTATACACTGGCTGCAGTAGATCTCTCCCACCTACAATACACTGAGGTGAGCCCCGTTATGTAACTGAGGCCGTCATAGCCTCTGAAAGTGTGGAGGTGTGAGCTCTGTAAGCAGTGGCTCTCAGAAACTTTAGACAGACAGAGAAATACTAATATCACACTACCACTGTATGGTTCCTTTTCAACCAATCAGACCAGAATTATGCTTTTTTTATTTCTATTTTAGTGTGGTTATAATAGGAACATATCAAAGAAGTAGCAGCCTACATCAACTACAATATGACAATACTCTGCTTTTAGACTATGCTTTTCAAAATAATTGTGTCTTTATGTTTGTACACAGTCAAGTACACAGATTTTTTTTTGTGTGTGTGAAATGTCAAATGTTGCTCTGTTAATGTGATTTTTCTCCAATGTTTCAACTAGTCTAATACATCCAGTTTTATTTCATTCATCCATCCAATATCATTAATAGGCTATTAGATTAAAAAAATAAAAAAAATAAATAAAAAATCAGCATGCATGCAATTTTCCTGATGCAGCAACAAAAGAGAACAATAATAATGCAGATATTGATTTTCACCATCCTACTTGCCCTAAGTTGGAAACACTGAGGTAAAAATCACGCAAAAAAATGATTATTCTAAGTGAGACTACCTATCACTGTAGTAGCCTACAGGTGGCATGTTTACTTGTTATTTATCACAATAAAGAAGTCAAATATTTATAATGTGAACACTGTAGACAAAGCATGTGCCAGAAAGTGTATTAATCTAACTGCATTAGCACAATTCTTCACTATCTTTGTATTAGAGGACGCTGAAACATCCAATGCGTGACTCTCAAGTTCAGTTTCCAACAGGAGATAATGTCCACTATAAAGTAATGAAATGATAGTCTAAAGATGGGTAGCAGAGGGCTACATCAGAACGAACACATCGACAGTAGATACAAACATTTATCTGAGTGAATGTCTCACGTTAGCATCGACAAGACTTACCAAAACTGTAGCACGTAGAAACTGCAGCCAAATCACATCTGGCGGATCCTCTTCTAACAAACCTTCACTGACTTTGGCTCACGAGAGGCGACGGAGAAGGCACGAGGGGGATGAAGGTGATGACACAGCCCGGTCCGGAGCAGGCTGAGCGGGATGAATGAGTCCTGAAGCCCCGGGCAGGGTAGTAATAACGGAGGAGAGGAGGTGGTGCTGTGGGAGTCCTCGCGCTGCCCACTGGCACTGCCTCTGTCCGCGCCACTGCTGCCGCGCACGTGCCTCCACAGAGCCACCGTGAGAGAAGAGCGCCCTCGGGTGATGACTTGTGCATAATGCGACTAGAAAGCACAAATTATTGCTGCCTTCATTTGCTCTGGAAAAGATGGTAAATTCCGCCTTTGACGTGGTAATTACCAGTGTCTTGTGCTCATGATTTTGTGGTCGTAAGTTACAAAAGGAAACTTAATAAATAAAATAAATAAACAAGGGGGAAAAAGTAAATTCTGTTTCCAAGGCCCATAAAATTGCACTACATTTTGACGATAAGTGGAAATAACGATGCCGTTCAACTTTGTCAGTCATATAGATAATTTTCTAGTTGTTAAAATACTGGAAACATATTTATTATTCTTCATTTGTGGGCATCTCGGCTGGGCATCGAAATTATTAGTTTCCAAGAAGTTTGACATGAGGGCAAGTTTATCATAATTCCTACACCAATGAAGGCAGCATAATATAACGTTTGACGATCGATGACTGCAGCGTGGAAGTTAGCTAGCTGGTAATTTAAAGTTCGTATAACAGGTAGACTAACAGTTTATTTTTAGTAAAACATAGTAAACATGATTATTATTAAGATTTTAATTTACTAAACAAGCTTGTTTTATGGTGAAATTTAGAAGGCTTTCGTCTTTGTCCAGTTGGTAAATATGGCATATGTTACCTAGCAACCACACTGTAAATCTGGTGCCAAAATCAACATAAACAACACAGGAGAGACAATGTGACAAATAATTATAACTTGCAACACGTTAATTGTGCTAAATGATTGTTTAAACTCCCAGAAACCTATGTCATTGTGTGTATATTGCATTTTGGACCCTTTTGGCGACACATATGGGATTCTGTTTTAGAATTTCAATTCCCTGTAATTTTTCACTTTAAGTTGTCAATTTCTTCATAAATTGCAACTTAATTGCTGTGAAAATATTATAAATAACAAGAATTATCACACCAAAAAGTCAAAATTAGAAAAATGTTATAGAGTGCCATAGACTGTATTAACCTGTTTTATACTCCAGTTCACAATGGTAATCAAAATTTGCCATGTTTTAGCTATTTTTGAGTAACCTATTTTAGTTTTACATTTTGTTCAGATGAAATTTTCAGAATAAGTCTCAACCTACTGTACATTATATTCTGTTGAATAAACAAACGTCAAACTGATCGAAATGGATTAAGGATGCACCGATCAGATGGATATCGATGGCCTATTGCCTATCCATGACATTTTGATGGATCAGGTTTGCTCTATGATTTTGGTTCAGTTGATATCCTGGTTGTGCCTTTACAGTTTTTCACTTTGGCACACTTGTCCATTCTAAGAGTCAATTTGCAAAACAGCTCTCACAGAATCCCAAACAGAGCTTCAGTTTTTCAAAACTTCAGCACAGGCAAAATTTTGTTTTACTCTCAAAACAGTTATTTTCCCCTCAAAATTAAGTTTTTACCATCAGAACTTTCACACATTCCCCAGGTGTTTTATGTTTTATTTGACTTTACAGCTCTGAAGCTTTAGTTCTGATCTCAGAGACAAGTGACCAAAAGTTCAATTCAGGCGGTCATTGGGATTCACACTTCACACAAATCATCTTGTATTGGATTTGTGTTTTTATCTAAAATCTGCCATATTGAAAAAAAAAAAAACACAAATGTACTTTTAGGTTCTGATTGGTCAACTGTATTCCTAGTTTATCCAAGTATTTACAGTTTAGAGAGTTGAGAGATGTCGTCCACATCACTTTGGGATGCATCTGTAACTGACAAACCATTTACATCAACATCACACTGGAAAAACATATATTTATACATTCTGTTTGAGAAATTGAGAATGAGAAAACTGTATATTTCACATTCTTGTAGTTGATTGTTCATTCTTTGTTGTCTGATCTTTCTGCTCAGGTGATTTTCTATTTTGCTGTGATGTGTGAGTTTGATAAAAGCAAACAGTGTTATGGCAAAAGTTTGTTATCGTGTGTGAACTGGTCTCTTTAGTGTTGGAGAAACAAACTCAACTCAGTGAAAATTAGAGTTTTAGATTGAGAGGTGTGTGAGCTGTTCTGAAAAAGAGTTTGAAAACCGGTGAATGAATGAAAATTGTTGCAGATGTTCTGAACACATCTTTGTTGGAATAAAGTGATCGAGCTAAACCAAGTTTCAAAAACTGTCAAAATGATTGAAAAAATCTGTAAGCAAGATATTTTTAAATGCTGTACACTTTCTCTAATCATTTCTTGGGATGCACAGATCCAGCTTTTCCAGTTCTGATACCAATTTCCATACTTTGAAATTAGGCATAGCTGCCAATACTGGATATCATCTCGATGTGGCAGGACCCACTTATCAAAACATAAGCAGTTTGGTCATGTAGTGTGATGTGTTATTTATTGTGCAATAAAACTTAACACTTCATTTGAATACAATTTCAAACATTATGAGAGGTTCTTCTGTCTATTTACAGTTTTTCTCAGTCGCTTTGACACATTTTAAAAAAAAACTTGGCTTCGCTTGATCACATATTTACACACGGTAAAGGACTTTTGTAATAACAGTTTACTTTTATCTACAAACTCACACACCACAGCAAAATCTAAAATCACATGAGCAGAAAGGTCAAAACAAGATCCTATGAATCAGAAAATCTGAGAAAAACAGATGGCAGGAAAAATAAACTATATTTCCAATGTAATGTTGTGTAAACGGCTTGTCACACAGACACTGGTCTCTGTACCTCTCAACTATCTTCAGCAAAGTGTAAATAGCTGAATATACAGCAGATGTGTGTGAAGTGTGAATCCCAATGACAGACTGAATCTTTGGTCACTTTGTCTCAGAGATCTGGACCAAGGCTTCTGAGCAGTAAAGTCAAATGAATGATAAAGCAAAGAAAACCCGAGGAATGTGTGAGTTTAAATGGTAAACTTGCTTTTGACGGGAAAATGCAACTGTTTAGAATATAAAATTGAATTTAGTTAGTTTTGAGAAATTGAAAATCGTTTAGGATTCTGTGTGAGCTGTTTTGCAATTTACTTTTAGAATGGACAAGTGCATGTGTCAAAGCGACTGAGAAAAACTGAGCACAACACAAGTCTTCAAAATCCAGCTAGTCTCATATCAACTCTCATTAGTCCTGGCCTGCCCTTCCGTTCACGCTGTCGTGTTGTGCGCTTTTACGCAGAGCGCGTCCGGCTGAGAGTGCAGTGCCATGTGGAGCTGGAGAGGAGAAGATGTTGCTTTTGTGCGCGCTGTGCGCTCTTTGGCCCACAGCGGCTCACGGAGTGGCGGCAGAAACATTTAATTTGGACGGACATACAAGTCATGTTGCTGTGACTCGTGACGCGATTTATGTGTCGACGGAACAAAGCCTGTACCAGCTCCACTTGGACTGAGCGTGGTTCGGCGTGTGTCTTTGAGAGGGCTGCGCTTCAACACAGACCAAGGTTTGTCCGCGTTTCAGATGAAGCCGCCTGGAACAGCACTTTCACCGTGAACGTGCTCCTGCCCTTTGTTTCCAACAACACCATGGTTTTGTGTGGCGTTTTGGACGATGACTGTGGTTATTGTGAAGTTCTGTCGCTGCAGGACGTGTCCACGGTCTTACACGCGGAGAGCATCTCTTGGGTCCCGTCAAAACAGGAGCGCGTCCGTGACTTTTCTGATAACTGAAGCCATGGGTCCAAAAGAAAACACATATATCCTCTCGGCCAGGGAGCAGAGCTCCAAAACAAAGAAGAGTCCCTGTGCTTTAGAAGAAGCTCGTCTCCTCCTCTTCAACACCGATGACAAACAGAGTGGGTCAATCTTCTCCTTTACAGTAGACCCCCACAACATTTGGGCGCAGGCACACAGTTTGGCAGTGGGCTTTATTGACGGTTTCCAGGTGGATTCGTTTATTTATCTTTTTTCCAACGTACAAACATCTTCTGGAAACTCGGTGCGTTTGCTTTGGCTCAATGCGAAACACAAGAGCGGCCAGGTCAAGAGCAATACTCTCAAATCTCTGCGGGGCGTCACTCTCAGCACCGGGGACCCACCGGACTCACGTGGGAAGCTCTTGGCCTCATCCGTGATCACCGGGACCAAACCGCTCGGTGGAGCGGTGTGTTCAGTGTGGATGGGTCACCCGAAAACACTGAGCTGCTCTTGTTTGATGTCAGCCCGGATCTGAGTGTCTCCGTGGACTCGGACCCACACTTCACAGTTCAGAACTCTACCTTTACTGAGCCGAAGCTCGTGAGGCCGCTGAGGACGCTCCTGAAGCAGAGCCACATGAGCTCCGTGCTGGCGCTCACACACCGGACACACTGGCTCTTCTTCATCGGAACAACGGACGGACAAATCATCAAGGTGCGTCCTTGCACTCAAAGTGCCAAATATCTCTGGTTGTTCACAAAAACTTCATCAAGTCACCAAGTCCTCAACAACAACCAAATGTCCAGTCATAAAGATCTTTTTTTTTTGCTGTAGCCTACACTATTTTAGATGGATGTTATGCTACACAGTAAACTTTAATTAAAGTTTGTTTTTTAGCTTCCCAGTGTTGAGAAATTTTAGGAGCTTGATTCCTCAAATTTCATTTATCATTTCAATCTATCTTAAGTTTTGTCTGTTAACTCATGCAGTTGTTGAACTTTCAGCTTGTCGTGGACAAAAACTATCAATCTACATGTCCAAAAGTCTTGTACAGAGCCAATGATGACCGAGAGGTTTTCCCCAAGTTACATGTGGATGAAGTGGACCACAAACATATCTATGTGGCATTTGCCAACCAGGTACAGACTAAAGTTACCTCTTGATCTAAAGCCTTACTGTCTTTCACATTAATTTTTTATACTGTATATTGTAGATTATGCGGATTCCTGTGTCAAAGTGTTCAACTTACACAACATTACATGACTGCTGGTCTGCACAAGATCCACAGTGTGTTTGGTGCAATCCCACACAGAGGTTGGTCTCTCTCTCATATAATGAAAATGCAGAATTGCTAGATATTTTTCCTTGTTGTCTCAGGTGCACATTTGAGAGTGATTGCCAAACTCAAGCTGGGTTTCCATTTCAGAAGATTTTCAGCAAGAAAAAATATTTCATTTAAATCAGAAATCAACACATCTGGTCAGGTAAAATTATAGCAAATAATATTATATGCACTGTTACATTCCAGTTGCTGTTGAAAAGATTGGTTAAATAGGTTTGCTAAAGTTTTTTATAAATATTACCAATCAATATTATATAACCATCAAGAGCAAGTTCTCTGAAGTGGTTCATGTTGTAGATTATTATGTAGATGAACTGAATGTTAGTCATAATCTACACGTCTTTTAATCACCTTTTTCTGCCCCGCTCACTTTTCTGCCCCAGTGCACTTTCTGTTTAGTTGTGCTTAGCAATTCAATGGCTGTGTTTATTTTAACTACCATTGTATTTATTAAATATTGCTCAGTGAGACAAACTAGTTTACATGTTAGCTTCTTTAACTGCAACTCAGTTACAGGAAGTGCGCTGCCAAGGAAAGTGGGTGGGGCAGAATAAGGTGAATAGTAGATTGTGTGTGAGTATTATCTGCATGGAGCCTCAGCAGCACTCCTCGACTTACTTCATTCACTTCATGCTTGGTTGGGCTTCTCCGTACAGGAATAGCATGCTAGTCAGGGCGTTTACATGGAGGCCAGGAAAACTGGATAACTAGCCTAGTCCGATTTAAACTGGTTGTCCGAAGCGCATGTAAACCCGGGCAGACCTATTGAGGAGCTGTAAACCGGTTTTCGGAAAACCAGTTGGCGCACGTGGTCCCGACCGATTGTAATCTGATTTCAGACTCATGTAAACAGACAATCGGTCTGCAGCTGGACAAATGCAACTGAGCATGCCCACAACCCCTGTCTACTGCACATCCCAGCAATAAATTAACTACAAAGTGCCTTGCACAAAGTGGCACACACAATCTCACATTTAACTCCATGTTTAACACTGTTCCAAATGTTTAAAACAACCCTACATGGTCCAGAAAAAAACCCGTGTCATTTAACAAACAGTATTACAAACAGTTAATCAAAATAAACAACTTTAACAATGTTAAAGTAGTTCAACAAATTACAGCCTCAATCATGCAGCAGTGAATCTGACACAGCCGAACATGTCTCTTCAGGGTAATCGGTTTACTCTCTCACATGTAAACAGGAGCAAAACTGGTCCAACCAGTTTGAGGGGAAAACCAAGTAGAGGACATGTAACCGCAGTGAATGACTGCGGTTACATGATCAGGGAAATCAGACTAGGCTAGAAAACCGGACTCTACTTGGTTTTCCCCTCAAACCGGTTGGACCAGTTTTGCTCCTGTTTACATGCACAAGAGTAAACTGATTACCCTGGAGAGACTGGTTCTGCTTTGTCAGATTCACTACTGTATGACTGAGGCTGTAATTTGTTAAACTACTTTAACATTGTTAATGTTGTTTATTTTTATAAACTGATGTAATACTGTTTGTTAAATGACACACAGTTTTTTTCTGGAACATGTAGAACTGTTTTAAACATGTAAAACAGTGTTCAACATGGAGATGAATGTGAGATTGTGTGAGCCACTTTATGCAAGACACTTTATAGTTCTAAAATTCTTAATTTATTCCTGGGTTGTGCAGTGGTTAGGGGATGTGAGCTGCTCAGTTGCATTTGTCCAGCTGCAGACCGATTGTCTGTTTACATGAGTCTGAAATCAGACTACAATTGGTCGGGACCACGTGCGGCGTGCGCCAACTGGTTTTCGGAAAACCGGTTTACAGCTCCTCAATAGGTCTGCCCGGGTTTACATGAGCTTTTGAAAACCAGTTTAAATCGGACTAGGCAAGTTATCCAGTTTTCCTGGCCTCCATGTAAACGCCCTGAGTGAGTGATTTGTCCTTTAAACAGAGATAAATACAGTATTGACAAGGAATCATTAGTTATTTCTTTACTCCAATTTAAACAATGTGTTAAGGATGTTGAGGCTTTTCGGATAAAGTGCTATACATTGCTAGCCAGGCCCATCACAAACACTTACTTACCCAACATTTACATCTAACAGTGTGGGCTGAGTGAGGCCTGAACCATTGACCTTTCACCGTCTTGATGCTTTTTACTATTCCACAGTTGCCTGAGATTGCTTTAAAGATAACTAATTTGTATTTTGTGTTCACTTTCCAGATCGAAATTATATTGCAAGTACACACAAGCATGGGCCCAAACAAACCAAGCAACTTTACCTGTCAGTTTTCTCAAGAGTGTAAACTCAGTGCTCCTCCAAGTTACCCACAATGCACCTGTCTCCTCAGCAACATCCAGCTACCTGCACAAGGTTTGAGCCTCCCCAAGAAAAAAAAACAGACAAGTTAGGATCAATGAGAATGTTGCAGTGTATCAGTATGTATACTATATTTGAGGAACTTGAACTTAGTGCTAATCGCTAATGGTAGCCTATTAGGGTTGGTGAAAAAGGGAAGACAAATGGCATACGTGGATATTTAACTTGTAAGTAAGCATAAACAAATCCATAAAATAAAATTGTAATATTTGCAGGTCTGAATATGGCAGTAAGAATGCAGATCCAGGAAACTGTCTGGTCAGAAAATTAAATCTCAGAAATTGTTCAGAGATCACTGGGTCACCTTCTCCTGCTTTGTATGTAGCATCATGTAGTATGCAACTTTTCAATTTTGCATGTTTTATGATAGGAGCCTAGAAGTGACTGAGAAGAATGTTTTCTGTCGTTTTCCTGTAGGTGCAGAGCATGTATTTCAGCTGGATGTGGTTGGAGCGATAATAGTTGTTCCTGGGCAAATAAAAAGCCAGCAAATGTAAGTAAATTGAAACGCATAGCAGTAGATTTAGCAATATACATTTTGTCTATGAACACTTTCAAACATTATTTTCAGAAAAGTGTTTGCCGAATTTCAAAGTCACACATGGATGCTGTGGTAAGTCTTCTTTAAACTCTCCTGATCATTTCATTTTAATGAATCAGTGTATGCCCTCAGAAGCCGAACATACATTCTGTCTCTCCAAATGTCACATCTTTCTACGGCAAAAACCACGCTCTGCTAAAAGGCCAAAACCTCAACCGTGTGACCGGTGTTCGAATTGTTGCAAGTCCAGCCTGCAGTCCATTTGAGTAAGAGAGATGAGTTTAATACTAGTAAAAATGTTTGTTGGTGCACTTTTCAGAGATAAAAATAATTTTCTTGGTCACTCATTACTACATACTGTACATATAAAGTATGCAACAACAGCAAAGCCAATAAAAACATGACACTAAGACACACTAATTGAGCTTACAGTCTTTCTTTATGAGGTCAAAGAGTTAACTATAGCTGTCATCCAGTTTTGGTAATCTCCATTCTTCTTGTAAAATATGTATAGGTGTGTGTGTGTGTATGTATGTGTAAGAACTGAATTGTCTTCTCCATTCAGATCTCCAGTGTGGAACAAGACCGGAGAGAGTCTGACCTTTCACATTCCGAGCACAGAGAACAAAGGTGTGGTCCAGGTGTGCCTGGTTCTCCCAGATGACAGCTGTCATGGCAACGCCAGCATCACCTATCGCTCCTTACCGTCTTGCAAAGACATCAAACCCAGCAGTGCCTGGCTAAGGTAAGCGCCAAATCTGTAATAGAACTTTACATTATAATTGCTTGTCCAGAATAGTCACCTGGATTTAAATAGAAATAAAATTTGTTTATCTTGGAAAACAATAAATTTATTTGCATGTCTTCTAAAATACCATTAATAATCTTATTGCTGCACATCATCTGTTTCTTTTTTTTTTTATTGAGATCAAGGAGACAATGAAAACAAACTGTTAGTCTTTTATATTTTTCTACAGACATAACCTACATTGTTGTATGAATTTGCAGTGGCATAAGTGCAATATGTTTCTGCTGTTACCACATTTAGTTTCATCCAGGGTTAGAGCAGTTTGCCATTATTTGACAATATGCTTCATGACCCAACAGCACATTTTATTGCATCACACTCTTAAACTAGAACGTCTGCCTTGTTGTCGTGTCAAAAGTATTGAAAATCAAATATTTATTGATACTAAAACTAGTATTGAAACTAGATTCTCATTTGAACAGGTATCAATGATCAAAAAAATGGCATGAACGAAACACAATTGACCCTGTGCATAGAAGCTGTTTATTTTTAAATTGCCAGACTTAAGCATTAGCATTGACAAAGAAACGCATCTTTTTATAAACACACTTTGATGAAATTTTCTTCTCATTTGTAAAGTATTTAACATGTTTTCAGAGAAAACCGCCAACAACTCACTGCTCACTGCCCGATCTTAAAGTATTTTTTCATTTTAGACTGAGGTAGTGAAACTTCAGAAATGAACTAAACAGGAAACAAACATGCCAACAGGAAGTTAAAATTTCTGAAAATAAATAAGCCAACTGACTTTTGTGCAGAGCCAATTTTAGGAAAATCTACAAATACTGTTAAGAACCAGTTCAAGACCATGGTGTTTATTTTAAAGCGTACTTTTATTTTGTGGTGAACATGTCAGTGTTGTCTAAGCCTTGACATTAGGAAGATCAGTTTTTAATTTGTTTTGGCGTTGAGAATCAAGTATTTTCCTCTGTATCAAAATTTAGTTAGAGATTGTGACAAAACTACTGCCATATCAGTGGGCCACAGAAGACATGCTGATGATAAACAAAATGCATTGTTTTTCTGTAGTTGTTAAAACATGCAGAGGAACAGCTCTGTTGGTGAAGGGTGGACTGTTGCTGCCACTTCCCAAATTTTAAATCTTTCAACACAAGAGAACTTCTGTTTTAAAGAATCACTTTAAGCCAGCTTATTCTGAATGTTTTAAACATCCATGGTTCAAAATATTCTGTAACCTTTCAATGTCTAAAGTAGTGCACATATGAAATGTGTATCTCAGACATGTTTTTTTTTTTCATTTTTTTTTGGTAATTGAATGTTTCCTCTTTATTGTTTTGACTTAGTGGAGGGAGAACTATCACTGTGGTTGGATCTCACATAGATTTAGTAGATGCAGTTGTCCACAGTCACTTCCCTCAAGAAACTCGCTCTGTACTGTCTAGCAAACCCCAGGTATGTAAAACTAAAACATTTTCTTTGTGTCGAAGAAAACATATTCATAATGAAATTCTTACAGAATATTACTTACTCGTCTCCTTCTGCTGAAAACACACTCACAAGCAGTGTATTTCTGAAAGTGGCTAATCAAACCCTGAACTGCTCCAAACCCATCACTTATCTGCCAGACCCTGTGTTCACCATTTACAACTTGAGAAGGTCAGGAAATTTCAGCATCACAATACAGGTGAGGCCCACAAAATCTATTAGTCACAAGGTAAGGATTTATGTAGTCGAAAACAAAAGCTTGAACATTGGCAGTTACAAGTGCAAAGTGAGTCAGCACTAAGGGGCCTCATTTATCAAGCCAGGTGATAAATTGCATGTATACATTGGAAGAACTTTTATGCTCTATTAGTTAGTGTTTCTTATTCTATTTACTAATATAAGCTGCACATGTGTACCATATTCCACAAAACTGATATGCACCATCTAAAATTTAGCTTTTATAGTGTGCGAGTCACAAATGTCAGTTGTGTCAGACATTTGCTCCCCTTCATCTGGTTTGCACATGAGCAATGTGCATAAATGTGATAAATGTGGCCCTAAATGTCTAGACGTTGTAACTGTGTGTGTTGTGAAATTGATATGATCTTTATTAGCTTGAAACTGAGTCATCATGAAAGACTGTAAACACGTACTTGGATGTAAAAACTACCTTTAACAGCAACTGTGCAGGAGGATTTGTTGATCTGTTACTTGAAATAGGCCGATCCAGCTTTTTCAGTATCGATAATGATTTTGATACGTTGGCTATAAGTATCTACAGATGGGGGGTTGGGGTAGAAAATTTGTGTCTGTGTGTGTTTTTATCAAAAACAAAAAAAAATGTGGTCTTGTTTCTCTAACTTATGTTTGATTACTATGCTTGTGCTGACTCTTAAAATTCATGTTTTCTATGTAGAAAGAAGCAGATAAACTGGACATTATGTTAGAGGAGCTCTCTGTGTGGGCTGTGTTTGAAGGAAAGGAGTACCACTGCATCATGGAAAATAAAGAGACAGACTTTTACACCTGTGTGATCAAGAACCCACCTAATACTGACTTTGAACACCTCAAGGTAAATCTAATTAGACCCTTTTAATTGAATTATTATTTCATAATAAAAATAAAAATCGCAGTGAGCTACTATTTTTACAATTCACAAAAATTGCTTAAAGATTACAGTGAGGTGCCTATATAAAACATCAGCTATTACTAGTGCTGAAAGTAAGGAATCTACAGTTTATTTATGATGGAAATAGGCCTATCACTAAATTTATAAACCTATAAATAAAAAAGGTAAAATATGTACGATTTCCAAACCCTTTTGAGTGCTACTTGGTGGTGGATAGCTATTGGCAGCACACAGAATATAGAGGCCAAAAAAAAAAATAGACATGATATGGAGGAGCTGTGGCTCGGTTTTGGAAGAGCTTATTCTGATCCCAGCCTCTTCACACTCGGCAGCAAACTGTCCAAGTGCATGTTACAGGTGCTAGTTTGATGAAGCCATCAGGACAACATATTCTACAAATAGCAGAAATGAGATTCTGTGCTCTCCAAACCGTATTAAATTCTGTCTGTAAAAACAATTAATAGAACCAGTGACAAAGGGCAGCCCTGCTCTGACTTACTGCAGCAATACAAATACAGCTCCTGCTCTGATCGTACAGAGACCAGACAGGCCTGAGCAAGGAACCCCGGTTCCTATAAATTCAGAGCACTTCCCATAGAACACCACAAGGGACACCGTGACCGTTGACTGGTTGGGCAAACTCCCATGAGCTCTTGAGCACTCAATGGAGAGAATAGAGCTGGTCCAATGTTCTACGACCAAAACAAAAACCAGACTGCTCCATATGAATCCAAGGTTTAATCATCGAACAGATTTTCCTCTCCACTATATGGAGCTGGCGTAAATTCAGCCTGGAAGACTGTCTGCTCCCTCACCCAACGAGCTCACCTGTTCCCTATCCCTCATCAGCAGCCACACCTCCTCCTCCAGCTGCAGCTCTGCTCCCAATCAGCCCCTGACTACAACATATAAGGCCACATGCAGACTATTCATTCTTGTTCATTCATCGATCAGCCGTGCTGCGCCCCACCTCCTCCCCGTCTCCTCCCGTAAAGGCTGTTGTCATCCTGCCAGATGAGTTGTTTTTCCTCTGCTGATGGACTCTGGGTCTACGCTCGAACACTAACCAGCTGAGGCATGTCAGTCCAGTCACATCTACAGCCTGTCCGGGTCACATCTACAGCCTGTCCGTCCATAGGAGTGGATCTCTCCTTCACTGTGGTTCTCCTCGAGGTTTCTCATTTTCCCTACTGGGTTTGGAGTTTTTCCTTGCCGAGAGGAGGGTCTAAGGACAGGGGATGTTATCCTCATTGGCCACTTTTTGGACCACCTTCATCGCCCTTGGTCTCCTCTGCATCATCATCTTCGCCCCTAGTTTATTCCTCTACACCACCAGTGTGCAGCCCTGGGGGAAGACATATATTCCAGATCTAATCGACTTAATCTGGCCGTGCTAATCATCGCCATGTCTTCTGCTGGGGTCTGACCGCCAAAGTCATGTATTCAATAAAGAATCTTCTAACACACTTTTGTTGTCTGAGTCTCTCCTGGGTGAAATACCTTAGAGTAGAAATTACTGGGGAGGCTGAATATTTGTGATTGGAACACACTCTCAGGTCCCCTTTCTTAAACAGAGGCACCACCCAGGTCAATCTCAGTAACTTCAGCCTGTGTGATGGATGAGTTTCCCCTCTGAATTCAATTTCAATTCAATAAACTGAACCACAGTATAGACATCGATTCCCATGGATGGACAGGCTATAGATGTGACCAGGACTGACGCGTATCCTGATGAAGTCAGTAGAGCAAGAGACCAGTGGAAGAGAGAAACAATTCATCTAGCAGAATGATCCAAGTGAAGCTGCAACAGCTGAAACATACACTCACCATTGGGCGTGGGACAAGGGACAACATGTGAATAGCAAAGAACAAATAATGGATGAACTTAGTATACAGTCATATGCACAGATAAACAGACGTTACACAGATAAGCAAAGGAGTTTTGTCAGGGCTTGTGAACAGACACTGACATACTCTTATGCCTCATTCATGCAAGCTCTAAGGGCAGTACAGTGTTTTGTTAATATTAAGTGTTAAGCTTGTGTGAACAGATATCGACATGTATCCTAAATTAGACCATAACTAATTCAAAGAGGAATGTATCTCTTCAATGTAGAGACTGTTCAGTTTCTTTGACTTGAGCAGGGGCTTATGGAGTGTAAAAAGGACTGAACCAAGTACAGAACCCTGTGGCACACCATAGTTTACTTTAGAACACTTTGTGTTTGATGTACATTGACAAACTGATAACTATCAGTCTTCCTCCTCCAGACTGATAGTCCTCCTCTACTGACTGCACAATCAAACCAACAATGCTTGATAGGACTCCTTCTTCAGCTAAACAGCATCCCTTCGAGGATTGCCACCGTGACAAGCATTGGAGACTTTACAACTACAGCTCCCAGAGGCCGCATTGAATTGACATTGTTCGGTTGATGGCTCTGTCCAAAACATGTGGCCGAAGGTCAAATGACTCAACAACATAGTTAATCATTGACCTTATGTGTTGGTTTTCTTATAAACAGACTTCTGTTTATATTCATACCTTGACAGTTTCGGCACACTGTAGCCTTCTTCAGAAGTGTCACTTGGTGTTCCTGTGACGTGTCTGGTCAGCTGGTTTATACAGGTTTTGGCGCCATTTTCCTACTTGGTACAGTAGGCTACAGTGTGCAGCTGAAACTGTCAAGGTATGAATACAAACAGAGGTCTGTTCATAAGAAAAACCAACACATAACTATAACAGAAGACCTAATGAATTTAATCGGATTACTGATCATTGACCACCGGCCTTGGGTATCCTATACACTGATGGACACCCTTGTGCTGTAACTTGTTCAAGTCCAATAACAAAACACCACTCAGATTAAGATCGGGGCCCATTCCTTCGAGTCACCCCACTCCACGTGTCACTGGCACCCACATGGACTCTGAAGTCCTCCAGTAAACAATAGAGTCCCCGGTTGGTGCACTATCCAGTACCCCTCCCAGGACTCCAAAAAGCTCAGTCACTCTTCACTGTTGTTTGGCCTGTAAGCCGAACACAACAACCGAAACTACTCCATGACCGAAAGCGCAGGTGACCCTCTCATCCACTAGGGTAAACTCCAACGCATGGTGACTGAGCTGGGGGACTATGAGCAGGCCCTGACCAGCTAGGGCAATGTTAGTGAAGTGGAGCGTCCCGCCCTTGTCCAGGAGTTGGGCTTCACAGCTTGAGCTGTGCGTGGAGGTGAGGCTCATAGCGCTAAAAATTCTGTACTAGCTCAGCTCCCCCGCCCCACCCCCTAGGTGACGTTACAACTAGTGGTTATGTGTGTGACTAAGTCTCCAAAGCAGCTGCCCTCGACCGCCACCTTGTCCTCTTTACAACTGATCCCCACATAACCTCTAGGGGTGGTGAGCTCACAGAATATTTTTTCATTTAAAATTTGTAACTTTGTATTTTGTCTTTACTTACATAGTCTTCTGATATATTGGTCTAGTTCAGGTGACCACAGATATTTAAAATAATGTAACACACATCTTCCTTCAGATACAAGTTGGGAACACCAAAGTGATATTGAAACTTAAGTCATCATATGAGATGCTGATTTTGCTGGTGCTTCTTCTCATACCCTGCATTGTTTTAGGTGAAATCACTATTCTATTTAAACATAGACATAGACATTTGTATAAAATCCCTGTATTTAAATATTATGTTGTTCTGTTTTAAATGATAATAATGATGTATTCTTTATTTTGAAAGTTGTGTTAATCGTGTACAAGAAAAAGCAGAACCAGCTGACCACTCGAATGAACAGTTTGATGGAAAACCTGGAGATGGACATCAGAAATGACATCAGACAAGGTGAGGGATTAAAGAGCTTACTAGAGTTCATGAAAATCAAATCCAACTGAACTGAACTGTTCTATTTTCTATTACAACACAATGAATATATTGATAATAAAAAATGTGGACTTTAAAAAGTGAATTAGAATCCACATAAACTTTAAACTGTATTGTGCCTCTGATGTCACTTTAAAAATTGTCTCTTTAATAATTAAAGCTTACTGTTTCCTCTTTTAAGGTTTTATTGACTTACAGATAGAAAATGAAGATCTTTTGGAAAATGTCAGCACTATTCCTTTCCTCGACTACAAGCATTTTGCTTCCAGAATATTTTTCCCCGAGGTCAGTTTGCAACCTCACTCACAGATAAAACTTCTGTACAAAATGCGATTATAATATGCTTTTCCTTTTTAGAGCGAAGCCCTTATGAAATCCTGTATTAATGACATTGGTCAGGTGAGACAATGTAGAATTTATTAAAAGGGTGTATTTATTTATGGTGGTGTTCATATTTTATTCAGTGTTTCAGCATAACCTGGTTTATGCTTTGATATTTGTATTTAGACCAGGGGTCTGCTTTGTACATCATTTTGTGAGTTTTTTCCTTCAGTGCTTCTCCTCCATTATTTTTCCAGAATGAGAGTTAATAGTGTTTAGAAAGACCTGACTGGCACATCCAGCATGATGCATTTAAGCGGATTGCAAAGGGATATCAGATAGAGAAAGAGCCGCACTGGAGGCTATAAAGAGCCACATGGTCCTCGAGCTACAGGTTGCAGACCCCTGATCTAGACTAATTCAAGCTGAAGATTAATATTCAAATTTCATATAATTCAAATCATCAAAGACATTTGTTGGCTGCTTGAAATACTGTTTTGTTTCAATAAACGTGTGTTTCTTTATTAGGAGCAGGTCCAGCTTGATGAATGTTGTCAGAGTTTGTCTAAATTGATCCGGGATCAGTTCTTCCTTACTTCTATGATTCACACACTGGAGGAACAGAAAAACTTCTCCATCAAAGACAAGTAAAGGGATTACTATTTTTACATGTACTTTATTAAATGTATTAATAACCCTGTCATTGCTTTAGTGTCCACCACCATACTCACCAATAGCACAAAATGTGTTTATCTGTCTTTATAGCATGGGTCTCCAACCTGTAGCTCACGAGCTACCAGTAATCCCACCACCTTCCATATAGCTCCCCAAAAGATTTTGGAACTATGGATATTATACTTTTATATTATGATTGTAAATGCAGCTGTAGATATCTAACTGTGTGCACTTATAAAAGATAGTGATTAATGTTTCACTTAAACACCTCACTGTGCCCCATATAAGCTTCAGTTTTTTTGCGAGCGCTAAAAGAAGTAACTCACTGAAATTTTTATTTCAATAAAGTAGCTCTCCAGGGGAAACAGGTTGGAAACCCCAAGTGTCGATCATATCATGTCTGTTTGGTTCACGCATGTTTGAGTAATCATGTACTCACATCCCAATTGCAGAATAGTACAGGATTATGCATGTCTGAGTAATCCTGTACTCTTCTGCAATTGAGATGTGAGTACATAAAAATCCTGCTCATAGCTTTCTATTCACTTGCAATTATTAAAAAAAAAAAAAAATGTAGATTTGAAGAAACAAAAACAAGCATGTGACATTTTGCTCTTACTTGCTGAAGGTGTACGCTGGCGTCCCTGCTCACTGTAGCACTCCACAGTGACCTGAGTTACCTGACTGAAGTGATGGAGGTGTTACTGAAGGACCTGATGCAGAAGAACAGTCACACTCAGCCAAAACTCCTCCTTAGACGCACTGAGTCCACAGTGGAGAAACTGCTCACTAACTGGATGTCCATTTGTCTCTACGGCTTTGTCAGGGTTGGTTTCAGTTTCACAATTAAAGGTCGAAAGTAACTGTGTCTTTAAACACTGCAAGAGTATTTCACGTAATATACGGTGAAGAAAATAAGTAATTGATCCCCTGTGAGTTTTGTGATTATAAGTAATTCCAAAAGAGTGTTTATTTATTTATTTTATTTATTTATTTTTTAAGATATGCCTTTAAAAGGTTTCAGGAGGCATAACAGAATGTTCTATGGTCAGACAAAATTCAAATTGAGCTGTTTGGTCTTAACTTGACTCAAGCTGGCTGAGACCATCCCAACAGTGAAGAATGAAGGGGGAAGCATTATACTTTGGGGGTGTTGCTTTTCCAAAGGGACAGGCAGGCTTCATTGTAGAGAAGTTTGAACAGTGCAATGTACGGCAATATTTTAGGTGAGAATTTAAGCTTTCCTGTGAGTCCACCCAAAGCACACTATCAAAGCGACCAAGTTCTGGAAGTAGAAAGATCACGGAGAAGCCCAGTCAGTCTCCTGGTCTTAATACTATTGAAAATCTACGAATAGAAAACTGTAGATCCATGTTTCTGGAGGACAATCTCACAACATCCAGGATTTAGAAAGAATCTGCAAGGAGCAGTGGTCAAAAATTCCTAAAGAGATGTGTGCGCACTAACCATAGTTTCACAGGAAATTATTAAAACGCTATCTTGTTTGGGCAATACGTATTTCCCTCTACAAAACACAAACAAAAATAATAACTTTATAAAATATTTGTGTTGGTTGGAGCTTTGGTTCTTTTTCTGTCTGTGAAGTGTAAAAACAAACTTCCTAAATATAAAAAGCCTCTCACTGGTTTGAAAGTACTAGAAAGGGCTAAAATTCTTTAGCATCTCAAGCTTTTGGATTGAGTAACTGTTTTTAATTGATATGGTTGTTTGATGGTAAAGATAAAGAGCTTTTAGAATATAGCATGCAAGAGTTGCTGGCTTCTTTCAATATGTACCTTGTCCTATCTGTTGCAGGAGGGTGTGGGGCAACAACTGTTTCTCCTGGTCAGTGCTCTCTCTCAGCAGATCTCCAAAGGCCCTGTAGACTGTGTGACAGAGAAGGCTCTATACACTCTCAGCGAGGACTGGCTTCTGTGGCAGGCCCAGGACTTCCAACCACTGGTAACAAACACAAGACAGTCTGAATATTAGGTCTGTAGAATTTTAACATATTGTCAATGCCAAGCTTGTTAAGGGACTATACTTGAGTTTTACAATAAAGTAACTGAAACTAATTTCCTCCCTAGGTATCTATTCAGTTGAAAAATTTGTCTACACTGTCCTGTGTCTGTCTAATAATGTCTCGTTTGCTCACTAAACTCCACTAAGTTTTAGTGTTCTTGTTAGTATCGCTCTAAACAGCTATGAAAAAAGCTTAAGACAGGTAATGGTGAGCAATTCAGAGAATCAGAATGCATTGGGTAAGTGAGCAAAACATGTAGGCAGAAGTAAGAAAGTTAAAATGAATTATTTCTCTTTTAGATTTCTCGTTTAGATTTTTAAGGAAGCAAAAATCGGGTTTACCTCTAAGGCTGTGGTAGTACTTGGATGGGAGTATGATAGGACCAAATGTCACAATTGGGTGGTAGTGCATACTTGTGTTGTGTCCTTTAGACACTTCGCTCACCTTACCTCCAGTGTCTAAGTACACTGGTGTATGCCTATTATTACAGTGTTTTCTGTACAGCTGTATCATATTCATTCCTTCCTAAAAATATAAATGTCTATAGTCTCTTTAACCGCCACTATCTACACCAAATAAAACAAACAACATAGTGATCATTTAACGGTCTTTGATGATTGAGGTTGATTCAAATACTTGTTTTTTTAGTTTTAGTCTGACCCAGCTAAGTATTACTGCCAAACTGTTATGTGTTGCAGTATCACATCACGTAACAAAATATACTGCAATGAACACAAGTCATTTAATCACAGATATAACTTAAAATCTAAAAAGTACATAAAAGTAATCATTTTAAGTGTATTTGTATGAATGTCTTTAAAGGTGGTTAAAAATACAAACAAACAGAGCTAAGCTAAAACAGGAGCTTCTCATTTCATGTTGCCTAAATCTTAGCTAGGTAGTGGGGAAAGCATAGACATTAAATTAATTATATGTCTATGGGGGAAAGGGTGTATGTAGTATGTATATATATATATACTTATATATAACACACACACAATTATATATAATATACATATATATACCACTTATATATACTATATATACACACAATTTTTTAAAGTTAGTCACTCAGAGGAAGTACAAAGACTTCTGAAACCTGTAAACCACTGTTTCAGTTCAGCTGAATTGCATTGTGATACTAAAGATAGTGAACTTTGCCAACAGCAGCTGGAGAGTTCTATGATAATTTGACAATTCTAGATGTTTATGTCTGGATGAAGCTTTGTTTAAAATTTCGACACATAATAGTAGTGAAGCCCAGTTCTCAGAAACATACTGTTGGGGGAGGTTAAAACCACAAAGCTTGTTTCTGGTTTGAGCAAAAGATTGGGCACACTTTTGACTCACATCTGAACCCAAAAGAGTTGCTTAATGTTTACCACAATACAAGCAATAGACAAATGAAATTAGTGTATACTAACCAACTGTTTGGCAGTTACAAATGGTTTCAGCCACTTAAATTTATTATTTCTGACGCCATTGATTGGCGGTTGTTTTATTTGTGCTGCTTAGGGCATAAAAATCAGTAGGCTACTGATGAGATGAAAGATATGTTAAGTTGACAAAACTGCTAAGACAATGATGAACAAACACACTACGTATGTACAATACAACAATATCTTAAAGCCGTGGTTCAGTGAGAAATGAAGTTAGCCGAATGCTAATCTGGTGAAAGGGAAGCTGAACATTAAATCAACTTTGCATATGATTGCTGACAATATTGAGTTGATATTAAGTTCCAACAGCAAAGCCTTAAAACTTGTGCAGAATAATTATGTTATTACATTTTTTTTCCTGGAATAATGTATTGAACTACCGCAGTCTTTATGCAATAGTCCTCTTCCATCTCCATCCTCTTTGCTTCATTGTCTCTTATCTAATCTCCTGCTTCTCTGTCCTATTTTGCTCCATTAGTGAGTTGACTTTAGCCACATCAGCACAGAGAGAGACATATGACCCAGAGAAGAGGGGAAGCAGCTCTTTGAAAACCCTCTGTGTTTTGGAGCACCACCACAGCCACATTATACATACCAATAAAACACCAGTAATACATCAAAATGACTCAAGCTGCTAATGGAGCTCTCTGCAGATGCCCACAACGACTAGCTCTAGCACTGATGTGAGAATAAATGAATTGTTTTGACAAAATAGAAAAGTAATATGTCAGAAGCAGTTACAATCAGCTTTGACTTAGAACTGAGCTGCTAATATAGTTTTTTCTGTAAGCGATGATACACGCACAATTCTTCATAGGCTAGTCTTCATTTATTCATGTTTAATGTACAGGAGCAAGTGGAAATCTGAACCTCATCGATAAAATTGGTGATCCCAGACAAGGCAATATATTTTTTGTTCATGTTTAATTCAAATTTCTATTTAGGCAAGCAAATTTGGAAGCTCATTGTACACATGTTCAACATCCCGATACAGTGAATCATTTATTAATAATTTATTTTGTTTTTAAACTGTACATTGAATAAAAAGTGAAGTATATTACAGCACTATCTTGCAGAATGCTCTTCTGTCAGATTACAGTTTTTTTCAATCGCTTTGACATAGTTCTCTTTTCTAAAAATCACTTTGTGGAACAGCTCAGACAGAATCACAAAATCAGCTTGAGTTTTCCTGAACTAAATTTCAGCTCAAGCTAAATTCGGTTTTACATTCAAAACAGTTACATTTTTCAGTTAAAAGGACGTTTTACCATCAAAACTCTCACACGTGCCAACTGTTTTCATGCACTCTATGATTCATTTGACTTTACAGCTCAGAAACTTCTGCTCTCAGACACAAAGCGACTAAATCGTCACTTCAGTCTGTCGTTGGCATTCAGACTTCACACAAATTAATTTGTATCTGGATTAGTTTTTCACTTTTTTAATTTAAGTTCAGGCATATTTGAACGAAGAAAAACTAAAACATGAACATACATTTAGACTTACTACTAATTTGCGATTGTATTTTATATATTTTATTTACAGTTCACTAAAGATGGTTGACAAAGGTCGTCCCATATCAACACTTTGTAAAGCATCTGTGTTACTGTGATGTTTGTAGATAAAAACAAACAGTGTTATGACAAAAGTCCTTTACCAAGTGTGAACCGGTCTGTAGTGTTAGGAGAAAACTTAACTCACTGAACAAGTGAGTTTAGAATGAGAGCTGTGTGAGTAGTTGTAAGAAAGAGTCTGAAAACTGTGTGAATTAATGAAAATTGTTGCCAGTGTTCTGCATATCTCAGTCTTTGTTCAGATAAATGTTGGAATCAAGTGATAAAACCAAGTTTAAAAGCAATTGAGAAAAACTGTAAATAAATAAAGAACATAATCTGGGAATCTTGTTTTATGCAGAAACTGAAGGTGTTGTTTGAGGTGGGCAGTGATGGAGACACGTCGGAGCCTCTGGAGGTGGTGGCTCTCACCTGCGACACTGTGGACCAGGTCAAAGACAAGATCCTCACCACCTTTAGGGCCAAGTTTGGGTTCATGTATAATGTCCCCATCAGAGAACTGTGCATCGGTAAGGCCCCTACTGATTCTGTTTGAGTTTTTTTTTTACTTTTTGATATACTGAATGTACTTGTCTTGTCAGAGTATGTGAGAGAAAAAGCTTCTCTTCGTCTGGAAGAAGTGGATCTAAGTTCAGAAAAACTTGGGGATGTGACTATGCTCAACACTATGAAGCATTACAAGGTCAGATATTACAACGTACTGGTGTAAGTGAACTTAAGCACTTAATTTTTTTACAGCGTACATTATTTACACACTTTCTAGTCACACTTGTTGATAGAAGCAACTATGCGACTTGAAGTGGCATATGCACAGAGGTGCAGCCATGTTATGTCTATTCCAAGGCAGCTCTGGCTTCAAGAGTCTAGAACAAGTCAGTCTCAAATTTTGTAGCACCTTAGATCATCATTTTCCACTAGTACGCAACAGTTTTTAGCAAATAAATTAAGTTTTAAATAGATTTAGTTTCTTCCTCATTCACGCTGAAGCAAAAACTGACTGAGGAAGGAAACAGCAACATTTCTCAACTCTGGTTAGTTTGTCGCATCCTGTTGTTGTGCAATTACCCTGAGTGTCAGATACTTTTCTCTGATAAACTTTCAATAGAGAGGAGGCATACACTGAGTGCTCCTCTCTGATGCAGAGGAGTGGTCTTAATGGACGTCTAATACAATCAGAGCAGAGCAGTGCATCATGGGAGTTTCCTTAGGGCTGACACTGTTCCACCAGGCCATAATATTTATCTAAATATCAAAGGTCCACCTGAGAATTGGCACCAGCAGCGTACAGAGTTCTTTATGCAGTGGAGACTTGGACAGAAATGAAATGCACTGTAATATAGGAATTACAGTATATCAGACATGTCCAAACTGCAGCCCGGGGGCCAACTGTGGCCCTTTGACCAATTTTTGTTGGCCCTCAGACTCCCAGCTAAATTGGCTAAATTTCTCAAATAAGTGTACATTTACTGTCAAATTTGAACAGTTGTGCTGAGATTGAGAGATTGAGAATTGAGATAAACATTTTTAGGTGAATGTGCTTTTGCAAACCAGACCAACATTGTAAATAGGAATTTGATCTTAATGTTTTGCCTGGTAAAATAAAGGTAAATAATAATAAGAAGAAATAAATCTAAATTTGATCTGTAACGCCTTAATAAAACTGTGATGGTTTATCAAAATAAAATCAAATGCAACATTATGAATGATTCACTTTATTTCTATACATTATGTGGCCCTCCCTTCAATATATATTTCAAAATACGACCGCCTCTGGAAAGTTTGGACACGCCCAGTATATACTAATACTAATTATACTAATTCATTTTTACAGCATGGTCTAAATTTATCAAACACATGCTAATGTGCAAAAACCAGGGGAGCAAAACCTTTACATAGCAGACATTTTTCTCTCACACAGACACTAAAGAGACAGAATCTGAGGTGATGTAGATCTGTATGTGTGCATGTTCCAATATTTAATTGAATGCAAAACTCTCACAAATAACATAATTTTTTTTCAGTTTGCACTCGCAATTTAACCCCTGACTTGATAAATCAGGCCCTATGTGTCTTGGCTGTTCTCGGTGACAAAACAATTTAGAAGTGTTACATGTGAAACATCTGCTCACAGAAAATGATTGTAATAGTTTGTGCTTGAAAATGATAGAGGTTGGAGTTTAAAAGTGGTTTGCTTGTAAAGGAGTTAGTTCCATTCAACTTGTAGAGTTCTCTCTGACTTTTGGATACATTTTGTCTTTCAGCACCTCTTTAATGACTATACTTAAAAAGTATTTTAAAAAAAAAGCATAAACAAAAACCTACTTAATTTTGAGCAATTTGTTTTTTCCGTCTTATAATATATATTCATTTATAATATATAATTATAAATGAATGCACACAAATCTCCCATTCATCTAAGAATGGTCTAGTGTATTTTAGACAAAGGACTAAATGTCTCTCAAACTTTGTCCAGATGACAGCTTTGAAGCGTTTCGATGTTGTGTGTAATTTGACAAAAAAAATGACTTGTATACAAAATATTGTTCTCTGCTCTGACAGATCCCGGATGGAGCCACCATCAAAGTACTTTCACGAAAATCTCATGCTCCCCTCAGTTCTCAAGAAAGTGTCAAAGGTAAATAACCTCCACAATATAAGTACTGTTAAAATTTTTAATTGTGTAGATTAATCAAAAATCTTACTCTAGATGACCAGGACTTTTCAGGGAAATATTTTCACTTGGTAAGAGATTGGTAACATACTCATGTTTTCATCGAATTATTATGAAAAGCAAATTTTATCTGTGCGGGTTTGTTCATCAGATTGACCCTGATATAGTGGACGAACTGAAAAACCCAGAGAGGAAGAAGTTGAAGTTAAAGGAAGTACACCTCACAAAGCTGCTGGCCACAAAAGTAAGAGGAACTGAGCTAACAAAATACCATTTGTCCAACTGCAAGTGGGAAATGAAAAAGAGCTTTGTAAAACTCAAGCTATATTGTATCGATAAAAATAATATGACTCCTGTTACAATGTTTTCCTCTATAAATCATTGTACTAAAGGCATACAGTAAGGCATAATTATATTTTTCATCTTTTTAGATGCAGTTTGATGTTTACTTTCAGTTTACATATTTGATTTGCCAGAAGCAGTGTTGGGAGTAACTAGTTACTTTTGTAACTAGTTACTATAATATATTCCACTTTTCAGTAACTAAGTTGTGTAACTCATTACTTATAAAAATGTTGATAATATTTACATTTACATTTACATTTACATTTACAATCTGAGTAACTCAAGTTACTTTCATATAAACTATTTGCTTTTATATTCTATTGAAAACAACACTTCAGGACCAAAACACCACTAAAATACTGTCTGTGAGTTTAAGGTGAATCAAATATTGGGAGGAAAATGTGTTGTGACATCACATTTAGATAAATGAACCAGTAAACAAATGAAATATTACAGGATTAGTCTTATACAATGTGTTCACAAATGTGTGATGAGCTTAAAGTAACTCAAAGTAACTCACAGTTGTGTAACTCAGTTACATTTTGAGACAGTAATATTGTAATACAAATGTATTACATTTTTCTCCCTGTAACTAGTAATATATAATGTATTACAATTTTACCCAACACTGGCCGGAAGTGAACTAATTATTTTTTTCTTTCAAACATGCAAACATTCATTACAAGTCGTATATAGTGATGTTGGAACAGCACAAATCAGAATGAAAAACATTGTACACAGACTTCCACATGTTTAAATAGAAATGGCAAGAAGAATATGGCATAAATTCTCCCCACGATTTACTCAAAACAATTTGATAATTTTTTTAAGCTTCCGTTACGGGTAACAAAGTCTCCAATAAGCTTGCAAGCGTAAAGTACCCACCATAGCATTTTTCATTGTGTTCTTAGTTCGTCAATACAATTTCACATTACTCTGCATACTGATTCCACTGCTCTCTTGTTTTTACTTCTTCAGCACTGCCTCCCTTGCCAGTTTAAAGCAGAATCTAAGGATTTATTGTCACCCTAAAGTGAGCAAAATACGTATGTATTACGTGTGTTTTCCTGCAGGTGGCAGTGCACTCCTTCGTAGAGGAACTGTTCAGATGCATTTGGGGCCTTCAGCACAACAAAGCTCCGCTGGCTGTTAAACACTTCTTTGATTTTCTGGACGCTCAGGCTGAAGACATAAAGATCACCGATCCGGACGTGCTGCATATCTGGAAAACCAACAGGTGCAAAATAAATACAACTTGTCTATAGTTTTATTTCACTTACAATAGTCTGCAAATTATCTGCAAATTATGTAGTTGAGATTATTCAAACACACACTCACACACAAAGACATGGTTTATCAAATATTCAGAGGCTTGATATCAGTCATCAAGATTAAGTATCTAGATTTGCAGCACTATATTTGGAAAATTAATTCTGTCAATTTAAATATATAATAATTCAGACGATATAAATATAAAGTTTATATATATATATTATATATATATAGAGAAGGGAGAGAGAGAGAGGAGAGAGAGAGAGGAGGAGTATAGATATATATATATATATATATATATATATTATATATATATTTATATATATATATATTTTTTTTTTTTTTTTTTTTTTTTTTTTTTTATATATATCACTCTTCCCACTCTTCTCTTCTACAAAGATGCATTAGCCAAAACTAATTAAAAAGGTTAAAAGAAAAGTAAAGTTGAACAAACTGATAAACAGCTCACTGACTACTGATAAATATACTGTATCTATAATATATCTATATCTGCACATGCTCTGTATCTGTACGCTTTCCCGCTCTTGTTTAGAATGTTCACTTCTAAAATACGGGCCATGGCCCTGGCCTGTTCCACTAATCTTTTGCCTAGCTCCTTCATCACTCTCAACAGCACAGTTGACCACATGTGGTACTCCCTTTGCCACCTGATTCGATGGTGACCAGTGTTACAGCGGTATGGATCAAACTTGGTTGTCTTGTGGAAGTTTTGTGGTGTGGCTAGCTGCTGCTTGGCTAGCATGGAAGCCTGGTGGTTCAAGACTCATCGACAGACAAATCTATGACTGAAAGTGTTTATATTCTACTTTAGCTGTGTCAAGCTCAAAAACACAATGGAGCACTTCCTGTGTTACCACTTAATGACATCACAAGGTGTAACAGATTGTTTGCAGTTTGCTAACAATCTGTGAATGCTGTCTAAATAAGCACAAGTTGTGTGCCAAGCATGTGGAGAGTAAAAAACTCCTGGTTTATTGTCTCCTTGCATGACATTGTTGCAAGGAGAAAAAAAAAGTATAATAAAAGCCTTTTTAAATAACAACCACTCATTTATGTTACTACTTGTCTTGAGTCTTTGTTAAGGTACCCTTAATTGTCACATTTGCATATGACCCCTCCTTCAGTGCTTCCTCAGGAGCAGTGAGTGCCACAGTGCCGCGCTTGGTGACATATCTTTAGTTCTTCTTGCTAGGCTTGGTCAGGACTATTGTAGCTGGAAGATATTTCCTTAACATGTACATTTTGGTTGTGTGAGCAGTTTACCTCTGCGTTTCTGGGGTGAACATTCTGAAGAATCCTCAGTTTTGTCTTTGACCTGGAGAAGCGCCCTCATCTGGACGGCTGCCTCTCCGTCATCGCTCAGGCCTTCATGGACTCATTCTCCCTCAGCGACACCCAGCTCGGGAAAGTGAGTCATTTACAATTCAGTTCTACTAAAGAGACAACATGTAATTTCATGGACGGGAAAATGTATGATTCAAATGAAATACGTTAAAACCCCACTTGGGAACATTGTTAATTAGGGATAAATACATTTTATGCCACAAAGGGAAGAAACAGCTAAAGGAACAGATTTTCCATAAAAACATACAAGAGAAGGCCCTCCTCGTGGCCAAATAATAGTCAATTTTGTGATCATGCAAGGTTAATCAAAGCAAATAACCGTTATTATTTGTTTAGTGTACCGAATACATCTAAAATACAAAACCATGCTTTTATTTAAATCTGTTTTTCATCAAAAAAGTTACATAGTGGGTTACTGTTATTGTTACACATTCCCACACGGTTCAGTAAATCTAACTGTGCATCCAAACACCTTCTTCCTCAATGAAAGTCAATTAGAAGAAAGGAGGTATTTTTAACCATTTTGGATGCAGCATAACAAACAAAAATCAAGCTTCATTGTGCCCCGAGGTGGTTAGAAGAACCAAAATTTGTATTTCTTCAAAATAAAGTAAAGTAATGATTCGAGAAGTCTTCATGTAACATCTGATTTGTATTTGAAGTCTGTATATTTGCATTATAGAAATATATAATAAAATCTGGTCATTTTCAAGGACAGACTCTAGGAAAAAAAACATGACATACTGTAAGGCTTTTATCACTTGTATATTTACGTTGAAAGAGTAATGTAATTTCTGCCCTATTAAGCAAATGAATAAAAGCCGCACCCACTAGATTTAAGTAAGAAAAATGATAAAGTACATATATAGGCCGCACTTGTCAATAGTAAGTCTATGAAAATCTGTAATTTTGCTGCATTGCCTTATACAGTAAGCCGCATAGTTCAAAGCTCATGAAAAAAGTAGCGGCTTATAGTCCAGAAATTACGGTAATCTAAAAGTTTACTCTGTACTGTTTCTTCAAAGTCTATAGAAGCTGAAGTAAAAGTTTGGTGCAAAAAGGTAGTCTGAGAAGCATCAGTTCTTGCTAATTCTTGCAAATGTAACAGAGTACCACATCTGGCAGCCCTATTATACACTCTCATACCCTGTGGTCGTGTGTTGTTCTCTGATGTACTTTCACATGCTGTTGATTAAAACCAAAGATTCAGTGTGATTCAAAAACAGACCTCTTTAGTTAAATATATTATGGAATTATAAGTTTTTAAATATATCCTAAAACATTTTTTTTTCAGCATTTGTATTTTAGAAACATTTACGGTTCAAACCTTTCTGAACTGCTATTGAACTGCTTTGTATTGTCTGGAATGTTCCTCAGAAAAGCTTAACCAGTGATTTAGATTAAAATATTCTTTCCTCTCTACAAAACTTGGCCTGGTATTACTGTTTTTTTCCACGGAGATAGATTTAGTGACGTTTTCTGACCTGGATGCATAAGAAGAAGAAGACACAATAATTTTAAAATATCATGGCTGGATTTTTGGTGATATATGTTTTTTTTCTTTAGCACACCCCAACCAATAAGCTGCTCTATGCCAAAGAAATTCCTAAATACAAACAGGAAGTGAAGGTGTACTACAAGCAGATCCAGGATCAGCCTTCGATCACTGATTCAGATTTCAGAACATTTTTACAGAACGAGTCAAAGGTGAGAGTTCTCTGATTTAAATCTAAACTGTGAGATGCAAAAATAAATGTTTTTTTTTATTATTGTAGAAACATGAAAACGAGTTTAATGAAGCTGCAGCATTGAAAGAGCTCTACAAATTCATCCAGAGATATTTCACAGAGGTCAGTAAAATTTAGATATTATTATCACATCAAGTAACTCCACTATCAGAAGACAACCAGTTAGCTTTCCCCTGGTCTGCACATCATGCTAGATAATTTCTAACCAGGAGACATCTTATATTTCTAATGGCATGGTGACCAAATTTTCTAAATTACAAACAGCTACATGCTCGGGTTGACCCAGTCTCCCCTGGTGAGCTGCACTCTTGAAACAAAAATGCTAGTGAGCTAATGCTAACAATAACTTGAGCTGATATGGCTTACCAATAACAGCTTGTTGGGAAAAACATTAACCCTTATCAGTGTATTAGTGAACTAAAGTTTTGGCTAAAATAACTCTACCGCTAAGAAAATGTGAACAATTCAAAGAAGTTGGACAGCTACAAACCCTTGTTGTAGAGGATAATAATAAAATTTTGAAAGTAAATAGGAGAAAAAATGCTTGGTTGTTACACAATTTACTCAAGATCAATTTAGTTTTCATCAGAACTGTTTTTCTAAATTATCATGACCTTTTGACACAGTTTGAGCTAGCTAACACTTGATATCTGAGCCCTGACCTACTTGTAAGGTATTTTGTTTTTAAATGGTCAAGCTTTAACGTTAGCATCTAGACACAAACATTTTATTAGCATGTTTTGATCCTTTGGTTAAGTTTTTTCCTAAAGTCTGAGTAAACCAATCACAACTCACTGTTCAGTGAAGGATCTTACAGTATTTACTCATTTTAGATTTTAGCAGTGAAAACCTCATAGAAATGAGTGGAACTAAACAAGTCAACTGACTTCTGTGTTAATTGGCTTTTTTGTAATTAGAAACTAATCATCTAGAGCATTTTTGAAAATACATTCCTCAAAATTATCATAATAGGAAAATGTCATTGGGATGCTGGTACACCTGCCGGGACCTGGGTCTCAAAACTGGTCGTCACCTTGGACATTACTTATTACTTAATTATATTAAATAAAATCATCCAATCATCAAGTACAGTTGTGCAAAATAAACCTTGTATTATTATTATTATTAGTAGTAGTAGTAGTAGTAGTAGTAGTAGTAGTAGTAGTAGTAGTAGTAGTAGTAGTAGTAGTAGTAGTAGTACCTCCAAGGTTAACTGGTATGTGTTCCATATTTGCAAATGAAGCCAACTCAGAGGATGAAAACTGCTGCAATTCTGTGGGACAAAATTTAAAAATAAACGAGGAAAAGCAGTGCATGAGACTCGCTTCTGTAAAGAGAAGGATAAGACCCCTTCTGAGGAAGGTACAAAAAAGATAAGATAAACAGTGTGACATTTGTAAGAAGGTGTTCACAACATCTCGTGGACTAGTGCTTCATCAAACTCGGTGGTGCAAGAAGAAGGTGGAGACATACAAAAAGAAGGAACAGGAGAAACATTTCCAATGTGACCAATGTTGCAGATCATTTGACACTGATCTTGGCCTAAAACACATAAATCAAGATGGTGTACAGCAGGAAAAGTAGAGAGAAGTAGGAGGAACCAAAGAGAAACTGCAACAAAAATTAAATGTGATTCTAAAATTGATGACATAAATAGTTTCGAGACACTTAAAAACTATGAGTGTGTGAGAGAATTCAAATATTTGGGACAGATAATAAAAGATGACGGTGACCACCAAAGAGAAATTAACCAGAAAATAGCTGACTCGGGTAGACGAGCGGCTGAATTGTCAGTAATTTGGAGTTCTCCAGAGTATAAAATAGAAACAAAAGTGGCACTATACAGATCTTTAGTGCTTAGTGTTTTATTGTATGGCTCGGAGACATGGGTCATTAAGAAAGAGAGTAAACTCAGATTGGAGGCATTCCAAAACCGTATTCTGAAAAGGATAACTGGTGTTAGTATAAATGCTCATGTAACATCTGAAGAGCTAAGGAAAAGGTGCAAATGTCCAAGAGTTTTGAGCACCATTGCAAAAAGAAGAATGAAATATTGGCGAAGAATAACTTACATGGAAGAATCAAGAATACAAAAAGTGATACTTGACTGGAAACCAAAAGGGAAGAAACAGGAAGGAGGGCAACGAAAGCAATGGCTAAAACAAATAGAAGAAGATGCAAATGTTCAAAATGTGTCATTGGTAAAAGTAAGAAATCTATCCGATGAAGAATGGAACACATTTCTTGAAGCCCTGTAGACATATCCCTAAGCCCATTCTACAGAGCCTCTTTGAGTTTTTTTTAGCAGGTGAGACCATTTTAAGATCTGTAGGTCAATTCCTGCAGTACCCGGCCATGCTCCTCGACCGGGTCGCTCCCCTCCTTCTAGATTACTAGAAGCTCGCACCTGTGCATCTTCCACCAGACACAGGGAAGTGAGACGGGATTCTCTGGCAAACAACACCAAGCTGGAGTCAACCGTGAGACAAAGCTTTTTTTCTCATTGGGAAACTCTGGGCTAGGATAACAAAAAAAAAAAAAAAAAAAAAAAGTAGTAGTAGGAGAAGAATAATAAATATAAACTTTATAGAAAGTATTTTTCCCCTGTGCACTATCTCAGTTAAATGTGATGTCCATTACTTTGTGACTCTTTCTGAAGACCAAAAATATTATCCTTAAAAGGTTCTTACTACCAAAAATAAGCCCGAGATGGAGAGGAAATGTTACTTGTACGGTAAATGTTTTGCAATCAGCTTTTTTCTCACTCACTTCTCCTTTACTTCTCAGAAACAATACAAATGTAGTGCAAGTGCAACATTAATAAAAATATTTTTATGGTCTGTGAGCAGCAGTTGGACATTTCCCCAATTAATATTGATAAAAGCAGAAAATATAAAAATATTAAAATAGTGGTCAATTTGGTTCATCCGCACTTTGATTAATTTGTTTTAAATGTACCTGATAATTCTATTTATTATTGCATTGTTGACTACTACATCTCATATGCCACAAATATTTGGATTGTATAAACAGTTCATAAGCATTGTACTATGTTTTCATTTAGGAGTTTAGTTCAAACTACCACATTATGGGTATTATGCTTGTTTATTACATTTCCATTTGTAAATTGATTGAGTCGGAACAAATCAATACTAGAGAAAACCCTGAAGGCAAAAGTCATTGCAGCAGTGCAGGATTTCATATGCAGTTTGTTTATTTTGACTCCAGTTAATTTTACCAAAAATAAACATGTCAAACTTAACCACTATCTCTATTTTTTCAGATTCAAGAAAAAATGGAGCAAAGCGGTGTCCCTTCTGAGCTGAAGAAAACAACTACATCATGTCAAGAAGTTATTTGATGAACTTAAAAGCTGCACCTGGAACTAACTTAACGCTTGGCACGAGGACACAACGCAAACATCCCACAATGCCTACTGTTACAGCCAGCTGTGATCTCTTAACTTTTTAACGTTTCAAAAATTTAGGAACAAAGTGTACAATAAACCCCTGAGAAAAACTTTGTTTTAATTTCTTTGATAAAAAAATAAATACTAAAATGTCATTTACATACATAACATGCATGCTCCTACATACACAGGGCCAGCCAGCCCTAGGCATAGGCGAACTAGGCTGTTGCCAAATTACAGCTTTAAAAATATTAAAATCAAGTTCTAGCATTTATAAGCAGAAGTCTTCAAAGTAGTCATCTGGACAGTGTTTCCGAAGATCAAGACGTTTCGACTCTCATCCGAAAGTCATTTTCAATCTGATCTCATTCAGTTTGAAAATGACTTTCGGATGAGAGTCGAAACGTCTTGATCTTCGGAAACACTGTCCAGATGACTACTTTGAAGACTTCTACTATGGATCACTCCTGGATGAATGAGGGACTACACCGTCTAGCATTCATAAGCCATAAGCCAGTTATTTATTTTGTCTCAATACGACACATATTCATCGAGTTATTATGACCACAAAAAGTGATAAACTTTGGACTGCAAATTGAATTGCTCAAACTACTGTGGTGGTAGAAGTCACCTAAATATAATTATATTCAGAGAAATAAAATAATATAAGAATAAATAAAGTGGTGTTTGGCCAAAAGGGCTTGGGCTGGCCCTGTACATACATACACCCACACATTCAGACCCACACAGGCATCCATCGATCCATCCATACATCCATCCATACATACATACATAAATACATACATACATACACACACACACATCAGGGGCGTGCATAGACCTCTAAAGGTGCAGGGGCTCTGATCTCCTCCAGACCTCACCACACTGATGCAGTAATTCTTGCCCAAGGATACACAACCAAGTAATAATGCATAAAATTTTATAAAATATATAATTTTTTTTTATTTATTTATATCAAAGCATGAATTATTTCACTTCATGTGTCGCCTAGGCTGCAGCTAATAAAAAAGACCCATAAGCTATTTGAATTGACTAGTTTCTCCTGAGTCATGCCCTGTTGCTGCTATGCACTCACACGCAGCGCGCCTCTAGAGAGAAGATGCTGCAGTTTTGCGCGCTGTTCGCTCTTTGGTCCACAGCGGCTCAAACTTTTAATTTGGACGGACATACAAGTCATGTTGCTGTGACTCGTGACGCGGTTTATGTGTCGACGGAACAAAGCCTGTACCAGCTCCACTTGGACCTGAGCGTGGTTCGGCGTGTGTCTTTGAGAGGGCTGCGCTTCAACACAGAACCAAGGTTTGTCCGCGTTTCAGATGAAGCCGCCTGGAACAGCACTTTCACCGTGAACGTGCTCCTGCCCTTTGTTTCCAACAACACCATGGTTTTGTGTGGTGTTTTGGGACGATGACTGTGGTTATTGTGAAGTTCTGTCGCTGCAGGACGTGTCCACGGTCTTACACGCGGAGAGCATCTTCTTGGGTCCCGTCAGAAGTAGGAGCGCGTCCGTGACTTTTCTGATAACTGAAGCCATGGGTCCAAAAGAAAACACATATATCTCTCGGCCAGGGAGCAGAGCTCCAAACAAAGAAGAGTCCCTGTGTTTTAGAAGAAGCTCGTCTCCTCCTCTTCAACACCGATGACAAACAGAGTGGGTCAATCTTCTCCTTACAGTAGAGCCCCCACAACATTTGGGCGCAGGGCACACAGTTTGGCAGTGGGCTATATTGACGGTTTCCAGGTGGATTCGTTTATTTATCTTTTTTCCAACGTACAAACATCTTCTGGAAACTCGGTGCGTTTGCTTTGGCTCAATGCGAAACACGAGAGCGGCCAGGTCAAGAGCAATACTCTCAAATCTCTGCGGGGCGTCACTCTCAGCACCGGGGACCCACCGGACTCACGTGGGAAGCTCTTGGCCTCATCCGTGATCACCGGGACCAAACCGCTCTGGTGGAGCGGTGTGTTCAGTGTGGATGGGTCACCCGAAAACACCGAGCTGCTGTTGTTTGATGTCAGCCCGGATCTGAGTGTCTCCGTGGACTCGGACCCACACTTCACAGTTCAGAACTCTACCTTTACTGAGCCGAAGCTCGTGAGGCCGCTGAGGACGCTCCTGAAGCAGAGCCACATGAGCTCCGTGCTGGCGCTCACACACCGGACACACTGGCTCTTCTTCATCGGAACAACGGACGGACAAATCATCAAGGTGCGTCCTTGCACTCAAAAGTGCCAATTATCTCTGGTTGTTCACAAAAACTTCATCAAGTCACCAAGTCCTCAACAACAACCAAATGTCCAGTCATAAGGATCATTTTTTTATTGCTGTAGCCTACACTATTTAGGATGTTATGCTACACAGTAAACTTTAATTAAAGTTTGGTTTTTAGCTTCCCAGTGTTGAGAAATTGTAGGAGCTTGATTCCTCAAATTTCATTTATCATTTCAATCTATCTTAAGTTTGTCTGTTAACTCATGCAGTTGTTGAACTTTCAGCTTGTCGTGGACAAAAACTATCAATCTACATGTCCAAAAGTCTTGTACAGAGCCAATGATGACCGAGAGGTTTTCCCCAAGTTACATGTGGATGAAGTGGACCACAAACATATCTATGTGGCATTTGCCAACCAGGTACAGACTAAAGTTACCTCTTGATCTAAAGCCTTACTGTCTTTCACATTTAATTTTTATACTGTATATTGTAGATTATGCGGATTCCTGTGTCAAAGTGTTCAACTTACACAACATTACATGACTGCTGGTCTGCACAAGATCCACAGTGTGTTTGGTGCAATCCCACACAGAGGTTGGTCTCTCTCTCATATAATGAAAATGCAGAATTGCTAGATATTTTGGGTGAGATGTCTTTGTCGTCTCAGGTGCACATTTGAGAGTGATTGTCAAAACTCAAGCTGGGTTTCCATTTCAGAAGATTTTCAGCAAGAAAAAATGATTTCATTCAAATCAGAAATCAACACATCTGGTCAGGTAAGAAGCTATACATCTCCCACAGTGTAATTAAAAAAAATCAATCAGGGAGCCAATCACATTTGTTTTACAATGAGCAAAAGTGTCGTTGATGTTCTACTGTATGTGTGCAATTTTCTGACACCATATATTTCTTCTTCTTGAGTAGCCTATGAATCAACAATAGTCTTGATTAAGGAAGAGTATCGGCTACTCTTTTTCTCTGTAATCCATTTGAAGTATTTTAACATTTGTGTTTCTTGCTGTGCTTCTTCAGATCTGGTGTTAATCTCACATGAATATAATACCAGATTCTGTGCATAAATATAGATTTTGTCGATTTGAACTTCAAATTGTAAAGCAAATGTCCAGCCAGCTAATCTTGCTTGAGCAATAGTTTGTCCAAATACTTTTTCCTTTATTGGTGTTGTCTACGTTGTATATTTACGTAATTATTATTTTGAACAAACTTTACTAATTTATGTAAACACAAATTTTGGTTACTGAACTGCACTGAATGGGGTTTGAATTATCAATCTTACACTTCTGATGTACAAGCACTTTATATTTGAGGGGAAATAATCAGTGTTTGACTTGTTTTTAATCTTACAGATCACAGTTATAGTGGAATTACACATGAGCGTTGGCCCAAACTCACCGGACAATTTTGCCTGTCAGTTCTCTCAAGATTGTAAACCTAGCCCTCCTCCAAGTTACCCACAATGCACGTGTGTCCTCAGCAACATCCTCCCTGCTCGAGGTCAGTGTCATGGTTTGTTCTGACTAAAAATAAAATTGCTGCACTTTCCTTGTGTATCTTGCTCACTTATATTAAAATAATTATTGTTTTAGAATACTGCAGTGCTAAAAGAGTGATCTGGTAACATTAATTCATCACACATCTCGTTTTTGGAGCTTAAACTACAAAAAATGAGAAGCGCAGAGAGAGCTTTATATTTGTTGAGAGAAATATCTTCTCGGAAGTCTGAACTCTCATGAAAAAACAAGAAATACAAAGATTGAGGTAGTTAATGTGGGAGAAAAGGACAAAAAATGGCTATGGCTGGAGAATGGAGACAAAGAGATTATCGACCCTGGTAAAATAAAATATTTTTTCAAATGTTTGTAGGTCTAAATCTGATCGTAAAACTAAGGATGTGGGAGTCCATCTTGTCAGAAAAACGAAATCTCAGGAATTGCTCAAAGATCACAGGACCACCTTCTGCAGCCTTGTGTGTAACACTATTTAATATACTGCATAATTAATTAATCTAAGGATGTAAGCATGATGAGAATAATGAAGAGTACATTTTTGTGCTTCCTTTCCAGGTGCAGAGTGTGTATTGCAGCTGGATGTGGTTGGAGCGGCAGCAGTTGTTCCTGGGCAAAAGAGGGTCATCAAATGTAAGTAAACTAAGTTCTGCGAGTGTTGCTGCCGATTGGCTAGCACAAATATGATAGTAGCCCTCATCAATCAGCTCGAAGTATTTCAATAAACGCCCGCCTTTTCTCAAACGCCTTCAGCGAGTAGTGAGAACTCAGATAGGAGTTCAACACATATCATCTGGCATGAGCCAGGTTATAAACTTACCAGTTGAACTAAAGAAAATGTCCCCATGTGGCTTTAACCAAACAGTTTTTTATATGTGAAATATTGTAACAAGTTTACACTTTTTCATATTGTGCAATTTATATGGTGTAACATTAACATGTCATGGTATTCTTATGATACTGTGTTGGGGCCAACGCATCGCTTCATCTCTGTATGCTGATTAGCTGCTTATACTTCCTGGTTTTCGGGAACTGTCTGCACTTCTGCAATATACAGGCCTTGTTGCAGGAAAGAAAGACATTGAGCAAATAGTCCTAATAGTTTTAATAGCCAAACATCAAGAATAGTCTAAATGGGTCAAATGAATTTCCCTCATGACTCAAGTTATCTCAATCTTTTACCGTTTTCTTTTACAAAACCTTCAAACAAAAAATGTAACACATAGCTTGCTCTCTACTCAATTCAAACTATCTAACACTAGAATTACAAATAAACAAAATAACTAAAAGAAAAATACACAACATATGGGCAAATATATCTTCACATACTTCACAAGTTGAAAGAGAAAAAACTATTTATTATTACTTCATCTTTAATTCAGTGCTAACATCTATATCGCATTCATCAAACTGAAGCTATTCACAAGGCAGAAGGCCATGTTCTTTTAGCTCATCAAATATCTGGATGTATGTACCTAAAGGCATTATATAACAAACTGTGCATTTTATATATTTTTCCCTTTGAAAAGTATGTTTTTTTCAGATTTGTGATGCAGTGACTTCAATGGGAGCTCTAACACATGTATACAACCTGCTGCACATTATTATATTCCAGTTAGATTCACTTCTATTTCGTTTACCTGCACACATTCTCTCCTTTTGTTAGATAAGTTCTCTTCTATACTGTTGACCTATAAAAACCTCACTGT
Organism: Mugilogobius chulae; assembly: GCA_038363315.1. Lineage (NCBI taxonomy): Eukaryota > Metazoa > Chordata > Actinopteri > Gobiiformes > Gobiidae > Mugilogobius > Mugilogobius chulae. Next base: position 37,895,521 of record CM076396.1, on the reverse strand, counting down.
TACATTACATTTTAACTTGTGGCATTTGGGAAATTAGGCTGGAGTGAAACAGATGGCCGGACCAAATGCCAGAACACTGTTGAGCATTAGCTTGATGAATGGTGTATGTTGTCCGGCCTGTGCGTTCCTTACTTAATCACAAAGAGCAAAGCCTATATAAAATACACTACATTAGCCACATGACATTTATCCTTTTATTATTCCGTATCAGAGCGTAAGCAGGATAAATGACTTGTAATCAGGTTGTTCAAAGTGCTTGGACTGCAGAAGTTGATGTTTTTATGGTACTCGTTTTTCTGCATTTGTAAATACTTCACATCATGTAGACTGTTGACTGTGTTGTTAAAGGTGTATCGCCATGGAAACAACTAAGTAAGGCTTTATGACACAAAAGCACTTTTCTTTTTATGGATTTCAGCTTCCTATAGAGTACTTTTTCCCACTGAGTTATAATGATCAGTAAAGAGATTGTTGCCATAGTCACAAATATCCAGTTCGAGCAGCCATGCTGAGTTGGAGAACTATACTAAACTATTTTGCCTGCCTACTTTTTCTACCGGCTCTACACAGAAGCACACTTCCAGTTTGCTCCTCCCTGTTCATTTCATTGACTGTGAAATGAACGGACTGTTGTTGGAAATCTGGGTAACTATTACTATTGGCGTGACGTTTTTGCTAGGTTGTCAACGGCGCGAAGGGGAAAACATCAAACAGCTGTACATCGAGATGCATGGCACTACTGCAGTCAGATGCTCAAATACTAATGCTAGATGTACACGGACTGCGAGGCGGATGCAGGTCGGGACACGTGCGGGTTTCTTCCAAAGTGCCTGTTACACCAGATGCTGTCAACTGCGGTCCGGTTTCATCCAAAGCCACGCGGAGTCACGTAGATTCCCGCGAGAACGCTTGTATAATGAATTGGAAAGCCGCACCAGACCGCTGCGGTGTCCGGGAAAAATAGACTTCATGCGGATTTCTTTCCGCTGACCCGCGCGGCTCCCGCACTCGCATCCGCACGCCTCGGAGGTCCGTGTACATGGGCGCATTGGTTTTAAGCACTTTCTAAGTTCTGCGGGACCCGCGGCGAGTCCCGACCCGCACCAAACTCGCAGTCTGTGTACATCCAGCGTAAAGTTTGGAAACAACCACTGTGCGGTGGTGAGTTTGCCTGAACAGCCAGTCCCTACACACTTTGACAGACACTTTACAAGCACGTGATGGTCTGGAATCAGAGCACCGGGTTTAAATTTCGAGGTTGGGCTTTCCGAGCGTTGAGTCAACCAATCACAGAAAACATGGAAATTCTACAGAAACAGCAACAGGCTAAACCAAATGTTATTGTAAATATGTAGCGCAAAGATTTTTTCAGTAGAATTGATACGTTCCTAATTGTTTAAAACCAAAGCAAGAACTGGGAAAAAAAAGAATCTATCAGCTACGTTCGCCATCCTGAATGTTTTGAAAAGTTAGAAAAAAAGTTTTGAAATTGAGGAGTGACCGTTTGAGGTAGTAGGATAGTCTTAATTTTGGACGACTAAGTTATTGGCTTTGTCTTTTTCATTTGAACTGAATGTGGGAGGGGCTGACTGGTCAGGCAAGTGTGACTCCCCTAAGTTTGGCCAAAAGAAACACAAACGCCAGAGAGGCTATTTACCAGTCACCATAGTAAGACTAACTCTAATTTATTCATGCAGAAATGTGTCTTTGGTCATTTGAAATGCTGTTGTTAATTCTTTTGTATCACAGCGGTAAGTTTAAAGAACTGACAGTGATAGTCTTTTAGTCTCTTTAGTGCACCGGCAGTTCTACGCTAAACTTAATAATGTCTAATTAAGAACAGGTGCCAAATTCGGTCTGAATGCTAGAGACTTTCCACATCCAGAAAGTGCGAGCTCATCAGAAAGAAAAATAAAGAGTTTAACAACGACATAACGCGACCAAAATACGAAAAGACAATCCAGCACTCAGGTGAGTTTGCTTTAGCCACAGGCCCTGGGTACAAACTTTGCGGATGGCCCCTATGCAAGAGTTTGATTTTTGTATTTATCCATTTATAGACCTCAGAAATGTACAAGGAGCATTTGCAGTAACTCACAGCCTCCTTCTACAGTGTGCTACAGAGAGATTCCCTGTGTTTGTATCACTTGTTGGGTCTCATGTGTGGCTTTATTTTGGGAGAAATTAACGATTAAAGTGAAGCTGCTTATCACTTTACTTGGTAGTTTTTCCCATCAGTGAAACTAGCATTTGCCGTTAACACATCAAAAACGTCACAATGACACTAGTCCGACCCTGACAATACTGCAAAATAATATTTCAGGTAATGTCATTTTTCAAATATGCTATAGTCCAACACAGTCTCACAAGAAAGCGTACATTTACCACAACACAAAAACAGCGTATTATAAGCTAAGGTTCACGCCTTTTGCATACTTATGTTACACCGTACATTTAGCACCTGTAGCGTTATGAACCACCAAAGACATATTTCTGACTGTATTTTTCATCTTCTTTGAAAGGGGACGGAGGTATGCAGCCCTTCCCCAAAGTGATCGGGTTTTACGACTCTCTGTCTCTTATCAACGGCCTGTTGATTCTACCTCAAAGCTCCCTTGCTGTGACTTTACAGACACTGGCAGGACAAAATTCTTGTAACTCATTTACTTTCATGTGTGTTTTCATGCGTTCTCATGTCTGTAACCTTGTTGAAATATGCATTTGGAAATTGAGATGTCAATATGCTTCCAATTGCATGTATGTTCTTGTTAATTGAATAAGTGAATAACAACTATTTACTGATCTAAATTAAGTAAGGACATATTAAGCCCTAAGCCACTCCCAGGTCATAAGAGTCCGCCTCTTTTGAAGACTCTACAAAGACACACTTCAGTTGGTCACACTTCTACTTGGAACGTCCTGGCCTCCACTTCTACTCCACTTCTCACGTGGACTGGACGGGGGTTTGAACCGAGCTGTGAGGAGCCTCTTCACAGGCCCCGGGCCTGGCGGCCCCTGCGGGGCTAGCCTTGCCTGCTGCAAAACTGAAAGCAGGCCTACGGACGACTCTTCAGCCTCAAGCTACAGAATGGGACTCTCCAAACCCAAACCCATCGAACAGCAAAAACTGCACCCCTTTGATCATGGCCCAAACAAGGAAAGGCTCCAACTTCGAGGAACACCAAGGAGCAACACATCTCCGGCCTCAAATGGGACGCGTAAGACCAAAAATGGTGGCTGAACACAGAGTGGCTTAAGGGTAGTTAGGGAAGTCTTGTTACTCCTAATTTAAACCAAATCAGATCTTACCATTGAAACTAGTGTTTACTGTAACTGTTTGGAATGAATGATGAATGTTTATGTTTGTTTTTGTTTATTAAACCACACAAAATGTTACAGGTTACTTGATTTTACAATTAGGGCTTTGTTACTGCGATGAGAGAGCCGCGCCTTCAGACAGAGAGCGAGGAGTGTAGGTTTCTTTTTTAAAAATTGAGTTAGACTTTAAATGTTAACTCTGGTGCCCCAAATTTGATTAATTTTATTAATCGCCTACACAATATAATAATTAATAATCAGCAATTAGTGCGCCATGCCACAATTAGCCGATTTTTAGCTTATTATATTAAAACAAACCACTACACACCATATGAAAAAGCATAAAAATGACACAAGATTTCAAAGGGTAAAAATACGCAAGTTTTGGTTGAAGCCAACAGGTAACAGGTAAGTTTAGGTCTGAAGCTTGGGGTAGGTTAAGATTAGGATATGGATTTGGTTAATATTCATAAATGAGACACGTCTTAACAACCACCATAGAAATGAACGGGGACTGTGATGCGTACCATATTTACGCCAAAACAGCCTTGAACTCGTGCTAATCATACGCAATTTACATGTCCTGTAATGTCGCGGTAAATGTACGCTTTCTTGCGAGATCAGGCTGTTCTGCTTTTTTGTTTTTACATGCCAGTTACAAACCCATTGCTCAACAGATTTTTTTCTGAATTGAATTGAACACCCATGACCACAAGACATGCTCATCCACACAAAGCTCTCATGCCATAACTTGTCTCCTATAAAGACACTGACTTAGTCTACGTCTTAAAAATACAATGTGTTCTGTTTTGGTCCAGTCTACAGCATGGTTGTTGTCATTTCAGATTATTCAAAAGTTTGAAAATAAAGTTAAATTGGCATGACATTTTTAAAATCTGAAATATACGAATCTTAACTGTGTTTTAGTCATGAGAAACGCCGCCTGTCAAGTCCCTTTTAGATATGTATAAATGTGTGCTACTTGTGAAAGCAGACTTTATTCAAACATCCTTCATCTCTGCAGGACAGACTTGACCCGTTAGCCGCTCACATTAGCCCAGCACCTGCGCCTCTCCAGGCTTCTGGCTCTGGGACAAGCTCACTGTCAACATGGCTGCCAAAACACAACATCTACAGCTCATTCAGATGAAACAAAAAAACTGCTTCTCAAGTGTAAAAAAAAAAATTCAGATCTGGACAAATGCCACAACTAATCAGAGGTAGACTGACTTCATTCAAACACCAGAAAACTATATACATCGTATTTGTTCTTTAAACTATTACTAAAACAAAAAGCATATACAACACATAAACAGCGTAGGATGAGCACGATTTCACGCCTTTTTTTGCGTATTTATTGCACAATATGAAAAAGCGTAACAAAAAACATGATACTTTAGCATTAAATAAACACGAGTTTTGGTTAAAGGGACATTTTCTATAGGATTAGGCTTCAGCTTAGTAAAATGGATAAGTTTAGGGCTGGGACACATATTATGCAAAATCAACTTTCAAGTTCTTAATCTTATTTTACTTTTTTTTTTTTTCTTTTTTTTTTTATCAATAACATTGCTGAAGTTTTGTCTGTGAGAAATGTTTCGTTCCCCCCAAAACACTGATTTGAATGTCCCTGATGTGTGATGTCATAGATAGATCTCTGAGATCTTCTGCTCTGTTTTTAACTCCATAAACCATCCAGACTCGATTTGAGCATTTCTGCAGCTTTAGCATATCAAGAAAGATTGATTTGTTTGTGTTCCCAGTGTAATTTCCTTTGCTGTCTGTAGATAGAGCTCAGACCTAATTTTTGATGGGGGAAACACATGACTGTCACTGTGATTTACAGCACTGTTTTTATTGGTTCTGACGCATGAGATTCCAAAGTGGAGGTGCTTGGAGCAGGTTTAAGGATTTCATAAAATATAAAAAAAAAAGAACACACCTTCACAGCCACCATATAAATGTTCTGTTATCTTGTAGTGTACGCTTCTTATGAGATTGGATTGCATTTGCACGTTCAAATGCAAGTTCAAATGGGTCGTAAGTACTGAGAATGGCAACTGCTTGGATGGTGGAATATGAAGACGCAGAAGAGTTAAAGCAACCATAATACGAAAGCTGGATTGTGGCGAGAAATCTGTCAGCTAACTCTGCTTTCCTGTCCTGTTTGAGGGCAGAGCATGACTAGTAACTTCTGTTCTACTCGCGCCCAACTTTCATTTTGTCATTTTGATCAAGCATCAAGTCACGCACATGCTCACTTGAATTTGTTCGGCGACTGGTGGCCACTGGGATTGCATTTGTGTGAATGTTCTTTCTTTTATATTGGAGTGCACCAGAGACAGACAACTGATGATGGCTGGGAGTTGTGTTACTGTTAAAAGGCTCTTTAGTAAGAATAACTGCGCACAACCTGTTGACTGGTAAATAAAACAGGACACTGCTTCTTTATTGGTGCACAGTAAATATAATGTGAAGCAGTCCACACTTTTGGCTGTGATTAATTATGATTTTCTAATGAGAAGTTCAGCAGGACACACGCCACTGGAGTGTCAAATTAAACCTGTAATGAACAGCTATTTCTCGTGGAATTATGAATTTCTCAGCCTTGATAAGGTCAGCCTGGAAACACTGCAGTAAATTGGCATTTTCAGCGCTCCCTCGTCATTACAGCTCATTTCTCTTTAGCCTGTCGATGAGACTGACTCACAGGGAAGAAGCGGAGAGGGACTAAGATTAGCTCAACTCGTGTCTCATCAACTAGATATAATATAGAACACTGTGAAGAGGTGACGTCTCTAACTTAAACCTGGTGTTTCTTATGCTGTATTGAACCATTGAATGTACTGGTCATGTTTAGTTCCGTGCGAAACTGACAGAAATAAATACCTCGATCATTTTTTGGGCGTATCCCAGAAGTAATATTTAGACTATATTAAGTCATCTCACCGCAATAATTATTTCTTTAGGTATGAAAGGTTGTGTTGTTGTATGTGATGTCCAGATAGTTTCCTAATAATAACATTAGGCCTCATTTATGACACTTCTTACAAACAAATTTGTTCTTAAGGGCTTCTTAACGAACATTTTTGGCATTTACAAAATTTGTTCTTTACGAAAAATGTTCGCACTTGTAAGAATAAAAAAATTACAGTTATAGAATTGTATTTTTATATAATTCAGTCAAAAATTGTACTTCCCACATGATTGTAGGTTATGTATTTTTTACAAGTTATTGTACAGTATATAAAATAATTTGTTTACCCCTGCTACAAGCCCCCACCCTCGCTTTGTACCACATATAAACAGCAAAGTCTCAGCGTTATTTCAATACATCTGCGACTTGAATCTGTTTCCTCTGACTCATTCATCGACGATAGTTTGTCTCTTTCACTTTGCTATAGGAGAAGTCCTGTGACCGGCCCGCATTTGCCATATAAGGAAAAAGCTTTCTTAATGCTTTATTTATATTTATGTATATAAACATTTGGAGTATGATAAATTTGGCATAAAGGTAATTTAGAAGGAGTTTGTCTTCTTATAAACACGTGGTAATTCTGACGTTGAGTTTTCTCAGCAGCTTCTTAAAGTGGAAGTTACGCACAATTTAGGGCCCATTATACTTTCCAATGAAAGCTCTAAACGGTCATTTGACATATTTTCACTGGTGATTTCTGTGAGTGACAACAGACCCATTCACTTTTGTTTTACAAGAAAAAAAAAAAAAAACAACTTGGATACAACATGATCTAAAATTATTTACGACAAAAGATTATTTATTTATTTAAAATCCTGAGATTCCCCAGAAGAGCTGGAGGAAGTTTGTATGAAAAGTGAAGTCTGGGCTCCTGCTCAGGCTGCTGCCTCAGTGACCTGACTCTGGATAAACCGGACTTTAAGCAATTTACTTTAGATAGACAAAACAAAGAGCAGGGCACATAAATTATTACTGCTTAAAAAGCAACTAAAAAACTGCCTATGATAAATGCTAAACATTGATTGGATGTATTTTGTAAAAATGAAAACGCCGAAACTCAACTGCTTACTTGTGTCTGTAATAGGACGGAGCAGATGGGTGTAATTATGGGGCTGTCAATCAAAATGAGACACAAAAATAAGGTGTGCAGTTTGATTGACAGCTCAGCGCTCGGTAAACAGCAGACTGACCTGACTTTGTTTGAGGCTTTTGTTTCGACCAGCACAGACAAAAGAGTGAACAAGTGGATGTTTAAAGCGGCCGCAAGCTGGGGAAGCTTAAAGTCTTTTGCGATTTTTAGAACTTTCAAAAACAGTACAAGACATTTTGCAACGATTATTAGTCTCACTGTCTGCAGAAAGACAGAGACACAAGACATGACAGAGGCAGGCCCTGTGTCCCATGTGCCAACCAATTCCATTCAGTAGTTTATACAAGACATGTCCCAGTTCTTTGACAGTTTTGATACTTTCCAACAATTTATTTTTATCAAAAAAGACAAAGGTGTTCATGAAAATACCAAAACACAAAATGTGTCCATATTACTAACAAAAAATGACCAGATTAAATGCATGAATGTGATTGACTCACTTGATAAGATTTACACAACCAGAGTGTGACACAGTTTTTAATTTTGAGAGAGACAGGAGAGCTACTTTTGCAAAAGAAAGGCGAGGTACTACTTTTAGCAATGACCAAAAATCGAAGTTAAGAGGCCTAGATGAAAATTTGGCCAATATCTATTTAGAAGTGGACACAATTGGACATTAACATACATTTACAGTATAGTCATGATATAAATAAAATTTGAGTAATAAAGCATAATTTGTATGTTTCTAAAATCTTTTGGTGAGCTACTTGGAAGGTGCTATAGGTTGGAGACCCCTGATCTAGATCATGTCCCGTATTGTTTGTTTTTTCCCTGGTGCCAGATTTTCAGAAGCAACGAGCGACTACGCCTTTGAAAAAAAAAAAAAAAAAAACAAGTTACCTTTCTTAATAAAGTTATTAAAACACTTAACATCCTTCTTTCCCCTTGATGTGAGAGGAAAACAGCAGCTGTCACTACGTCGAGCCCAATCTCACAAGAAAGCATACATTTACCACGACATTAACAACATGTAAATGAGGTATGATTAGCACGAGTTCACGGCTGTTTTGCATAATTATAGTACACATCACAGTCCCCATTCATTTCAATGGTGGTTGTTAAGACGTGTTCTTATTTATGAATATTAATGAAATCCTGCCCCAAGCCCCAGACTAATCTTACCCATTTTAGTAACTTTATGCCGAAACTTACGTGTTTCACTTGAAGAAAACGTCCCCACGTGGCTGCAACCAAAACTCGTCCTAATTGATGCTGTGAAATCTCGTGTAATTTTTACGCTTTTTCAAATCTAAATGCACGGCCTAACATAAGTACTAAAAACAGCTGTGAACTCGGGCTCAAAATACGCTGTTTTGTGTCATGGTAAAAGTACGCATCTAGTGAGACTGTGTTGCTACGTCACACGAGAGCAGTGTCTGATTGGTGGACGTGGGTGTTAATGCTTGAAAGTTCAGCAGTGCCCAACTGGGGCATAGATGCCTGATTTCTGCTAAAACAGAATCAATCGCAGCAGAGACACGTAATCCACGGGAACTGTCATCTTTATTTGTTTGATTCAGGTGGTACTTCCTGTCATCGTTGCAACCAACCTGTTTGCTGCGATGTGATTGGACTAACACACTGCTGTTTCAGACTCCAAACCAATCAAAAAGGAAGGCCAATGGATTTTAAATGTTTGCCAACTAAACAGTGACACGGTGAACATAAATGTAAATGTGTTGTTTTACATTTTTAAGAAAGCAAAACTTGGGTGCAGCGTCTTCAAATAGTAATTTCCTTCAAGCAGAGATGAAAAGAGGTAATTTCCCGACGTCTCAAATCCCATGTGAAGAGTTGAAAAGGTGTAAGACTCTTGAAAAAAGTCCCAGGTTTGATGGACATGCACAAATACAATGAAAGTTTGGGCGACCTTTCTATTACATGAGGCTGAGAAATAGTGACCATGAAGTCGTCTATTTGAGGCAGCGTTATTACTTTGAGCAAATGGAGCGAGAAAAGATCCAAGGACTGAACTTAAAGTGAAATGTTGAGTGAAGGTTAAAACACTTCTGTCCTGTCTTTCTTTTCAGCTCAGTTCAATAACAAACTGCAGGTTATGTGTACAAAAATATGNAGGGCTTCTTACGAACATTTTTGCCATTCACAAAATTTGTAAGAATAAAACATTTACAGTACAGAATTGTATTTTTTATATATTTCAGTCAAAATTGTACTTCCTACATGAGTGTAGGTTATATATTTTTACAAGTTATTGTACAGTATATAAAATAATTTGTTTACCCTGCTACAAGCCCCCACCCTCGCTTTGTACCACGATATAAACAGCAAAGTCTCAGCGTCATTTCAATACATCTGCGACTTGAATCTGTTTCCTCTGACGCGCCAATCCCACTACATGCAGCTGCGCTCTGCTCCGCCCCGGTCCGCCTCCGAAAGTTGCCGCAGACCCCTCGCCACTGTCTCCGCTCCAGTCCTCTCCGCAGGGCTGCGTAGCCCCGAGGAGTTCAATAAGAGCATGCGCAGGACGTGCTTTGCTCCGCGGAGGGTAAAGAGGCTTTTAAACTGTTACGAGCACGAACGTCGTCCTGTCCATGTGTCAGTGACATATTATGTAGTTAACAGCCTGCTGTGTCCAAATATCAAAGAAACTTTATGTAAAATACGAACTTTTCGTTATCTGATCAAATCAAAGTACGTGCGGAGTGATTTTACTTTGTAAATCCGGACACAGTTCACTTTCTTTTTCCTGTTTTGGTTGCGTTTTGATTGGCGGAGATTGACTTGGCCGGACCTGGCCGGACTCGGGCGGAGAAGAAAATAGCCTTTATTCGTATTTTGGTCGTACGGCGGCGGAGAGACGGAGCTGGGCGGATTCCTGCGGAGCGGACGCGCAGCATGTGGACGGTCCTCATTGACACAGTTCTGTGCAGCCACTCCGACGGTCGGAGCTGGGCGGGGCGGAGCGGAGCTGCATGTAGTGGGATTGGCGCGTGAGTGTGTTCACGTGTGTTTGGACATTTTTAAAGATGCTGAAGTTTTTCATCGACAATAGTTTGTCTCTTTCACTTTGCTCCAGGAGAAGTCCTGTGACCGGCCCATATTTGCCATTAAAGAAAGTAGCTATATTTATGTACATAAAGATTTGGAGAAAGATAAATTTAGCATAAAGGTAATTTAGAAGGAGTTTGTCTTCTTATAAACACGTGGTGATCTGACGTTGAGTTTCTCAGCAGCTTCTTAAAGTGGAAGTTACGCACAATTTTTAAGAAAACACTCATTATTGGGCCTATTATACTTTCCAATGAAAGCTCTACACGGTCATTTGGTCAAGATTTTTCACAGGAGTGTCTCAAGGAACTTATTAATCTTCCTCCTCTGGATCCTGGTGATGTGGCTCCTTTCACTGTGGAAGAAGTACGGTGCCAGCTTCAAAGGTGCAAGCCCGGAAAAGCTCCAGGACCGGATGGTATCTCAGGGAGGGTACTGAAAAACTGTGCATCAGAACTAGACCTCTGATCCACTCTCTCTTCTGTGAGACATATGCCAGCTGCAGGATCCCTTCACTCTGGAAAAAAGCCACAATCATCCCGATACCAAAAAAAACCTCGACCAAAGACCTCAATGATTATAGGCCAATAGCCTTAACATCACTGATCATGAAATGCCTAGAGCATTTACTTCTAGGTATAATTTTACCAGTGGTCAAAGAGCAACTGGACCCACTTCAATTCGCCTATAAAGCCAAGAGAGGGACGGAGGACGCTGTGCCTGCCTGCTGCATTTTCTCCTGGAACATCTCGATTCTCCTGGCACCTCAGCACGAATTCTTTTCGCAGATTTTAGCTCTGCATTCAACACTATACAACCTCATAGACTCATACCAAAACTAAATCAACTCCAGGTTCCATCACGACTCATTCAGATAATATACAACTTTCTTTCCAACAGACAACAGGCCGTCCGAGTCAACATGGAACCACAGCTCACCTCACCACCAACACAGGAGCACCACAAGGCTGTGTATTAAGTCCATTTTGTACACACTGTACACAAATGACTGCACCAGCCCATCATCTGGAACTGTGTACATTAAGTACGCAGATGACACTGCCCATAGTGGGACTTCTGTCGGCCAGCACTTCCCTTGGACAATATCAGAACTCTATATTCCACTTCACACATGGTGTAAGATAATAACCTTCAACTTAATCTCAAAAAACTCAAGAAATGATTTTTGGACATAAACCTTTGACCCAACCATCATTGATAATATCACAATTGACACTGTAGAGCATTTTAAATACCTTGGACTCACAATTGACAATAAATTCACTTTTGATTCACACACTCTGGACATTACAAAAGGTGCAACCAAAGACTCTCTGTTATTCGCAAGTTAAAAGGACTTTATGTTTCACCACATTTACTGCTTATGTTATATACCAGTATCATCCAGCCTGTTCTTCTGTACTGTTCACCATGTTTTCTAACAATGCTCACACTTAAAAACCGCAATTCTTTCATAAAAATAACCAACATATCATCGAAGATCATTGGCCTACCTCTTCCCAGTCTCTCACAGTTAAACTCTAAAGCCATTCTACGTTTGGCACAGACAATAACACAAGACCACACTCATCCACTACACTGTTATTTCACTCTGCTCCCCTCCGGACGACGATACAGGACTCTAAGATGTAATAAAGCACGTTTCAAAACAGTCTCATACCTACAGCATTATTAGTTTGAACAAACAATAGGCCTTATTTTTGGATACATCTTGCACTTGAATTATGTCACCTATTTGTCTATGTCATGTCAAATGTATGTGGTGTTATATGTTTGTAAAATGGCGTTCCTTATGTTAATGTACAACTGTGAAGACAAATTTCCCCTCGGGGACAATAAAGTAACTAACTAACTAACATTGACATATTTTCACTGGTGATTTCTGTGAGTGACAACAGACCCATTCACTTTTGTATTACAAGAAAAAAAAAAAACTTGGATACAACATGATCTAAAATTATTTACGACAAAAGATTATTTACGACAAAATCTTGAGATTCCCCAGAAGAGCTGGAGGAAGTTTGTATGAAAAGTGAAGTCTGGGCCTCCTGCTCAGGCTGCTGCCTCAGTGACCTGACTCTGGATGAACCGGACTTTCAGCAATTTACATTAGACAGACAAAACAAAGAGCAGGGCACATAAATTATTACTGCTTAAAAAGCAACTAAAAAACTGCCTATGATAAATGCTAAACATTGATTGGATGTATTTTGTGAAAATGAAAACGCCGAAACTCAACTGCTTTACTTGTGTCTGTAATAGGACGGAGCAGATGGGTGTAATTATGGGGCTGTCAATCAAAATGAGACACAAAAATAAGGTGTGCGGTTTGACTGACAGCTCAGCGCTCGGTAAACAGCAGACTGACCTGAGCTTTGTTTGAGGCTTTTGTTTCGACCAGCACAGACAAAAGAGTGAACAAGTGGATGTTTAAAGCCGGCCGCAAGCTGGGGAAGCTTAAAGTCTTTTGCGATTTTTAGAACTTTCAAAAAACAGTACAAGACATTTTGCAACGATTATTAGTCTCACTGTCTGCAGAAAGGACAGAGACACACAGACATGACAGTCCATGTGCCAACCAAATCCATTCATTTGTAGTTTATAGCCATATAATTTTTTTAATATTTATAAGACATGTCCCACTTCTTTTGACAGTTTTGATACTTGCCAACATTTCTTTTGTCAAAAAAGACAAAGATGTCCGTGAAAATACCAAAACACAAAAATGTTGTCCATATTACTAACAAAAAATGACCAGATTAAATGCATGAGATGTGATTGACTCAAATGATAAGATTTACACAACCAGAGTATGACACAGTTTTTAATTTAGAGAAGTCTAATGCTGCGTTCAGACTGGACAGTGTTTAAGTGTCCAATTTTGCACACTAAAGCGAATTTTGTTCCTGCTTTTATTGCAAAAGGCTTTGTTTTGCAGATCACGTTGAGAGAGAGGAGTAGAAGGGAGAAAGAAATAGAGGCTTGTTGCCTTCATAAAATTCTATTGCTACGTAGTACAGCAGTGGTTTAAACACGACAACGAACATTTTTAATAGATCCATGTGAGCACATTGTCATTCTAGATCAGGGGTCTCCAACCTTTTTCACCAGGAGAGCTACTTTTGCAAAAGAAAGCTGGCAGCGAGGTACTACTTTTAGCAATGACCAAAAATTGAAGTTAACTGTGGCATTGTTAAGAGGCCTATATGAAAATTTCAATATCTATTTAGAAGTGGACACAATTAGACATTAACATACATTTACAGTATAGTCGTGATATAAATAAAATTTGAGTAATAAAGCATAATTTGTATGTTTCTAAAATCTTTTGGTGAGCTACTTGGAAGGTGGTGGCGAGCTACTGGCAGCTCCCGAGCTACAGGTTGGAGACCCCTGATCTAGATCATGTCCCGTATTGTTTGTTTTGCCCTGGTGCCAGATTTTCAGACCAACGAGCGACCACGCCTTTGAAAAAAAAAAAAAAACAAGTTACCTTTCCTTAATAAAGTTATTAAAACATTTACAATCCTTCTTTCCCCTTGATGTGAGAGGAGAACAGCAGCATGTCACTACGTTGAGCCCAATCTCACAAGAAAGCGTACATTTACCACGACATTACACAATATGTAAATTAGGTATGATTAGCACGAGTTCACAGCTGTTTTACGTAATTATAGTACGCGTCACAGTCCCCATTCATTTCAATGGTGGTTGTTAAGACATGTTCTTATTTATGAATATTAATGAAATCCTGATTCCAATCTTAACCTGCCCCAAGCCCCAGACCTAAACTTACCCATTCAAGTAAATTTATGCCTAAACTTACCCGTTTCACCTGAAGAAAAGGTGGCTTCAACCAAAACTCGTCCTATTTTGACGCTGTAAAATCTCTTGTAATTATTACGCTTTTCATTTCGTGCTAAATACACGGCGTAACAAAGTACTAAAAATAGCTGTGACCTCTTGGTCAAAATACACTGATGTTGTGTCATGGTAAAAGTACGCCATCTAGTGAGACTGTGTTGCTACGTCACACGAGAGCAGTGTCTGATTGGTGGACGTGGGTGTTCAATGCTTGAAAGTTCAGCAGTGCCCAACTGGGGCATCAACGCCTGATTTCTGCTAAAACAGAATCAATCGCAGCAGAGACACATACATCCACGGAACTGCCATCTTTGTTTTGTTTGATTCAGGTGGTACTTCCTGTCATCGTTGCAACCAACCTGTTCTGTTCCAACCTGTTTGCTGCGATGTGATTGGACCGACACACTGCTGTTTCGGACTCCAAACCAATCAAATGCTGAAGGCCAATGGATTTTAAATGTTTTGCCAACTAAACAGTGACACGGTGAACATAAATGTAAATGTGTTGTTTTACATTTTTAAGAAAGCAAAACTTGGGTGCAGCGTCTTCAAATAGTAATTTCCTTCAAGCAGAGATGAAAAGAGGTAATTTCCCGACGTCTCAAATCCCATGTGAAGAGTTGAAAAGGTGTAAGACTCTTGAAAAAAGTCCCAGGTTTGATGGACATGCACAAATACAATGAAAGTTTGGGCGACCTTTCTATTACATGAGGCTGAGAAATAGTGACCATGAAGTCGTCTGTTTGAGGCAGCGTTATTACTTTGAGCAAATGGAGCGAGAAAAGATCCAAGGACTGAACTTAAAGTGAAATGTTGAGTGAAGGTTAAAACACTTCTGTCCTGTCTTTCTTTTTCAGCTCAGTTCAATAACACTGCAGGTTATGTGTACAAAAATATGGTGTATTTGTTTCTTATTTGTAAAACACTTCGGGTCATCGCTGTTTGAAGTACATACTGTATAAGTTTCACGTTGCTGTGTTTGGTAAAATAGTTCTCCTCAAAGTAAAGTGCAATCAGATTAGCTTATTAAAAAAAAAAAAAAAACTTCTCTACCTGATTAAAATTTTTTTTGTTTTGCTTATTGATTCTGTCAGTCTGCAATATTTTTGTCCCCTGCTTGTTTTTTTTACTCGTAGGTAGCCATTTTTGTGACGATCAGACGTCACCCTGCAGATGAACATGCTGCCTATGTCCAGGAGGTTAAAGGTCCATGCCCGATTAGTGTTTCCTTAAAACCTAAACAGAAATAACAATTTTAAACTTATTTCAGTCACAGGCTCTCTTACCTAATGAATTTTGAGCCTTAAAATTTACCCTAACGCAGGGATTCCAAAACTTTTCAGACCAGGATTCCCAAAATGGACAATGCCAGCTCGCAACCACCAACATTATTTAGATGTTTCTTACTACTGTATATTCAAGTTCATCGTAATTGTTTTAGTAGTTATTTAAATTTAATGACCGCGATTCACTTAAACATGCTGTTTTCATTAAAGAAAAAAAATCTGAATGATGAGACAGGTGCGTATATAGGTTAAATTGAATAAACCTGAAATTGTAACAAAAGAAGAGGTACAGTCAGGACATTGCGGAATAAAACCTGAATCTATTAACAAGATATTTGTGGTAGAGGAAAAATATTTGAAGATATTTTATTGTACAAAAAAATATATAAACAAAATCAGTATAGTCCTTTTAAGTTTCAATGTTAACTAAAAATATTTTTAAACATATTTTTCCAGCCAAATAAATATATTAGTTTTTTATTAAGTTGGGCCTCCTCTTATATTTCTAGGAATAAGTTGTTTTTTGCTTCATATTGTGAAGTGCTATTGTTATTGTTGTTAGCATGTGTTAGTTGTCGTTAGCGTTACTGTCTCAGCTCAACTCGTACTGGCTTCTAAAAGTTGCGAAAAACACATTATTTTTAATACAGATTCTCAGAATGCGTTAGGCAAGTGATTAAAACGTGATCTGCATAAAAACCTTGAATTTAAATAGTTGTGTTTTGTTTACATTTTTAAGATAGCAAAAATCAGGACATGTTTATAATTTTAAAAATGCAATATTCGTGTAACTTGTGATAGATACTTACTTATAGGTATCCTGGATATTGTACTTTGTCTGGAATGTTCCACAGTAAAGTATTAAACTAACTATCTTCATGATCTGTGAAGAGTAAAGCAGAATCACCAAGAGAAAACAAAGTAGTTCAAGTCATTTTAGCTGAATCAACACAAGAGAGTTAAAGCTCTACAGTGGAAAATATCATGAGAAGCTGTACATCTCCATGGAGACGAGCAGGAAGTGGACCTCCAACATGAATAAAGCTTTTTGTTTATGTTCTCGTGTTGATTAGCCGTACCTGATGAAGTGCGCTGCAGCCTCACAGGTCCTTGTTAATTACCTGCTAAATGAGAGATCAGCTAATCAAATACAGGATTATATTAAGGCTAATGACGCCGCGTCCCTGTGGTAATCAAACATGGACCGTGTGAGGAGAGTTTAAATACGTTCACAACAAGACGGAACATGAAAACTAAAGTTAGAATTGTAATAAGATACACTTTATTGTCTGATTTGTCCTGCCGCCATTAGCTTCCGTTTGTGGTTGGAAGTTTTATATCTAAAGCTTTCATTTAGCTTTCATAGGCTCAGGTACGGTCCGATTCTGTTTCCACTGTTCCGCCCGCTTCTGGATCCATAGTGAGCTGCTTTTGGCCCTGCTTTTACCCTGGACCCTGGAGCAGACCTTACAGCAGTTCCCCCTTTAGGCTCGATGATTGGACAAGAGAAAACACAAGCTCAAGCCAGAAAAGAGCAGATGGAAACATGAAATAATGTTCCTCACCAAGCGCCGACTTGATCCTGTGACAAACCGCCGTATTTCCAGTGTTGAAAACTTGATTTGTTGCTTCGATAGACTTGACAAAGCAAAGCTAGAGCATTAGCATTAGCTGTTTCCTGTTTGTTGAGGCCAAACACTAAAAAAAGGTAAATCCTGTGAATAGTGTGTCCAACGTAATCCAGTCTCAATGCATTAAATAAAAAGGGTTTAAAATTAAGCTCAGAGTCACAGTTTTGTAAAAAGTTAAAATAATAGATGACGATAAACCTGAAGTAGTTTCTTGTTTCCACCAGCCTGACCCTCATCTCACAGCGCCACAGACTTCAAATTATTACATGTTTTTTTGTGAATCACTCAGATTGATGCCAGGGGAAAAAAGCATACTTAAGATACATTTTCTTTTTATTTATTTCAGACACATGTGTAATGTGTGAATGATGTCAGCTGCTCACGAAACAGACTCATGATAGTCTGGACCTGCAGTACAAACACTCAAATCGTTTACAGTGAACCGGTCTGGGGGACCCAGGCCAATGGAAACGTGGCTAAAGGTTGGTTGTTGGGTAAACCTGAGAGTCAAAACTACAACCTTCTGGCTGTGAGACGAGAGAGCTCTGATGTTTCTCATGTTGTCTTAGCTGCTCTGCTTTGTTTTTAAGAAACCTGAATGGAAGTGTGCATAACATGGGAAAAATTATGCCTTAATATTTATTATGATAAAATAGGGCAGTGGTTTTCAAACTTTTTCAATCGTGACCCCCAAAATAACAACTGTAGCCATTTGCAACCCCTAAACACAAAATGTAGGCGACCTGCAAAGTGATAAAGTAGTCTTTAGTCATATGTTTGATTTTAATTAACACCTGTAACTTATTAATCTACTAAGAAAAGTTCCAGACAAAGCAATGACTCCTGCACCTTAAGCACGCATCATAAAGCTGTTGTTGTTTACTTCACAAACTGCCGTATTTACAAACGATCTGAACAAAGATGCATCTGCGCCTCTCTCCCGCCGCCTCACGCCCCAAATTACTTTTTCATTGTCATTGCCTTGTCTAATTCTCCCATTTGATTTAGCCGCAGGTTATCAAACGCTGCGGAGAAATGATGAAAAACTCCAATAACCCTTTCAAATGGGCTGTAATGTTGTGTCTACGCGCTGCCCATACTGGCACGTGCACTTTTATTGACTCCTGCCGCCATAATTGTATCATATTTCATTTCCAACTCCGTAATAAGCAGCAATAAGCATATTAAAGCGATTCTACGCTCTTAAGCAATTCCCCAATCCAGTTTTTATTATGTTGCCTTCATTGCTTGCTCCGTGCTGCGTGGAATCGTACTGAAAGCATCTAGGCTATTATCTTTCTCCGTTGAGATGAAATAAACACATTTATAGGAGGCTGCAATCTTAATTTTGCCTGTATTTATTTGTTTTTGTGCATATTACAATTCCACACAGCGTAGCAGTTTCTTACTACGGAAGCCCTGCAGGGACAAACTTTGGAAATACCAGTTTGATATGATGATTTCTTCTCTGTTTCGCATTTAGATTCAATTGTTTATTCACTAGCATAAGGGGAAGTATTGTCTAAAGACACAACTCAAGTGTGAACAGGAAAACAGGAAAGAAAATGACATCCAGTCTTAAGATCTATTCCAGACATTTTTGTATGTATTCTTGTTAAAATCCATTGATATAAGGGAATATAAAAACACACATTGTCAGTCGGCGAGAAAAACACTGTCTCAGGCTTCAGGGGACAGACGTCTGTCAGACCAGTTCATACTTCATTAAAACATCTAACTCTCATCCCGTTTTGTTGTTTTATTCAAAGAAGTTTCCCCATGTAAGCAGACAGAGAGCGGCTCTTTTTCCATAACGCATCCCACACATTGATTATGACGCACAGGTATAAAAAGAGAAAAAAACTAAAAATCTCTTACAAAAATCCCTACTCTGGTCAAAGTTCCCTGAACTCGTAGAGGGGCACATTAGGCTTAAAATCGGGCCAAAACTCTTTGAATGTGCAGAAGGCATTACTCTATTACATCCAACATGGCTACTTACGCAGAAGAAAAATAAATTTAAAAAAGTATATGTGAGTTGAGTTAAAGGTGTTGTGTCTCATTTTTGCTCTTAAAAATGCAAACAAACCAAAGTATTACATTTTAAACTTTTTACACCAGTCACACGTTTTACTCACTTAGTTACTGAACCTCCAAAGTATTAATCATAGTGTGTTTTAGGCTTTTTTTCACAGCTGTTAGGAGCAAGACTGGCTGGTAGGCTAATGACAGTTATCCACAATGCTAACAACAATACCGAACAAACTTTATGGATTTTTGCAAACAAAGGGCAAATTAGACATAGACAAGACATTGCAGACTCATTTTCTTGTAAATAGATGCTTTAGGAAGATAGCTGTGCTAAAGGGACAGTGATTTTAAGTTATTTTATTGAAAAAAATCTGATATAGTACCTTTAATTTTGATTTTCTTCCGAATGAAAGGTGACCAACAAATTCCTACGTTGAAATCTAAACACAGAAAAGTAGATTTCACATAATAGTTCTCCTTTAAAATACTCTCCATCTTGTAAAACAAAAGTTTGTGACTAAGATTCCATTGACTTTCACGGCTCAGGGCTGGTTTTGCAGATTGTGGATGTAATTTGACGTCTCATTAGAAGATCCAGACTCAAGCGGAGAAGTGGTGTAAACAACAGCCTGTCCCGTCCCACTGGGCTGGACCGGGACTGGACTGTTTTCACTGAAGATGGCCCAAAACAGCAGCAGGATTCAGCAGGAGTGAGGATCTGACCGAGCCGGCGAGAGTGAGGGCAGAACACAGTGTCTCTGAGTGTCTCCGCTCTGCTGCAAGTTTGAATCAGGAGCCAATGAAAACAGACAAGGACAAGTCAGGAAAAGTTTAATTGTCACTGATATAATTAAAGACTCTAACCTTATTGTAAATAGCAAATGTGGTCATACGAGCATGCCAAAGTGTGATCCCATCTGATCTCCGAAGATAAGAATGTTGGGCCTGGGCAGTACTTGGATGAGAGACCACTGAAGGAACCTCAGGTGCTACAATGGGATGAAAAGAGGAGAAACTTGTCATTGTATCCATAGCTTTGCATGTCCTTTAAAGCTCAACTCAGGCTTTGTGTCGCTAAGTGCTCTGTCCTCATAGCAAGGTGGTCCTGAGTTTGACTCTCACTCGACACGGGGCCTTTCTATGTTGAGTTTGCATTTTTCATGTCTGTGTAGGTTCCTCTGGATACTCTGGTTTTTCTTACCACTAAAACATGTCCATTAATGCCTCCCCTCACCCTGGGACTCTACTGTAAAAGAGATTCTGCATTTCAGTGGGACTTCCTTGGTTAAATAAAGGTCAATTAAATAAAAAAAAAAAAAAAAAATAAAAAATTAATTTAATTTCGGTTATGGTTGATGCCACATGGCGACATTTTCTTTGGGTCATTAATTAATTTCATTCATTAATCTTCGCTTAATCCCGTTGTGGGTCGTGGGTGACAGGAGCCTTCCCAGTGACTTAGGGCCTTAGGTGGGTGAACACCCAGGACAGTGGCCAACTTGTCACAGAGTTAGACAGACAACCATTCACTCTTTCATTCACTCAGCAGGGAAATTTACAGTGATGCCCAATTAACCTAAACATGCATGTTTTTGGAAGTGAGAGGAGAAAATTCACGGTGACACGGGGAGAACATGCAAATTCCACCCAGAGAGATCGTGAGCTGTTGATATGGTCTGACCCGGGAGTCAAACCCACGACCTCCTTATTGGGAAGCCTGAGCTCTAACCACTTTGCTCCCATGCACCCCATTTTCTTTGGGTTTAACAGGTAAATCTTAAACTCACCCATTTTAGTAACTTTAAGCCTAAACTTACCCATTAAACCAAAAGAAAATAGGAAAACGAGGCTTCATCCAAAATTTTTCCATTTTGGCTTTCGTAACATATTGACATAAAAAGGTGTAAAAATGTGCTTATTCAATCAATCAATCAATCAATCAATCAATCAATCTTTATTTATATAGCACTTTTCATACATTTCAATGTAGCACAAAGTGCTTCACAAATTGCAACAGATAAACACATATCCATACACAAAAGAGAAATAGAAAAACCAATTGTATGTTTTTGACATTTCGTTGTATATGTGTATATAAGTTTTCTTTGTAGATTGTATTGGTGAATGCCAGATAGGTGCTGTCATTGATAGATCTGTGAGTTCTTTTGCACTGTTCTGTTTTTAAGTCCAAAACCATCTAAACTTGTTTTGAGAATTTCTGCAACCTTAGCATATGATTCCAATGCGAAGTTGCTCAAAATATGCTTGAAGAATGAAAACTGCTCAAAGAATATCATGATACTGCTCTTTTTAGATCGGATTATTTCCAGATTATTCTCTCTATCTTCTGCAGACGTATCTTCTCCCTCCTTCTCTCACTCTTCAAATAAATCTTTGGGTATCTTTGGCTGGGCTCCATATTGATTGCCTCTTCTCTTTCAGCGCTGTGGTCTGTAGTGACAGCATCAATCCAGCCACAGCCCAGGACATTTCATTCACACAGAGGCAAAGACCATGACAGCAGAAATACTGAGGCTGTGCAATTGTGTTTTTAGATTCAAAATGGAAGTAGAATGAGATTGCAAGAGAAGAGATATGTGCCTTGCCTGTATGTAACTGAATGTGTGATTTTTGCTTTTATTTTAACCCAACATAAAGGAGTGTACAAAGCATTGACCATTGTTAATGTTACAGACAACACATGGCATTTTGGTTATTTAAAGTATGTTATTTAAATCCCAGAATCCTTTGACGGAGCTAGTTGGAAGTATTGGCTGCTCACAAGTAACAGGTCATGACTGTTCTAAAGTGTGAACTCTACACCATCATGTTTTACATTTGACCAAGTGAACAGTCCTAGTACAATGAGGCATTTACAAAAGGCTAATGAAAAAACAACATCTCCTTAACAATAAGTGACAAAAATAGCGACCATACCTGCTTATGAATGTTTGTGCCAGATCTCAAGCTAAGAAGGCTTGGTCCTGGATGAGATTGGGATCCAGAGCCATGCTTCAGAAACCTGTGAAGAGTGGGTCTGGTCACCTATCCCCGTGGTATGGACACACAATGTTTTTGAAGACAAACATGCCACCAGGGGTCACAGGCTATAAAGGGATTGCCTGACCAGCCAGCCCCTCCTACATTCTGTTACATTCTGTTTGAATGCAGAACGGTCTGGGACCTGACGGTTAGCCAATAAAATCGTCTCCCAAAGTTAAGACGATCCAATCAAGCACGACAATTCTGACACGTGACACTAAAAGCCGGAAATTGCTTGTAAGCCCCTTTCTAAATATTCAAGAAGGCAAACGTAGCTGATTCGGCTCATGCTTCGGTTTTGAACAATGAACGTATCAATTCCTTAAAACCTGAGCAGCAAACCGTGTTGAGGGGCTTCATACCGAAAAAAATTCTCGTGCTGCATCTTCACGAAAACATCATGTCGCTGTTTTGGTGGAATTTCCGGGTTTTCTGTGATTGGTTGACCCAGCGCTCGGAAAGGCCGCCTACGAAATTGATCCTCGGCGCTCAGCTCGCAGACCCTCACGGTTTGTAAAGTGTCTGTCAAAGCGTGTAGGGACTGGCTGGTCAGGCAAATAAAAGGAGGCAGTTTCCAAGTGGAAATTTGCTTTGTTTTTGATATAGTTTGGAGCTCATTTGTATTTTAGTTGTAACTAGTGTTTTGCTTAAGTTAGCCTAGGAGTGTTGCAGTAGCTGGGACAAGTCAGATTTGATGGAGTCTCTGACCATGTCTGCGCCAGTGTGTGGGAGAGTGCCACATGCCCTGCTGCGCAGGCACAGTTTGTTTAAATCAAAGATAAACTACTGTAAGCTTTTTTCTGACTATAGTGCAACTTCCTAGATGTGAGAGCTGAGGTGGAGCTAGTGCTGGCGCTGGGATTCTGTGGCCTTGTCTTTGCCTTTTCCTTTATTCTCCTTTTTTATGTCTGGGTTGCACCTGTTTGGAGCAACATGGAATGAACAGACTCTTTTAATAAAGTTGTTCTACCTGAACTTGATGGAACCAACAATTTACTTACTGTCTCCAAATTTTTCTACATTTGACCATGCCTTTGTTTCTTTCTCAAATGACAAACCTGTGTGCCTTGAGCTGTTTATTTTCCTCTGTTAAAAAAAGTGGCGTTGTTGGACACTAATGTTAAACTGAGGTGACAGAACCCTCGAAATGCCACACTTAGTAGTAAAAAAGCATTCCCAAAACATGATTTGTTTGTTTGAATATTCATGTATCACAATATAAAAAGTCTATGTGCTGAAACAGTACTGTCCAACATTGTTAATTATCATTAACAACAGCCTCATCCAATGTTTCCTCTCATTTTAGACCTTGTTTGTGTTTCATTTTGAATCATTAATATCTCTATTTTACACCTGATATTGTCCAAGTTTAGATCGATGTACTTGAAGAGCCAAATAGTTTTAAGTAGTACTTGATGTTAAATAATTGAGAACCAGTTTTAGAGCACATGAAACCATTTTCTCCAAGAACCTCCTATCAGACTTTGTCCACACTCGCTCTGACCCAATCTGCTCCTGAAGAGGCCGTGGACGATCCATTGTTTGTTAATTAGATTTCGAGTGCATTGGTGTTTGTGTTGCCAGATTAACATCAGCTGAAGGAGGCCATCTTGGTTGTTTACAAGTGTCCAAATGATGCGTTTGTGTCAGTCACAGCCACAAATGTGTTCAGTATCAGATAAGCAGAGTTTCACAGCAGCTGAAGGAACTTGGAAACACGATCAGAAAACTGTGCCAAAGCAATTAACGTTCTGTGTTAGAATTATCTTTTTAAGTCTCTTCAGAGAGTATATGATTCACATTCAACATTCTTACAACAAATTAAATGTCTGTGTTAGTAGAGAAAATCTGTAATAAAACCGATATATTAAAGCCAAATGAAGATCATCACGTTTTTCTAATTTTGACTTAGTTTGGTGTGATAGACTTTGTGGTAAAGATCTATAAAAGTTTTTCAAGAATGAACATTACAGAGTAATTTCTACATGTCAACATATTGTCCTGCGCACAACAGTAAAAGATCCAAGCATTACAATTTTTTCATCAAACAATCGCAGCTGGAACAAGCTCCTTTAAAGCGATTAAAGTAGTTTTGGATTTCAGAACTAAAAATTTGTCCAGAAGGAAGCAGCTGAAACCTGAGTGTGGAGCATGCGCTTATCTTTAACAATACTTTGGGACAAGCGCTGTTACTGATTAGCAGAGTCCAGAGTATCTGACAATGGCCAATAACTTTGCTTGCCATTTAACAAGCTGATTGAGAGAGTTCTTGTTTGACAGAAGGCTTCCAATCTAAGGTCAAGACATTCATGAAAGTCCTGTAGAAACTGTGAAAGTGTAGTATAACTTACTTGTAAATAGGCATGAAAGTGTTATTGTACGTTTTCTGTGACTGTGTTGTAAAGAAACCGATTACATCTTTTCCCATGTATCTATTAAAACTTATGTAGAACTGTAGTTTTGTTCACAGTAAACACTAACTTGAGCTTGTATAAAGAATACAAACGGTCTCCTGACTTCTGGTCAAAATCGCAAAACTGATCATTTCTGCCTTATTGTTTTTATTGGTGGAAATGATTACATGACAATTTGAACATGGTACGGCTTACTCAAAATCTGAATTTTTGAGTAATCACAAAAAATATAGACAGTGGGCGGAGATACGTCATAGGTGAAAACAAGGATATTCTGCATTGCTGCAGGACAATACAAGATTACTCAATGACTCAATCTAATACAACTTTCAGTACACTAATAATAAATATGGTCTAAAAACAGAAAAGTAGATTTAGCTAATATGTCCTCTTAATTGTCTTCAATTACTCTTCAGTGCAGCTCTGCCAGGCTTTTTGCTCATTTGAAGCAATATTCACAACTCCACAAAACTTTGTGCAACTGGAATCTTAACATGTTGTACATCAAAAGAGACCTACAGTACAGGTATCTACTTTCAATTTAAAAAGAATTGTTATTCTACATAGTCCGTTCCTTTTTATAGGCATTTGAAATGTCTTGTTTTCATTAGATTTATTAGATTATATAGATAACGCCTTTTTCTAAATCAAACTTCATGTCAGTGGTATTTTTCGTCTATTCTACTTTTTGGTGAAAGAATGAGCCTAAATAACAAATGGTTTTACATAATTAAACAATTTTTTTTCATTTTAAACCAACAAAAACTGTTACAGACGAGAAGGCAGCACAACAGTTTTCTACTTCTGATGCAGATTCTATAATCCAGCCTCTTTACATGGAGGATAGACTATATTTAACCCTCCAAACATAAAGAAATACAGTAGTTAGACTTACTCTGAAACTTTTGGATCGCTCACAGAAGCGGAAGTTTAGTTTCTCCCCATCTAGACTCGCTGCTTGTTCAGTCCTAGTCCAGTGGGATCATCTTTTCTTCATTTTAAAGATCAAATATCTGCTCTAAACTTACTCAGCAATGTTTCCAATTTCCCAATCATGTGACTTTCTTTGGGTCTTTGTGCAACT
The DNA here is from genome assembly GCA_038363315.1 of Mugilogobius chulae. Lineage (NCBI taxonomy): Eukaryota > Metazoa > Chordata > Actinopteri > Gobiiformes > Gobiidae > Mugilogobius > Mugilogobius chulae. The sequence continues at coordinate 37,869,694 of CM076396.1, read as the reverse complement.
CCCTCTAGTGGTGAATCTGTGAAACTGCATCATGCTTTTGACTGCAGGTGAAGTCAGCACGTGCATCAGATCGCCCGACATCGCTGCTTATTAAAAGGTCTATGACAGAAGCAGACGTCATTGGCAGGCTGCGCAGTGACAGATATTTTCATCATTGGCAGGAAGAGAATTAAGCAAACAAGGCAAAAAAATAATAAATTAGGTCCAAATAAGTGTCCATACACAGACACATTGCATGCATTGTGTAAAAGTGACCATAATGTTTTGCTATTTTCAGTGTCGGATGTGTAAAAGCAGCCGTTGCCTTGTATCTCCCTCTTAAAAACATTTATAGCTCCACAAACAAAGCCCTTGGTTGTTTGTCCGAGGCCTCAGACTATTAAAAGTGCTCCGCAGAGGAAACTTTCTCTCACAAACAGCATTAGGCCCGTGACTTTGGAAGATAACCTTACCCATTCAGAGCAGACTGATTTTAATCTCGCTCAAGTGTTTATTTTATACAATTGTCCTTTGAAAAGACGCCAGGCCCTAATGAAGATAAGAGTCCTTCATGTGTCACTCTTAAACTGTGCGGGCTTTTGTCACACTCAAGGTCTACAGCACTTCTAATCACTTTTCTTTTGTGTTGCGTCTGTATTAACTCTTTACCTGGCAGGCCTGGTCTCATCTTGCGCCTTCTGCCAGAGGTTTTTGCTGATTTTAACTGATCTTTTTAGCCTCGTAGAAAACTAATGACATGCTGTAAACCAAACATGTGTGTCTACTTTCTTTTGAAAATATCATTGTTGTTATGTATTGATCTGATTTTGTATAGGTAATGGATTAAGAGTCTATTTAAGATTCTTTTGACACACCATGCGTCTTGATCCTCACACACAGGAGCTGTAACAAGATTTAAGTTAGAAAGCAACACAAATGATGGTTTTCAGTGACTAATGCAGTGACATAGTAATGTACAGCTTTTCACCTTATTCTGCCCACCCATTTTTCTTGGCAGTGCACTTCCTGTTAAGGTAACTTGTCTGTCTTGTGGGACAAACTCAATTAGATATAATAAACTCAGCAACTGAATTCTACAGCTAAAAGCAGTTAAATAGGAAGTGCACTGCCAAGGAAAGTGGGTGGGGCAGAATAAGGTGAATACTATGACATTTCTTGCCGTTTTTTGCATGTATGTTACTTGATGCTTTAAAATAGTCAGATTGAGACGCCATTTTCTTAGTTTTTTGGTTGAAGCCACATTGGGACATTTTCTTTGAGCTAAACAAGTAAGTTTAGTTACAAAAATGGGTAAAGCCTTGACCCGATTTTAGTTGAGTTTAGTTAGTTTATTTATTTATTTGAGCAACAAATTAAAAACATGAATACATATAAGAAGAAAGACAATATAGCGGTACTCAAAAGGAGTAGGAAGAACCCCTCATACAATTACAGATTTTTTTAACGAGAATTACGCACGTCATCTCCAACACACCTGCTCCTTAAATGATGTGAGAAGTAACTTTACTGGCTTTACTGACTCTCCACTCTCCTGTGATGTTTGGTTTAATCCACTGGCATTTCATCATTGTTGTTGTTGTTTCAATTTAATAACCGTGCACATGAAAGAAAACACACACTGTTCTCCGCTCACTGCTGCACTCCACAAGTCTGTGTCGACTCTGTTCTTTAGCCACATGATGCCACTCTCAGACAAATAATCGTTGTAAATGTCCTTATGTCTGTGGCCTCTTCTTTTTTTAACACTTCTTTTTAGCACAAATGATCTAAACTCCACTAGTGTGCAGCCGGCTTAAGTTTAGGTTTGGGACTTGGAGGAAGCATCAGAATTTCATTAATATTCTCAAATAATAACACATCTTTACATTCACGATAAAAAGGACAAAATTACATTGTATACATGTGCATTTCTGTGAGGTTGAGGTCAAGACTAGCACTAGAGAAGCCAAAATAGTTCAGTATATATTTCATATCTTGTCTTTGCATCAGGCTAAGGTCACAGAGTGAGTGCAAAAAAAGAGAGTGCCTTTTTATGGCTACAGAACGAGGCAGACCTTAGATGTTTAGAATATTATTTACTTGTTGCTCATGTAATTTTGCTTTTGAGTGCAAATCGTATTCTTGATGTGGTATTAAAGTGATTTTTTTCTTCGTGAATGTTGCAGAGTTGTTTTTGTTGCACATTTGTAGCCTTTATTTGTCCCAGCTGCTGTTGGTCTGTTTTTGTTTGGACAGAGGTTTAGATAAATCCGATTTCTCATCAGGTCTGGCCACAAAGCTATCCCTTCATCAGTGACACCTAAAGCTGCAGAGTGAGAGAGGGAGGGGGAGAGAGAGAGAGAGAGAGAGAGAGAGAGAGGGGGGAGAGAGAGAGAGAGAGGGGGGGGGGCAAGAGAGAGAGGGTGGGAGTGAGGGGGAGGTGAGAGGGGAAGAGAGAGAGTGAGGGAGAGAGGGAGGCAAGATAGAGAGAAGAGGGAGAAGGGGAGAAAAGGAGAGAGAGAAGGGGATAGAGAGGGAGTGAAAGAGGGGAAGGGAAAGAGAGAAGGAGTGAAGAGGAGGAGAAGAAAAGAGAGAAAGAGAGGCAGAGAGGGAGAAAGTGGAAGAGAGAGGGAGAGCAGAAAGGAAAGAGAGAGATAGAGATAGAGGAGAGGAAGGTAAAGAGAGAGAGAAAAGGGACAGGGAGGAAGAAGAGAGGGAAAGAGAGATGGGGAGAAAAGGAGAGAGAAGGGAGAGGGGGGGACAGATAGGGAGAAAGAGAGAGAGGAAAAAAGGAGGTAGGGAGAGAGGAAAGTAAAGAGAGAGATGGAGGGAGGGAGGAGAAAGTAAAGAAAGAGAGAAAGGGAGACAGGAAGGAAGAAATAGAAAGATGAAGAAGAGAGAGAGAGAGAGCAAGATGAAGAGAGGGTGGGAGAGACCGAGAGAGAATAAGGAAAGAGAGAGAGAGAAAGAGGAAGGGAGGGAGAGAGAGAAAACAGGCAGAGAGAAGGGGGTGAGAAAGGAGGAGTCAGAGGGTGGCAGAGAGACAAGAAAGGGAGAAAGAGAGAGAGGGATTCAAAGAAGGAGAGAAGAGGGAGGAAAAATGCTAACTGTTTCTTTCCATTCTTAAAAATTACTAAATGAAAGAGAAACATGGAAATAAGCTAAAACTGTATCTTCCTTTACTTCTTTGTCTGCATTGCATTATGAGACGTACAACCCAAAAGTCAAGATTTTCGCTGATCAAAGTGTACACCTGGCTTGAGTGTTCAAAGGAAAGATGATATATTTAAACATGTCAGCATATTTCAATATTTATGTGTGACAGTGAATAAAAAAAATAAAATGCTCCTATAACAAGTCGAGTGCTAATATAATCTTTAGTTTGGTCTTGTCTCAGTCTTGTTTTTTTGTCATTTGTGGACAAGAAAGAGAGAGAATCCTGAGCTCTTGTTAAATGTGGACTCTCTCTCTCTTTCTCTCTCTTCTCAGGGGCCAAAGGTCAGCGCTGCTCTCACTTCCTCACCTGTGTCAGAGCCTCTTCCTTTAATCTCAGCGCGTCGTCTTTGATCCAGCAGATGGTACAGTCTCCTTTGGGTGCCCCGACAGACAGGGTTGAAGGTCACCACAACACAGACTTCAATGATCTTCACTGTAGAGACGACACAAACACAAGAGTCTGTCTGATAGTGTGAGTCCAACACGACTGTGGGTCCAATCTGACAGAGAAAGATGCTGATTATACAAGTGTCGTTTATTTAGTTGAAATGAAGCTGTTTGTACTGATTTGCTAATGTAAACATCCGGTTGTCGTAAACATTCGATGGCACAAATGCTAATATGGAACGGTAAATTTAGGAAATGTTTCTAGCAAGGTTGTTCATATATATTGTATTATTCAGGACTGACTCTACACAAAGGTTCTAGTATTATTCACGTGTGGCTGAGTGGTTTTGAGTCGACAAAGCAGTCTTAGATTAGGGATAAAATGAATGATTATTTTCCTAACTTTAGTTGGGGGATTATTTATTTGATTGGTTGATTAACTGTCTAGAAGATTTTGCTAACTTTGAGAACATTCTGGTGCTGTAGATTTACAGGTAAATTAGTGTTTAGTCTCATACCATTGCTGTTCAATCTGATGTTTTTCTCAATTTATGACATGTTTTGAAGTCTAAAGATCAGTTAACGATTACTAGATTACTAGATTAATTGGTGGTTAAGGTTTAAGTACACTTTATTGTCCTTGTAGGGAAGTTTGTCCTGTGCATTTGACCCATCCTTCAGAGCTTCTTCATCATCTTTTCAGGAGCAGTGAGCTCCACAGTGCAGTGTTCAGGGACCCATGATGTTCTTGCTAGGCTTGGTCAGGACTTCTGTAGCTGTAGGATATTCCTTAACATGCTTGTTTTGATTGGTGGGTGAAAGAGGAAACCCAGAGGAGTGCCAGAGGAAACTCAGACATCTTTAAATGTTAATAAATCTTTGTGTTTCTTTGTCTTTTGATGTTTCAGTCACTTCAGAAGACTAGGTGTGGGACAAAAGTTTTTAAGCACTTAATACCCCTCTGTCCTGTAGTCAACATCTCAAACTCTCCTTATGAGCCCATACTTGTTCATTGTTCTAACTGAGTTAAGATGCGCACAGCACAAAGTGACTGAGAGTTCTGCATTTCTCTGAAAAGTGGAACATGTGCGAATTGATCTTCGAGTCTGGATCCGGAAGAGAATGGCATGTGACTCAGTAGGAAAGGGGAGTAGACATTGAGCAGTCGAACACGGACCCAGGGTTTCGATTGACACACCAGATGCGTAGAGGACCACAGCGGAAGTTCTTTAAGTGCAACTTTTGGAACGTCTGTTTTAAGTACATTTAGTCGCACAAAACGACGATTACACACTTAATGCTGAATAGTCTGAGTTGTCTGTGCTATTAGCGGCAGTCCGTTCACGTTAAAATACGATTAACTTAGCGGTTTCAACGACTCTTTTCAAGTGCCAAAGACCCCACACAGAAAACCAACGTAAGAATATCCACGCAAGATGATCACTCTGGGATGACTGTCAGAGAAGATGCGCTAGTCAAATAGACACACGACTAGTCATTGTTAGCGAGACAAGTATAAATATATCTATATTACATGACAAGGGAATTCTTATACACAGAACGCTAGTGTCTTTTAAAAACATCATAAGTGCTACCTTCACCAGTTGTGTGCTTTCCTTAACTCACCCTTCGAGCTGGAGAAAGTGTGTTAACTATCTATCAGTTATTACAGTCGTACTTTTATATAAGTTTTTGTGGACCTTGAAACTCGCAGTACAGTGTACAGCTAGTGTGCTACATGAGTTGATAGTACATCTAGTCAAAGTCTATGTTTTGGTTTACCAAACACTTAAAAGGTCTATTGTTAAAGATTAGCGCTCACAGTGCAAAATCATTGGATAGATCCAGAAGTACAAGTATTCCCATTTTAAACTTTCTGAGGACTTTTGTCACATTAATACAAAAGTTTAAAGACATATTACTAACTCACCATCCATAATGTGAAATGCTTTCAGTCCAAAAAACTTAAGCAAATCCTAAAATTCAGCAAACCATTTTCATTTTTATTATTATTATTTATTGGGAGAGGGCTGGTCCTATGGGAATTCATAATGGGATTCAATATTCCACAAAGCTGTTTCTCATGGACTTGAACATCAGTCCATTTGTCATCCAGCTTCTCCTTTTACATTATTAAACTCACACTGAACGCTCGTCATTAGCATTCACTTCATTCACGCCACATTTTTGCTGTTGATTCTTTTTCAGCTCAATTAAGCAGAGAAGCTTTATCCCATCCCCAAATCCCACCACTGTTATTTCCTCCCACAAAATACCTCCTGATAGAGTGAGCACGCCCATAAGCAACCACCGCTCCTGTAATTCTAGCTCTTCATTGTCGCTCATTCTGAAGGATGTAAAAGTAAAAGCGAGAACACTATTCTCTTCATATTGATTGGCTACCTTTATGTCTTATATAGTGGAATATAAAGTGTTAACAGCAGGTGTCTCTGATATAGCCCTAGGTCATTCTGAGTATAGTCGTCGAGATTATATACTGTGCTGGTTTTCACTATCTTTATAATATTGTAACTAAAAAGGTGCGTGATCTACTCTTTAGTAAAACGGAAAAATAAGTTGTACCGACAAACTAGTTAATAAACCAACTTTCTCGTGTTGGAATTAAAAACAGAGTCAGTATTTGATTTGCACAGCCACAGAATGACTTTTGGACAAATGTTCAGACTTGGCTGGTTAGAGACAAACGTGAATCGCCCCTAATGTCCTTTGTACAGCCACCTCTTCTCTCTCTCTCTCTCGTCTCCTCTTCTTCTTTCTTTCTCTCTTCTCTCTCTCTCTGCTTTCCTCTCTCTCTCTCTGTCTCTCTCTCTCTCTCTCTCTCTTCTCTCTCTCTCTCTCTCTCTCTCTCTCTCTCTTCTCCCTCTCTCTCTTTCTCTCTCTCTCTTTCTCTCGTCTCTCCCTCTGTCTCTCTCTTTTCTTTCTCTCTCCTCTCTGTTCTTCTCTCTCCCGTTGTCTCTCTTTCTCTCTCTTCATCTCTCTCCCTCTGTCTCTCTCTTTCTTTCCTCTCTCCTTTTTCTCTCTCTCTCCTCTCTCTCTCTCTTCTCTCTCTCTCTCTCCTCTCTCTTTCTCTTCTTCTCTCCCTCTGTCTTTTCTCTCTCTCTCTTTCTTTCTCTCTCTCTCTGCTCTCTCTCTGTTTTCTCTCTCTCCCCTCTGTTATCTTTTTCTTTCTCTCTCCTCTTTCCCTCTCGCTCCTCTCTCTTTCTTCTCCTCTCTCTCTCTTTTTCTGTCTCTCTCTCCTCTTTCTCTCTCTCTCTCTCTCTCTTCTCTCTCTCTCCCCTGTCTCTTTGTTCTTTCTTCTCTCTTCTCTTTCTCCTCTCCCTATCTCTTTCTTATCTCCTCTTTCTCTCGTCTCTCCCCTCTGTCTCTTCTGCTCTTCCCTTTCTCTTCTCTCGTCTCCCTCTGCCCTCTCTTTCTCTTTCTCTTCTCTCTCTCTCTCTTCCCATCTGTATTACACCATTTCTCTCCAGTTTCTTTTCTCTTCTCTTGCTCTAGTTACGTAGCCTCTACTCCTCGCTGTCTCTCCTCTCTCCTTTGCTGTAATACTTTCCTACTCTTACTCTACTCCTCACCTCACGCACGCCTTCGTTCTCACCCTCTTGCTCTCGTTCATCCTTCCCGTTTCTTTCTCTTTTAACTGCCTCTGCTTTTTAATCTTCTCTGCCTTTTTCAAAAACTCTGTCTCTTGGGCGCTGTCTCCTCTTTTTTGACATCAAACCTTTATTCATTCACAATCCCTCCTTCTATCTGGTTCCTCTCTCATGCTTTCTCACTCTCTGTAGTTCTCATTCCTCCTCCCAATTCTCCCCTTTCTCCTCTCTCTCTCTTACTCCGGCCCTCCTCTTATCTCTCTCCTTTCTTTTCTGTCTTCCGTTCTTCTCCAATTCTCTTTCTTTCTCACCCTCTCCTTTATCTTTCCCTTTGTATATCTTTCCACACTGTCTCCTACTTCCTCCTGACTTAAATTAAGCATATCTCTTCTCTACTCGTTCCCCTTTCACCCTTGTCTTTGTTCTCTTTTCCTACTCTGTCCCTCTTGTTCTACTTGTGCTCTGTCTCTCTTTTACCCTTCCCTTTATTTTTGCCTCAACCTGTCTCTCTCTCTCTTTCTCTCTCTCTCACTTTTTCTTCCTCCTTCAGTTTCTGCTTTCTCTCTCTCTTTCGTCTCTGTCATCTCACTACACTCTCTCTTTAAGGCCTCCTTCCCCTTCTCAGCTTCTCTACCCTCTTCTCTTTAGTCTCATCTTCCCTCTCTCTTGCTGCTCTCACCTCTCTCTTTTAGCTCTTCCCTTCTTCCTCCCTCCCCCTCTCAATCCTTTTAAGCCTCTCTCCCCTTCCTCTCTCTTCTCTCCTCCTGCTCTTTAAGCTTCTTTTCCCTCTTTCTCCTCTCTCTTCCCTCTATTCTTTGCAAATTCCTTGCCATTTACTCTTGCGAACAGTAGCCGCGTCGTTCTTCCCCCTTCCTCAATCAATACTCTAACCTGCTCCTCTAACACAGCTCTTAGCACACGCGCCCATCTCTCGGCTAACATTCCTTGAGTGTCGCGACTTCCTCTATTACCGCCCCATCTTTCATTTTCTCTTTCACTTCATCCTCTCTCTCTCCATCTTCTTTTTCCATTCATCTCTTCCCTTCCTACCATCTCTGTCTGTGCTCCTCTCTTTAGCTCTCCTCCCCGTTCGCTCCCTCCTATCCTCCCCGTCTTTATCAGTCTCACTCTACCTCTTCCATCTTTTCCTTATTTCTCACTTTTCACTCCTCTCTCTTCTCGTCCCCCTCTCCTCTTACTTAACTCTCTACTTCCATTCATCTCTCTCTCCTTCTCTTTTCTCCTTCTCTCTCCACCTCTCTCTTCTCAAAGCTCTCTCCCCTTTTGCGTCTTAACTCCCTACTAGAGCACAGACTCCTTACTTTCTTAATCATCCCCCCCCCCCTATCACGTCATTTCTCGCGCTCTCACACCGTTTCCCCTCACCACTCCACACACCAGCCCCACACCCACGCCACCGACCACCAACCTCCCCCGCCTCCCCCCCCTCCGCCCCACCACCCCCTGCTCCATCACCACACCCTGCACCCCCGGCCCCAACCCCCCCGTCCACCTCCCCCCCCCCGCCCCCCCCCCCACCCGCCCCCCACCCACCTTCCCCCCCCCCCCTCCCCCCAGCCCGGCTCCCCACTACACCCCCCACCGCCTCTCCCCCCACTCCCCCCCCTCCGCCCCCCAACCACCCACCATCCTTTTCCCTCTCTCTCCCTTCCCTCTCTCTCTTTCCCTCCTCCCTAGTTCTCTCCTCTCTCTCTCACCCCCTCTTTCCCTCTCTCTCGCTCTCTCTCTCTTTCCCTCTCTCTTCTCTCTCTCTCTCTCTCTCTCTCTCTCTTTATCCTCTCCATCTGTTCTTTTATGTCCCGGTCGTGTTCTGCTCTGCCTCCTGCTGATCTCCAGAAGCTGAATCCAAACATATTACGTCGTCGTCGTTCTCACACAAACGCTCTGCTTCTGCCAAAGACCAACCTGAACAAACACAGATCAACCCTTCAGCTCGGCACGGTTTGGCACAATTAAACTTTGGCCTGCTTTATAGACTGTTGGATGTACGAAATGTAAATACAATAACTTATTCTGCAGTCAGTATGCAGACTCATTAACAGCTGTAAGTATTTATGAATAAACTCTGTAACTATTTTTCTTTTGGTTCAGAATTCAAAAACAGAGCCAAATGCAAAAACAACTGACCTAGACTGTTCTTGTAACTTAAAGGTACATCGTGTAAGTTGTTGGCCAAGAAATAAACTTATATATAGTCAAGTTTATCTAGTTTAGATGTTTTGTAGCACTAAATAAATAATTGAAATATGTGGCTTTACCCTGAGTAGGTTTGCATGGTCACAAAGTTTGGCCTCATCCTGTTTGTTTCTGTGGAAAAGAAGCTTGTTTTTGTTTTACATTATGGCAGAAAACATAAAGACATTGTTATTTTTGCCATAATGTTTTCTGAGTCAAGAAGATGATGTTATTAGTATGAAATGTAGTTGCTGAAAAACCAATCGGTGAGGAGCAACGCACAGAGGATCAATCACAACACCAACAGTCTTCATAAATTAGAGTATTTGCTTTTGAAAGCTACAATATAAAATATTCAATGACCCTTGGGTTTAAACTGTTCAAAATAATATAAAACAAGCTCTTTTTTTTCCACTATGCTAAGCTCTGTTAAGACTAGGAACAGTGCAAAAATAATGCACAGATGGGCACCAGAACTTTCATGACATCATCTGCAGGAATAGAGCTCCTGCAGATGACGTCATGCTTTCCCAGCATGCACCGCGTATTCTCAGGCCGGCAGTGACCGTTGAGTTCAACGACGGCGTCCTTGATTATCAAACTTTATTGGAATTCTACAGAATATGGGTTATTTTTGCACACTGGGACTTACAAATTATCAAAGACAGAAGAAAGCCAGGGCATTTCTGCAACTGACAGACGCCATTGTGGATTTCATCAGCTACACCAACTAGTAGTGAGTTAAGACTTACATTTATTAAGCTGCAGATTACTGATTTGTATTTTAATCTGGTTAATAACTGGTTAAACAATTCAAAATTTTAGTTCAGACTGTGTTTTGGTGATTTCATGTTCAATTACATAGCAGATTTAGTAGTTTGAGAAGAAAACAAGACCAATTGCCTTTCAAAACAGTAAATAAAAGCACAAACTAAAGCTAAACCAAGTTAATCAATGGTAAACCAAAATGATTTTCAGGAGTTTATTATGTTATGTTTTCTCAAGATGAGATTGTTTAAATGGTCAGTATGAGTAAAGGTCAAATATATTTCACACTAACATAATCAGGGAAACGTTTTAATGAGATACGAAGGTGGAAAGTGAACGTCCAGAAATGGCAGATTCAGTGTGATTTGTGCTTCTAAACTTGTGAAAAGCAAATTCCAGTGTTTATTAGAGTTATTTTTAGATATAACTTATTTACAGCCTAATTTAATGCCAAAAATAAACCACAGAAGCTACATTATAGACTTTTTCCCATTGGATTCAATGGTGTCACTGCTGTAATGGCGGCTGCAGCGATTTTAGTCACATGGATGCAGGAGCTCTATTGGCTGAGAGGCATAGATATCTGTTTATGTATCAGAAAAGACCGAAACACAATACTTGCTGTGGTCGATATTTGCCAATACCAATATTACCATCTTAAAATCCATAGCAAGGCTCACAAACTTAATGTTCATTTTAGTAAAAAAACAAAAACAAAATACACTTATCTGTGATTCCAAAAGTGGTACTAGCAGAAAAACAAAAAAACGCTATTGTTCCGCCGCTGACAAGTCACAGAAAAGCCCTATCACACCTCACATCTGCCTCTGTCCCATCCATGCCTCCTCGGGACTCTCCTATCGCCTCTCATCCTCCCTATGTCCTCCACTTCTCCTCAGCCTCCTTTTATCTGCCCTCGTCTCCTTCCCTGACTCCTCCGACTCCAGGACATGATAAAAACAACCTTGATGTCCTCTCGGGTTCGAGCCTTTGTTGTTTAGTGAGCAAATATCGACCAGGCCGAAGCAAAAGGCCGTGGAGCTGGATTAATTTAGGCTGAAAGCAGTAAATTCACTTGAAAAGGCAAAGTGTACGCAGCCGTTAGATGTAAAGAGGTTGTGAAGCACTTGTTGTAATTGGTCTAAACATGGAGGCTGTGACTTCAGACTCAGGGACTTAAAAGGAAAGATTATGTTTGCTTTGAGTTTAAACAGTCATTTAACAAAAGTAAAGTGCTACTAGATGTTGTCATTTGTCAAATCAGAACAATTTTGTCTTTTATGTGGATTTTGGAACATATTCACATTGTGGTTGCTAGGAAACAGTTGTGGAATCACCTACATTTGTCATATTTACTGGTCAAAAGACAAATGTAGACATAAATGCTTAATAAAATCTTAATGTTCTCTATGTTTTACTGAAAACTGTAGTCTAACCTGTCATGTACACTTTATGGTGAGACACTGCAGGCAAATAGGAAAAAAAATCTTTAATTTTTAAAGATTAAAATAAAGCTATGTGAAAAATGTGTTATATATATTTTTTTAGATGTCATGTTTTCATAGAGAAAACATGTGCACATAATAGGAGGAGTCAAATGTTAATCTTACACTCATTAAAGGCTAAGGTCATATATCAGAGGTGGGACCAAGTCACCTTTTTCTTGCAAGTGCTAAGTAAGTCTCAAGTCTTTGGATTCAAGTCTAAGTCAAGTATCTACAGAGGGATTATTGATCGACGTCACTTTCTGCACATACAGTATCTCTTGCAGAAAGATACAATGTCGGTCTGGTTGGCTGGAAAAAACTTCTTTAATAAAAACAACATAAACAGGACGAGAGCAGCTGTTTTTTAGATTAGAGTAACCTTCATTGTCTCCATAAGGAGAAATTTACATTGGACAATCAATGGGCACATGGACTCACAAAGACAAGACCTAACACACAATCACACACAACATGAGACAGTCACCACACAAAACACTTGACCAAGTCCATAACATTATGTTGTATGGATTACGTGGTGAAAAGTCACTCATCTATTCGTCAACCTAAAAAATACAGTGCCCATTGCGTCTGTGTCACAACCTTGCCACGCCACCGGAAGTTGTTTGGATCAGCTCTGAACCGGTATGATAGACATCTGGCTCCTGATGCTTGAGACAGCTTCTCAGCTTTTTCATTCACCTGAATGTAACATGTATCAGTCGTAGGTTTGTCTTTCATTCACAAATGTTGATTTAGCAGCATAACGTTTGTTTTCTCACAGTGATAAACTCTTGTAGTTAGCTGACAACAGCACTGGCTAGTGTTGCTGCTACAGCTTGTGTCAATCAGCCACAGTTATTTCTACTATCCGGTTGCGTGCACATCCCCCGTATTGACAAAAAAATATTCCCTCTGTAGTCACTGACCTTCAAGTCTAAGTCAAAGTTGTGTTTATTTGGACAATGTACAATTACAATAAGCACAATGTCAGAGATGCATGTACCAGAATCTTGCAGCATCTGTAGTCCTGGGGAAGGTGCTACTGAATATGTTTTAGTTGTAGGGAAACTGGAGCGTCTACTGAACACCTTTACAGACACAAGATAAACATGCATACTTACCATAGAAGGGAGTTGATCCCTGGACCTTCTTGCTATGAAGCCAGAGTGCTAATCGCTGTACCACAATGTCTCCCAAAGTGAGTTCCAAGTCTTCAAAATAGTGGCTCAAGTCTGGCTCAAGTCCAAGTCACAGCTTGCAGAAAGAGAAAAAGAGAAAATATATTTATTTGCCTATAAAATGTTTGTGTCCAATATGTCCCAATACATTATAGCCACATAAGAGTCTATAAGGGACATTCCTGCTGAATTCTCTCTCTTCTGTGCATTCGGAGCAGACACTGGTCCAGTCCTCAGCCACGTCTCTTATTCAAACGGTGTCTGGGGCCTGAGGCGATGCTGAGTTTATGGAGGCATCAAACACAAACCTCAGCGCGTTTCTTCATAAGACGCTTCATCTATCAAACCCGCATTAAATATTCAATGCAGTGTGACAGGAGAGAGAAGGCAGTGTGAGCGGACTTTTCACTGGATTCACCTCAGTCAGGACGCAAGCAACAGGTTCAATTACACACCACAGATTAGGACTTTTTAATGGGCTCCAGCTAAACTTTTTAAACAAATTTTCAAGTTCCTAATATTCAAACTAGTGTTATGCCTCAGCTAGAGTGCCACAAGTTTTACTCTTGTTTATATTTACTAAAGAAAATCCAGGCATTTTAGTGAAAAAAGGTTGGTTTCTTATGAGGTAAACACACTTTCAATTTGCAAAACAGGTCACACAGAATCCTAAATGGAACTTCAGCTTTTCAAGACAAAATTTCTTTTCTAGCTAAATTAAAATTGTTCAAAATTGTTAAATTGTTGCAAATGATAAGACCACCACATTGTTTGTTCAGATAAATGTTTGAATCAAGTGATCACAATAAACCAAGTTTCAAAAGTGTCAAAGCGACTTGAGAAAAACTGTAGTTAGACTTTGTCGTCATAGTTTTACAGCAGTTAGACTGCAAATCATGAGGAAATTGACAAATAAAAGTTGAAAATTAGAGAAAGTGCTAAACACTTATGTCATCAAAATGCATAAAATGCAAAGAGAAGTAACACAAAATTGACGCATCTTGTGGAAGACAATTATTTAACAACAATATGATAATGTATTGGTTTCTTTTCAAAGACCCCAAAACAAATGTCACATTTTGCATTATTCATTCAATTCATACTTGATGGTGGCTATTATTGTAGCCACAGCTGTCCTGGGGCAAACAGACAGAAGTCAGGCTGCTAAATCGGACCACCACCACCAACCATTCATACACACACCAGTACTTAGACTAAGCAATGTGGGAGTCTTGCCTAAAGACACAACGACAATTTCTCTTTGAGCCGTCCCACCGTGGCCCCTCCAGAGGTTTCCCATCCAAGTGCTGACCAGGCCCAAACTGCTTAGCTTCTGAGACCGGCCAGGATCAGGCTTTGGCAAACTGTTCAGACAAATCAGCACCATGGACAGCGACAGGCATTTGTTACCAACAGGACACTGCAGAATATAAAATACATGCCTGTCGCTGTCCGTGGTGCTGATTTGTCTAAACAGCAGTTTCAGTGCGTTCTTCATGAGACAATAGTGCCATCTAGTGAAGCTTAAACTGAGGTGCAGGTCTCTTCACAGCTGTGTCTAAAACCAAAAGAGAGAGAGGATCCATAAACTGGTGACGCTGAGAAACAAACTCAATTATTTTTCACTGATGCGGGATAATGCCTGTTCTTAGTTCTTCATTTGCAATTAGCACAGTGTTTCCCAAACTGTGGTACAAGTACAACTGGTAGAACTCGAGCAGCCCCTGGTGGCACTTGAACTGGTCTAATAGATTTTCTCAAAGATCTGCTCAGCTTTATGAAACTTTATTAACTTTTCTCAATTACAAAGAAAAGCTAGGACCTAAACAGATCAGTTTAATTGTCTTAATTGTGAGTCTAAAATGCACACGATTATCATTTCTCCATAATGTGGCTCTATTTCACTATATATTTTTCTTTCTAAATCTGCAACAACCTTGTCTCACCAGTAGAGGTCAACATAAAACCACTGTCACGAGTGTTTCGTCCTGACTCCACCAAACACAACGAAATGGAGGAAAGTTGGTTTTACTGAATGACGGATATTGTTTTGTCTTTTAAAGCTGGTGGACAATGAAAAAAATAACTGCAATAATAATAAGTGTCTCCAACCCTTTTCCTCTGAAGAGCTACTTTTACTCAACAAAAATGACTATGTTTTCATAAGCACATTGGTCTTATATGGGATACAGATGATGCAGGCTGTATAGGCACATTAAAGCATAAGATATAAGGGAGTTTAGATAAGTCTTGTGAAGGTGTTGGAGAGTTACTGATGGCACAGGCTGAAGAATGCTGGCTTAGAAACAGAAATATTGTTATGTAAATAAAGACTATTACGTTGTTATCCCTTGAATAAAATGTATTACAATTGTACAACAACTTTCCCAACACTGGTTTTCCACTCAACTGACCCTATGCAAGGTGTTTATTTTCAAATTTTCAGTCGTTAGCATTGACAGCCAAACACATCTTTTTATAAACACACTTTGGTCCTTATTATATTTTCCTAATTTGTAAAGTATTTAACACGTTTTCAGAGAAAACAATCAACAACTCACTGCCCAATCTTACAGTTTTTTTGTTTGTCTGTTTGTTTGTTCGTTTGTTTGTTTGTTTGTTTGTTTGTTTTTTCATTTTAGACTGAGATAGTGAAACCATTATCTGGGATCCAGAGCAGGCAATCACAATAGTTTATATGCATGGCACAGAAAAACCAAAGAAGTTTAGTGGTCGTCTGTCATTTAGACCAAAATCTAACTTCACTCACCTCACATTAAAATATTTGTTTTTGTTTCGCTCATTGATTCTGCAGAAATCCACGATGTTTTTTTAGTTCCACTTGATATTTTTTCCATGTATTTATTTTTTTGTCGTAAGCAGCCATGTTGGTTTTCATACGGCAGACGATGCGTGTCCCTGATTGGCTAATTAATCTGTCAATCACGGCCACTAATATTTGAGTGGCCAGACAATATATTTTTATATCGTCTGGCTCGTGTGCAGCAAGAGAATCGAGAGGCCAGAATTGATCAGTTTTGCGAATGCAGTCACTGACTTACACACACTCTGTAGTTGTAGAATACACACATTAACAATGTCTGAAGAAACAAAGTGTGAACTCGTGCAAGACCTGACTGAACGTGCATTATTATGTTGCCTTAAGAACTGATGGTGAACCTGTAAATATAGACACTAAATATGTTTACTGTGCAGTTGTTGATAAAAATACTGAGCATTAACAACAGTGGCTTTGTTTTAAATGACATTCACTATTTCTTTTGTGTTTTAAAATAAAAATGTTTATGAATAAGCCAACAAAATCAAAGAAAATCAAAAATTGTGGCTGAAAAATCAAGAACTGAATGAAATCGTGACTAAAGTGAATCTTCCCATCCTTAGTTTTAAGCCTTAATTGCTTGAATCAAGAATAGATTTGCTTAAAAATCTTGTCAAGAGAACTTGAAACTAGCATTTTCTGCTCAAAATAAATTTCTTACTGTACTGGCAGATTATTTGACTTGAAATATGACATTTTTACCTTAAAATAAGCTAAGTTTTCTTATTTTTGAAAGGCCTTTTTTGAAGTGTATAAATTACAAAAACGTTCTTTTGTTCAAGTCTATTTCTAGTCAAAAAGTGACACAGTGCACCTTTAGGATGAAGAGTCTTTTATCTCTGACATTGTTGCTCATTTCGTCCTCTTTCCTGTTGCACAGTCAGGTCTGCGAGAGAGAACCAGCTCACACTAAGAACTCAAGCTTTGACCGACAAAAATAATTCAACGACTGCGTTTTATTTTTGTCTAGCTAAATGCTAGACGGTGGGACACGGAACACCTCGTCCAGAGTCGGAAATGATCTGTAATAAAACAATGAGAGGACATGAGTGTTATCATTGGGCTGCACTTTGACATTTTGGTCTGAGTTGTCACTAATCAACACTGCAGAACAGACACACGGCTCACACTGGGCAGTGAGTCAGACGTGTAATTAGACCTGTCCCTCTGCAGCAGGAAACAGGAAGCACTGGACACATACTATTCTTATTAAAGGTCCCACGTTAGGCTCAGTTAACCTCTGTGAGAGCTTAGTCCTTTAGAATATTGTTACTTCACTAAAACATCCCCCAAGTTGTGTTTAGTTTCATTTACAAATGTTTATGGAATGCTGCATTGTTAAGCTGTTGCATTTCTGCTGTTCCACCTTGTGATGTCACAAAGTGGTAGAATAATAAATGACACCAGAAGATCCTTAAGTTGATGCCTTTTCAGTTTTTTTTTTTTTTCTTTTTGAGAATTTGTATATATAAAAAAAAAAAGAAAAAAAACTGTAATGTCTTGTGGTAAACAGTGAATTAAAACAGATTAAACCAGGTTAAACAATAGTTGTAGCTTAAAATTTGGCAAACCCAATCCTTAAAGAATTCTTTGGTTGACAGTTGTGTTAACTGAAGACTTAATGTGTGCAACACATGAACACTATCTGTATTTTTACATAATGACATCACAAGCAGGAATTGGAATTTTAGCCTGGAGAAACTTGTATGTGTGTGAGCTGTATTCTTTAGATAAATGGATGTGGAAGAGGTCAAATAAATCTTCAGGTGTGTTTTGATTTTGAAACGTTATAAATAATGACACATTTTAAAGGTTTTTGCTAGTTTGCTTGATTTTTTAAAGAAAACAATCTATTATGACACATTTTTCTTAAAAAAAAAAACTAACAAAACTTGTCTCAAATTCAAAGTGAGCCTTTGGAGCAAAACAAAAGGTTGGACTGTTTTTGAAGGTGAGGTTTTGTACATTTAGCCTCTGACTTCAGTTCTACCTAATATTCCTTTGGTAAATTCTTTGGTAAATATTTTGGGTTTTGACCACTCTTCTTTAAAAGCTAGCTACAAATGTGTTGTCCTGTATCTGTTGGCTAAAGTAAAAAGCTGAGCTTCTCGCGATAAGAGTGGAGAGTAAAGTGTAGGAGCTCAAGTAGCATACAAGACTGAACAACGTTATTGTCACCAGGCTATACATCAGATCCCAGTCATACTCTGTGATTTGCAGGGAGCAGATGGTGATCGTAGACTCACTTCAACAGAGCAGCAGGTTGGTGGATTTTAGCGCAGCAAAGGGACTGAGATGATACTAACAGAGATGAAACTTGCCACTGGTCAGAACTGTGGTAGCTAAAGGATATTCCCCAACACACAGGAAGGAAACTCACCCAGACACAGGGAGAAGCATGCAAACTCAGCATAGAAAGGCCTAAGATGCACGAAGTTGAAATTCTTGCTGTGAGGCAAGAGTGCTAGTAGCCACCTTTGTGTGTGGAGTCTGCATGTTCCTCACCGTGTCTGGGTGGTTTTCCTCTGCACACTCCGATTTCACCACCAACCATTAACCTGCGGGTTAGGGAACGCTTGGTGTTGGTCGGAGGTGAGGCAGCAGGTGTTTGCTGAGCTGCCCCAGGGCTACTGCTGTCACTTAGTGTCACTAAACTGCAAAAACTGAAATAGACCAAAGAGAACCAATGTTTACTTAATAGATCACTTGACCAGGACAATGTGGAAATAGAAAAAGCTTGAAGAGACAGAAAAAGAACTATAGACAACCTAGACCTGTTTTGTAAGTTTGGAGAACAAACTGAGTCAGATTCATCCCAGAATGATTACCTTAACTCTTTCCAATATATTTTTACGGTATATTTTAATGCTTCCAATAAAAATCTAAGTATTACACAAAAGAAAGAAAACACTACATGCAATAAAGCGTGGAGGATTGACTGAGGAGGAGGCATTAAGGCACAGTTCTGGTAAAATCTTTGCTAATCACTTCTTTACTATAAATGACGAAGGCTTTACTCCTGCATGCTTAATTGTCCCCACAGATTCACTTATTTGACTGGAGCCGTGACGAGCTCCTTTACTCTGACACAGCCAATATAGAGTTTAGATTATAGAAGCTCTGAGCAGGAGGCCGTAAAGACGAGTGTGTTATTGGAAGTGCAAATCACCCAGAAGAAGACTCAAGTTGTCTGCATTAAGACCATTGTGCACCGGAGAATTTTAAAATCTTCTACGATTAAAAAAGAAAAGTGCAGGCCACAGACAGAAGGACATTTGTAAAGATTATTTGTCTCGCAGCAGAAGGATGTAAGTTAATTCTGTTTTCTTTTTATAAATTTTATAAATTTTAAGTGTCTGGCTGTTCTGATCAGCTGGGTTGAACATGTTGGAACCTTTTGATCCATCAAAGCCGTAGCAGAGTCACATTTACAGATGCACTGTAAAAGAACTTTGGCACACTGTCTGCAGTCTCCTTATCTTGTAAACTTGTATCTGGTAGTTTCCTCGGTGCACTACGGTTTCCCCACTAACCAATAACATACTGGTTAGGGAACGCTTAGTGGTGGTCGGGGGTCGAGGCACCACGAGAATACGCGAATTGCCTCTGCTGAGCTGCCTTCAGGGTTGCTTACTGTGGGGAAGTTACTGTGTGAAGCACTTTGGAAGACATATGTTCCTGCAAATTTGCGATATAAACCATTCATTCATTCATTTTACAACAGAGCTGTAGGACAGGGCTGTTCAACTTAACTTTCCAAAGGGCCAGATTTCACCAGGAACCATGGCTTCGGGGCCGGGTAGATACACAAAACGCCGCCACTTTTGACATGAGAAAGCTCCAAACATTTACAGGAGTAGACAGTGAGAATAACTAATGCTGCAGTGAGTTTTTAATGGTCTACAAAATGTCTAAATCAGTGTTAAAGAATATAACCAAGTCTGCACCTGCAGCATCTCAACAACCAGAATAAAAATGTAATCAGGACTGAACACTGTAAGAAGTGACCATCTTAAACTGAACAATGAGTGAACAAACGCTTAAATGAAGTCATATTTATCTTTATTTGAGCACATTTTAACTGTTGTACAACAGATTGTCAATAGAACAAGAGCAACGGAGATTGTTTAGCTTAAAAAACATGAAACACATAATTTTCTCACTGGAAATGAATCACAAAATGCAAAGAAAATACATTAGATTCATTTGGCAAATCCTATTTATAAAAATAATCTAAAATCATGGTAACTATTTCTAGTTTAAACACATTTAAGTCAGTCACTATTCTAGAGTAATAACCCAGAAATAAATCTACAAAAAGAAAAAAATATTTTTGTAATATTAGGAAAGTGAACTATGGGCCGGTTCAGATATTGGAGGCCGATTTGCCCCCGGCCTTAAGTCGAATAGGCTGCTGTAGGAGAAGCACTTCTGCT
This sequence comes from Mugilogobius chulae, assembly GCA_038363315.1. Classification (NCBI taxonomy): domain Eukaryota; kingdom Metazoa; phylum Chordata; class Actinopteri; order Gobiiformes; family Gobiidae; genus Mugilogobius; species Mugilogobius chulae. The sequence continues at coordinate 37,849,600 of CM076396.1, read as the reverse complement.
GAAACTGCTTAGTTCTATTAAAAGTGGGGTAACTGATTTTCACAGAGCAAACATGACTGACTACTTTCTCTCATAAATCCTCGACACATGATTAATATTCTTCATTGTGGTTGAAATAATGGTTATAAACTTCTTTTAACAAACAACAAAGTGCAGAGGACCACCCAAGCCCAACCAATCAGAACACTGCTTTTGGCTCCAGATGGGAAGCATGAGTCTTTATTATTCATTTCATTGTCATATCCCTTTATAGTAAAAACACAACTGGACTAGACTTACCTGGCCTGTATGTAAATGCCTAACCTGGCTCCCATCAGATGCATTATTGAACTTTGATTTGAGTTCTTCCACAGTGTCCTTCTGAAACTTCTCTCTAAAATCGTCGGGGGAAAAGTGAGATGTTTAAAGAAATACCTCGAGCTGATTGTGTGACTGGTCAACTTGTGCCTACCTTGTGCTTAACCATTCACAGCATCGAACAAACTGTAATCACATTTCCAACGTGAGTTAGAACACAAAGTATCACACATGGACAGCTCTCTGCTCTTCTTTCAAAAAGCAAATACTCTGTTTTAGCAGATTCTGTTTCCGCTAAAACAGAATCATTCACAGCAGAAACATGTACGTCTACAGGAGCTGACATCTTTGATTTGCTTGATTTAGACGCTACTTGCTGTCGTCTCTGCTAACAACCGCACTCAGTCCATCCTTCTGCAATGTAATTGGGTTGTAAACCAATCAGCTGGTGCGGGGTCTCAGTCCAGATGGATTTTTCAAGTTTGTAAATTCACAAATATCACGTGAGAATCCACCTGGCTGGTCAGGTTAGTAACTTACAGTGAAAGCTTTGGGCAGCTTTGTCGTTTCTGTTTGAAAGTACTGACATAAACATTATAAATGAAATGAAATCCTAAAGATTGCTGATAAATCCTCATACAGCGCTTTACAGTGTCCAGCTGTGGAGGAGCTGTAAAGTATTTTAATGTGAAGTTAAAGAGGTGTAGTGAGAGCAAGTGAGATCTGTCCCTGAGCTGCACTAAACTTCTGAATCACAGGGTCACGCAGAGGAAACGTCTGCTGACAACTCTGATTTATGACTTTAATATAGACACCAACAGCTAAGTAATACGACCAGATCTTTAATCGCAGCGCAAGATTCACCATTTTCACCCAAAACAAGGAAACACAAACATCTCAGACATGTAAAAGGTAACACTGTGTGACAACAAGAAACAAAAAAGATGTTTTTCAAAATATTTTTCACGTTAGTTATGTAGAACACGAGCTTTGGATAAAATGCAAATATATCAAGTCAAGTTATTAAATACTTTAAAGCAGGACTGTCTTGTGTAAGATTTTGCAGATGGAGCTTTAATTAAGTGAGCTTATTACACATCATGAGCCAAACAGATATAGAACATGTTCTTTATTGGATGAGTTACTGATACTGAACAAACCTTAAACTTGAAGTTCGTGGAATCAGATGAGGAAGAACAATGGTCAGGTGAGTCTCAGTCAATTCAGGAATTTTTGAACAAGAAGCTGGAAGGAATGCTATGAAGTAGAGAAGAGGAAGAAGAGACACATTTAAAAAATAAATAAATAAGCTATGGTTACGAGAATAAACTTGTAACATTTTAGATTAAAATCATTTGTGGTTTATCTGGTTTTCTACAACTGCTTTCTTGATTTTCTCTTTCTACACGGTAAAATATAAATGGTCTCTTTAGCCTTTTCTTCCTTGCGAGGCACTCAAAGCGCTTTACAACCAAGGATTCACTCACCCAGTGTAACAAACACAGAGGCAGTGTGGGTTAAGTGTCTTGCCCAAGGACACAATGACAATACACTCTTTCTCTCCCGCTGTGGCGTCTGTTGTTCCAGCAGTCTCCCATCCAAGTACTGACCAAGCCTGGACATGCTTATAGTGGGCTCACACTGCAACTCCAGTGCAGCCACCGGAGCCTTTAAAGGTGAAGCAGCTGATTTTCACACTGCAAACACAATAGAGGTTTTACATCTGACTTCTTCCCCTCAACACATGATATCAACATGTATTCATCTTGTTTTATACAAATACTGGAGAGGACCACCCGAGCACAGCCAATCAGAGCGGTGCATTTGGCTCCTGTCCTGATTAGAACTAAAATTCTTTTTATTTTCAGTCAGTCAGTGGTTTCATTTTTTCACATTGTGCTGCATTTATAATATACTTTATAAAGGAAAACACAAAGTTTACTAATTTAAAACAAAAAAAAGTTAGTTTCTCCAACTTTAAATAACATATAGTTATAGTAAGCCGCCGAAAAGTCCAAGAGGCATTCACACGGCATACAGTGCAGTCCGGTTTCTCCGACCACATTTCATTGCTTTAAATTTTGGCTGGATACCATAGCTCATCTGGGCCTTTTTCCTTAACAACAATCAGTTCTCTCGTGTGTATGGGATCAAAAGAGATGCAGCTGTACTCGAGGACTGGAAAAGGACTGGATCAGAACTTGATCAGGACAGAACTGGTGCTGGACCAGGTGCAGTGTGAGCCCAGGATAAGCTTCTGAAATCTCATAAGATCAGGCTCAGTAATCAGCAGTAGTGGTTGTACATTTTTGCTTTCAGACTGTGGCAGCTTTTTGCCATTTTTACGGGAAAAAACACCCTTTCTCACTACTATGTTTACATTAGATGCAGCATCAATCAGTTTTACATCAAACTATAACGACAAATTATCTAGTTACATGACAATTAGTTTGCAGTGCCCATCAATATAAAAAAAAGTGTTTTGCTTGTCAAATTTAAGGAAGAAATCGAGGCATTTGTTATTGTTTTTAGCCTGCGCTAGTTAGCATACCAGCACAGCTCAACATGTGCTAGTTTTTGAAAGCTGTGTAAAGCTTCTGAACTCACTGGCAAATAATAAGGAAGCTCTTAATGGGATAAATAAAAGCACAATGTATCCACCAAGATTCTAGCAGCAATCGTGACAAAATATTTTAATGTATTCTGGATTTGAATAGAACAGTGTGTACAGAATCTTAGGCAATCAAACAGGGCAGAAATCAGACATGTCCCAGTGTTTGCAATCAGGGAATATTTACTCTCCACAACATTTGAAAAGCACATTGAGATGATGAGACAGCTGGTTTAGACTGCAGGACTCCAGCCTCTACAGTCCCATAAGAACCAGTGTAATGTGTGTGTGCGTTTGGTGTGTGAGGGTAAAAGCACCTCGGGGACGATCAGGTTACAGAAGCTTGCTCTGTGACGGGTGTTTTTATGACGTACGATAAAAACAGCTAATGGTGAGGTCATAATTGAGAAACAATCATTTTCTAATGTTAGGTTTTATCCCCATAACCTTAAAGGGGATGTCTTGTGTTTTTTCCAACTATTTAGTAAGAAACTAGAACAAATGCAGATCAGTAATTTACTTTTTTTTCATTGTAAAACACAAAAATGACCTGAAACAACTTGAAAATAGAAACAGCTCTGTTGACTTAATGTTCAATACTACAGAACTGAACCTCTACATTTTTTAATTTAACTGTGAGAAGCAACAGATTTTAAATAACTTTTTTTTTATTAATTATTGTTGGAAAGTGTCTATGGGACAGTTCTGAACCATATATGTTTCACTTTGAGTATTAATCTTTTGAACTTTAGCAAGTAAATACAGGCAAGTGGGAGGGGATAGGTGGTAGGTGAGACCAGGATTTTCTGTGCAGTCGAGCTCCAGCTGAAGAACAACATAATAGGACTCCTTTAAGGCCTAAAATGAACTAAGTCTGTTCATGAAGTTTCTGGAGCACAAGCAAATGATGAAGCTAAAGATTTTGCCCAACTAACTATATTATATTCATAAGCTTTCCATGAAGGACTATGAATTACACTTAAATTACTGTAAAATAAATAAATAAGGAAAGCCAGTGCATGAGCCTGACTAAAAAGCCAGCTCTAATTTCACAAAAAATGAATAATTAAATTCATGTTTATTGGTAGATTTGATTTAGTATAGCTACACATTGACAATGAGTCATTTCAGAGTTAATTTGACTAAAAACAACTTTTAAAACTTTTTTTTTCCAACACGTTAAGTAGCTAATTGTTTACTTTTATCAGCAAAAGGGTCAGTGGACACAACATGGTGATGTTCAAGCAGCTGTGTTCAAGTCCTAAACGACACAGGGCCTTTCTATGTGGAGTGTGCAGATTCTCCACATGTTTAAATAGAAACTAAAAACATGTACAACAGGCTTCTCGCCTGTTCATTGAAAGACTCTATAAAAGTGAAAAGCCTCCATAGATGTTTAGTCCTGACTCTGGCACCAGCAGTAGGCCAGTCTCTTAAGCCTTGTTTCCAGGGGTCTCATTTATAAAGCGTGTATACGTACAAAAATGTTACATACGTCATTTTCCATGTAAAAAGACAACTTGACAAGACATTTCTTAACTTTGTGCCTCTGAGGCTTTGGAGATGGATCAGAAAAGATCGTTGCTGGGACAAATGAGAAATGATCAAGACGCCAAGTTTTATGAACGAATGAGACCCCTGGGCAGACAGTACAGTACGGCATTGGTTCTCAACCTGGGGGTCAGGAAATAATTTCTTGGGATCCCCTGATCATGAAAAATATTGAATATTAAGATCATAAACAAGGTTTTACAGCTTCAAATACAGTGCTAGGTGTGCAGTACAGACCAAAAGTTTGGACACACCTTCTCATTCAAGGAGTTTTCTTTATTTTCATGACTATGAACATTGTAGATTCACACTGAAGGCATCCAAACTATGAATTAACACATGTGGAAGTATAGTAAATAACCAAAAAGTGTGAAACAACTGAAAATATGTCATATTCTAGGTTCTTCAAGAAGCCACCTTTTGCTTTGATTACTGCTTTGCACACTCTGGCTTCTCTTGATGAGCTTCAAGTGTTATCATCTGAAATGCTCTTCCAACAGTCTTGAAGGAGTTCCCAGAGATGCTTAGCACTGGTAGACCTTTTGCCTTCACACTGTGGTTTACCTCACCCCAACCATCTGGATTGGGTTCAGGTCTGGTGACTGTGGAGGCCAGCTCATCTGGTGCAACACATCACTCTCCCTTCTAGTCATCATGGTTTGGAAGCCTTCAGTGTGAATCTACAATGTTCATAGTCATGAAAATAAAGAAAACCAATAGAATGAAATTAATCTAGTCTTGAAGACATAAGACAAAAACTACTTTATCACTTTCCAGGTAGCCTACGTTTAGCGTTTGGGCGTCGCGAATGACTAGTTTTTGTTTAGGGGGTCACAACTCAAAAAGACTGAGATTCACTGCAGTATGGTATGATCTATGTTATTTCCTCAGCACAAAGCAGCTTGTTTCGTCACATTTGAGGTCAGAAGCAAGCCGCTGAGGTCCTGGCTGCTTTCACAGTGGACCCTGGAGCAGACGTCCTACAGCTCAACTCCAACCCCTTCAAAGCACGATGATTAGACAAGAGAAAACGCAGGTGAAGCATGACGGAACAGAGAAATAGAAACATGAACGAAAGTTTCTCACCAAACGACATCATCCTGTGATTTTCAGTGCTCACCTGGCAGACATCCGAGAGACAGGACCCTGTAGAAAAACGCTCTCCAATCAAACTGAACCGGTCTGAGAAATCTGGAAACATGAAAAATGGCTTCAGAGTCTAAGATGGTTCAAGCGGCCCTAACATGTTGTAGCTGTACTTTGGTGCACCTGGGACTATTAAAACTCAAATCAAACCAAAATAACCTCTCACATACATGTTCATTATGAGACATCGACCTACATGGAATCACATTGTCATGAGTCAGAGCGCTGCTGCTTTAAGACCTTTAAGTCCCATACATATGTGACGTGCTCAGGGTTGGACTATGACAGGGTGATACTTCGGACTACCTAATGAAACACTTCGCCGGTCGCTCTGACACACAGGTGACAGTGAATGCGCCGTAATGAGTAAACGTAGGAGCGCCGGTCACTACGGGGGTCACCTATAGGCTCATTTAGAAACACAGCCATGATCAAAAAGGAGATGAGAAGAGTTGAAGAAGCTCTTGGTCAGTCAAGAGTACTTTAAGATGGCGTTTATAGGTCATCTCTACAGGAAGTCGCAGCTGGATCTACTGAGCTGGTGCAGAAAATAATCCTTAGTACTGTCTGATAGCAGATTTATTATTTAGAGAATTTTTAAAGCATTTTTAATTAATTTTTACAACAAGAAAATGCAATGATAATAATTGATAATAATTCCTGACAAAAAATAAATAAACAGTTAGTTACCTAAAATCTTAAGTTACATGGTACTTGAAATGTAAGATTAGGGGATACTTGATATTTATCACATGGACAATTTCTTATTTCCACGTCATAAGAAGAAAAGACAGTTAAGTTAAATAATGAGAGCACTTGTACTTTGAATAGTTTGTGTTCGCATGGCAACACAAAATTCTATGGGTCAGAAATATTGAATGCGGGTGTTTGGCAGCTCAAATGAATGTTGTTTCATTACAGTGTCAATACAAAAGTGAATGTAGTTGTACTTTTACTCGAGTACATTTGTTCACGACTGCAGCTTAGCGATGACGACCTCTGGAGAGCTCTTTAAGCCTGGTGTTTTCTTATTTCCCGTGGTTGTTTGGCTCAATCACACAAAATGGCCGTGATTACGACGTGTTCAGGATTCAAGAGTCAACAGCGTTTGTGTTTATTGCCTGTTTATCTTTGCCACTTCTCTCAGACGCAGGCTCCATCAGGCTGCTGAGGAGAGCGTTTACCCATGTGAATAATCTCAACACAGCTGCACCACACGGCTCAACTAATGCACTTAGCTAATGACTGCTGCACAATGTGTGAGGAAATACTTTTTTAAATATTTTTAGTTGTTGTTATAGTTTTTTATTTTTTTATTTATGTATTTATTTTTGTTGTTATGCTAATATTGTTAAAGGTACAGTCAGAATCTGAATGAAGGCTCCAAACGTCTGTGGGGAAAACAATATTTATTTTATTGGAGGGTTCATACAAAACAGAACTTGGTGTGAGCTAACTTTTAGCGATCACAAAAAGTTGAACTTAAAGCGAACCCTGGATATAATCACATGTTTACCCTAAAACACTTATAATATCATCACTTATGTAAATACAGGACAAATACCTTGGAAGTATTTGTTGTTTTATTAAAATGCTGTTTTAAAAAATTACATGGAGGCTGCCATTTTGCTGCAGTTATGACATAAAATAATGTTGTCACTCAGGTAACAGGTAACTAAGCAACATGAATTCAACAGTTAAAGCTTTTTTAGTTTGAGCCGGAGTTTGGCCAAATACAGGAAGATAATGTGGAATCTAGTGAAACTGAAGATATTCGAGAGGAAGAGGCAAGAACTGGACACTGTCAGTGGTGTTTTGTGGAAACTATTCACCTGATGAAATTATGGGAGTAACCATGAAAACACTATTTTATGTCATCCATCCAGAATGCATGGACAAAATGGCGGCTCCCAGTGGCTTGAACATAAACAATGACAATTTTATAAAAATTGTAAGCAGTTATATATTTGTTTGCAATATATTTTAAGAAGCATGAGCAGTACTAGCATTTAGGCCATATTTGTCTACATAACCAGGGTTCCCTTTAAATGGGGCACAGTTATATAGGGTTAAGATACACGTTACGTATGTAAATGTGTCCTCTGCATTTAACCCATCCTTCAGTGCCTCTGGGTCGTCTCAGGAGCAGTGAGCGTCACAGTGCAGCGCTCGATCACCTCTAGGTCTTCTGGCTAGGCTTGGTCAGGACTAGCCGGGCTTGTTCCACCTAGTGCCTCCACTCAATTTCATTTCACTCCAGCAACTAGGTCAAAAAGCAGAAAGTACAGTTGTCCAATCAGCGAGAAGAAGCGGAGTGGTGCATTAGCCAGAACCAACCAGAAGTGAGACAGCAGCCTGTATACATTCTCTTCCTTTAACCTTGTGTCAAAGATGAACTTTTGTTGTACCTTTTAATTCACACGTTTACCACATAGAAACGGCAACAATCACAGACACACATGTTAATGCTCTGCTTCTTCGACAACAAAACGATCAAAAAGCAGTGATTGGTTAAATTTAAAAACGTCCACGCCTCCTGTGAAGCAAACAAGCTCCAATGAGGTGATCTCAGACGGTTTCCACAAAATGAAATGAAACCGGATGATGCATCAGGCTGGTTCAGGAGCACTATAGCTGAAGGATATTCCCCTTATGTGCATGTTTTGGTTGGCAGGGAAAACCGGAGTGTCTGAAGGAAACCCAACCAGATATGGGAGAAACAAACAAACTCCACACAGAATGTTGCATGGGAGTCGAACCTGCAACTTTTCGCCATGAGACAGGAGTATTAGCCACACCAAGCCGTCTATGACACATTAGCCATTAACAACGTAGAAGTGCACATCATTCAGCCTCTGAAGATGGCCTAAATCAGACATAAAAAGGTTTCATCTGGACAGCGGATGTGAAGATTGAAGCGTTTCGACTCTCATTCGAAAGTTATTTTCAACCTGAAAAAGGTAGCAAAAGCACTGAAATTCACTGCTCAAGCGAAAGTACAAACAGTAGAGTAAAAAAACAGTAAAAGTACAGAAAAGACAATTCCAAAAATGCTCATGGAAATCTTAAATCTAGTTAAGTTTGAAAGTGCTCATTGGTGAATGGGAATGCAAAGTCACAAAAGGGGGGCAAAAGTTTAAAAAGCCTTTATTAATCTGAGCTATTTCATTGTTAAATTATTATTTGCTTAAAAAAGCTTAAAAAAATGCTAAAATTACTTTAGTTGGAAAAAACAAAAGTAAAGTTCGAAGCAGACAGTAAAGTTTTTTATTTTTTTTACCACAGCAGTTTTGTGTTTTATTAAAAGAAATTACAGAGCTAAGGTGGTTTAAATGTGGACAACCTTCCAGTCTGTCAAATGCATTGTCTTTGATGTGGTGTAATTTCATATGACTTTCTTGTCTTCAAATGATAACAGCTTCAAAATGAAAAGCTTCACTGAACTAAACATGTTCAGATGTCAAGCCAAGATCTGCACCTTTCATTTCATGTAGTTTCAAGCAAGTTTTTAACCAAGATTAAGTTGATTTTCAAATTTGACAAAAAGTGTAACATTGTCCCCGGTCTCCCCTACTAAAAGTACTAAATATGTGTTTAGCTGTTCTTCTGTTTGCCTTATACATTCTGTTTTCATTTCACCAAAAACAACATTTTCTCTCCCGTGATTCTGATGAAGGCAGGTTATTTTAGCCTGTCATTTTCTACCATTATGTGAGTCAGAACAAACACATTTTTACAGGATGTGAGCAGCGCGTTCAAGAAGTTACTCCACAGTTCGTTTAGCGTATGACGATGACGACACAAAACAACGAATTAACCTCCAGCCATCCTTCCACTTATTTGCCTTTAGCGCGCGCCCGGATAATCAATACAGTATCGTATTTTGGTTATGCGTAATGCCCGGTGATGATGATGGTGAGGAGGCCACGCGGGGGTAAAGCGATGACGCTGACCAGGAGCGCGCGGATTGGCCACGGCTGGAAACGGGTCCGCCAGACGCTCCAAAGTTGCGTGCGCTTTTAACGGAGCCGAGGACAGACCGTGGAGAGGAAGAGAGCGCGTGCGACTGAACCAACCAACCGACTGGAGATTCAAAGTGAGATCAAAGCGCGCGCCTGTTTCTTTTAAGAGCGTAAAAAGCGAAAGGATGAGTGCGGGGTTCGTCAGACAACTTTGTGTTCTGTGTTTGCTTTGGTGCTTCGGATGTTGGAGCGCGACAGGTAAGACTTTTCACGGCAATACGAAAAGTTTTTGTTGGTGTTTTAAGCTGTTTGAAGGTGCACTGTGTGGCTTTGTGGGGGCACGCAGTTACAGAAAGTTAAAATCATGCTTTGGAGAGGGCAAATAATGGACCATTTTGTGGCCATGCGAGTCCTCTAAAAGTAAAGATGCGCGTTTTTATGATTACTTTATTGCATTATAAACATGTAAATGACAAAACGTGATTTTATTCAAGTCTGGTTTGGTCAAAAAAGTTACACAGTGCGCCTTTTTCAATTAAGTACTCTTCAAAGAGCTGTGCGTAATGTGTGCGTAATGGTGATGTGTGCGTAAAATGACAAGCTTATTGTTAGTTCTTTCAGGAGATGTGTTGTTTTACTCGTGCTTCTGAGTTTCAAATCACAATTTATGCTGTAGTTTAGTTTGTTGTGCTGTGCAGAAGAAAGTAATTGAATTGTCTTGATTTGTTTTTAAAAATCTTGGAGGAAAAAATAAAAGCATATGTTGTTGGAATAGACATCGAAAGAAACTTGGTGGACACTGATGCTTTTCACATACTGATAGTTTTACTTTATTATTTTCACTTATGAGAAGTGCATTTTTCTGGTTTTGAGGTGTATTGTAATCAATTGTCTGCATCACAAAAGAAATATTCCCACATATTCACTCCATCATTTTATAAACAGCCTGGAGAAACCCCCGTGACTGTGTTTAATAGCCGTACTTATTTACTATTAGTTATCATTAATTTGGTGAGAGATTTATTTGAGTGTGGTCAATGGCATTTTGAGTGTGAAAGTTTACTGAAACATTTACTGGACCTAGTTACGATCAACTGAATCCGTATGTTTCACACTATCAGAGACTAACCACTTTCCTATAAATTACTTCATTTATGTTACTTGAGCGTTAATAAAAAATATATCTACAAATAGAATAAAATAATAAAAAATGCTGAAATGCCAGTATATTCTAAACAGATCAAACTATGTTTAGAGATGCAACTTTTCTGTTGAGGATCCACCTGCTTTCACCAGTTTTTTTAAGCGCACTATATGACTCATTTTCTAACAACTGTTTCAAGAAAAAAAACTTAATATAGATATTAGATTAGATACTTTTTTTTTTTTATTATACTTTTAATCTAGTTGGCTGGGGAAACTTCTTTTGATAAAAACAACAAAACAGGACAATAGCTAGCTGTTACGATCAGGTGTGAATTGGTCTGATGGACGTCTGGCTCCTGAAGTTGAGACAGTGTTTTTTTTTTTTCACTCAGTTGAATGAAATGTGTTTGAGTTGTAAAGACAAAATTCATTTACAAATGTTGATTTAGCAGCATAGCTTTTGTTTTCACACAGTGATAAACTCTAGTAGTTAGCTGACAACAGCGCTGGGGAGTGTGTCTGCTACAGCTTGTGTCAATCAGCCACAGCTCTTTCTGTGGTCAGGCTGTGTGAGCATCTCTGTTGATAAACAAATAATCCCTATATATTAGGGGCGAACTAATCAGAGGCCAAGAGCCGAATTTTTCAGCTGTGATCCTTGAAGAGCCACATCATAGGTCGACCTACAGCCACCACCAGGGGGCAAAGTACATTTTTATTTAATTATTTATTGAATTGAATTTAAACAACAGACACTGTAAGCCTTCCATTAAAACTATTTTCTTTTTTTATTTAATTCAGGGGGGCCTGGGGGAATTGCCCCAGGGTAATTTTTTTTTAAGTTTTGTGCAATTTCCTGCATTTCAGTGAGTTTTAGATGTGATATTTTCATAGTGTGATGTAGGCTAATTCTACTATAATTTAAAAGACTTAAGTCAGTAAATCAAAAAGCCTCCAGTGTTAAGGGCCCCCAGCCCCAGATGCTTTTAGCTCCGCTCCTGAGACTGAGCTTTAGGAGCATCAGTCAGACTCAGGACTGTCCTGTGTGATCAGAGCAGAAAAACATTGTTACACACACTTTTGTCAGGGCAGTGTGTAAACTTCTGTTTTATGTCACATTCAGACAAAAGCCACAGCTGTGAACGTCACTTTGAAGATTTCTGTGCAGCTGGTATTTTCACATGTTTTTTTTTTTGTACATTTTAGACCTTTTCTCAGTGGATATAAGGCGGATTTACACAAAATAAGATCCAAACTAAAGCTCCAGTAAACGTTTCTAAATGAGCCAAAAAGCTGCACTCTTATTGGCCAAGAGCCGCATGCAGCTTGCGAGTCTTGGGTTCGCCACGTGGTAGTAAAAATCCAAGCACACTCAAGACCAAGACAAGACTGAGTCCAAATATGCAAGTCCAAGACGAGACCAAGACTTTAAAAAGTGCTTTCGAGACTGGTCTCAAGTACGAGCTAATATCCAGCACTCTGATAGCTCAGTGTTAGCAGTTGTGTACAAAGCCAATTCTCTCATTTTAAGTTGATATTCCCCAAGTTTTCTCACTTCCAAACATAATATCTCACAGTTTCTCATTTCATTTTGCCGTCAATATTACATAAGCCAGTTTCCGCTCTCGTTTGTCTCAATCTGTAGAGACTTTAAATACATTGCTGTCTCATTTTTACAGCGTCGCATTTCAAAAGGAGTGCTGCTTTTAATGCCTTATTACTTATTAACGACGTTTGGCCCAACACAGTGATGAGGTATTTCCCATAAATTTGGTTCAGTGCCACAGGAGACTGGAAATCGGACACCGGCGCGGACACAGGCTGAGCTAATATCACGACAAATGTGTGTCTTTGTATTGAACCGAGGAGGAAAGGAAAGTATCTGATTCATTTGAACGTAAATATGAATCTGCTGCACATTCCCCTAGCTGGTTTATGACTTGGTTTGAAGGGGAAAACCTAAAGGCTAAAAGGTCTAAAATCTGCTTTTAAAGATGATATACCTTTTGAATAGCAGGTATCAGAAGACTGTTTATGTTGGTGTCATGTTGGAGTTAATTTAAAGCCCACTATACTGGCAAAACTTGTTCCTCTAAAGCAGTGGTTCTCAACACAAAATGTTGGCTATATGCAAGATTAGAAAGTAGTGTTTTTTTTTTGTTTTTTTTTTTTTTTGTATTTTTAGGAATCTCTGACCACCAACAACCATTCATATTTACACCAGATACATTCTAAGCAATGTGGGCGAAGTGTGTTACCTAAGGACACAACAAAGAGTTTCTGACTCATTCATCCCTCTGTGGCACTTGAGGTTCCATTGGTCTCCCATCCAAGTACTGACCTGGAACCAACCTTTGAGGCATTGATAAGCTGCAAACACAATACAAAAACACACTAAAATTATTAAAAGTATTATGCAGATTTTCAGGCTAATCAATTTAACTCAAAAATTAAACAAAGTATCCAAATGTCTTCTGTAAAAATCTTTTTATCTAGAGCATCAAAAAACTGTCCATTTTTGCAATTTTGCTGATCCTGCAATGGAGCAATTTTTCACATAAAATACCTTATTTCTAACCTGGTCAGTCAGATGGATTATCCCGCAATATTTGTGAATTCACAAACTCGAGAGCAGCAGCCTGATTGGTTTGGAGTCCAACACAGCAGATTGACGGCCCAACACATTGCAGCAGGGGGGTTGAGGTGGGCTGGTTGCAGTGACAACAGGAGTACCACCTGATTTAACGTGTTTCTGCTGCGTTTGATTCTGTTTTAGCTGAAATACGAGTGTTTTCTTTTTAAAGAAGAGCGGGGGTGTGTGTGAGACTTGTTCTATCCCACGCGGACATTGGATACACCATTACAATTCGGCCTATCTGATTGGTTAAGCACAAATCAGATACACCCAATCAGCTCGATGTATTTCATTGAGCGTCCCACCTTTTCCCAAATGCTTTCAGCGAGTCAAGTTCCAGATTGTGGTTCCAGAGTGTGCCAGGTTGCCTTATTTCTAAATGAAAAGCACTAACATATGACTGTGTTGGTGCAATTTTGCCAGTCTAAAAGATATTGTCAATGTTAAATCAAGGCTTTTTGTTTGTTTTTTTGCAGATGCCAGTCCGTACAGAGATTGGGAAGATGCTATTGAGTTAAGACCGGTAAGTGAGTCTTTCATTCACAAATATTATAGTACATATTTGTAAAATTATCTGCAGAGATGTGGACTTGTACTTGGAGGTCAGTGGCTCGGGTCTTGATTTGGACATGGAGGTCTGTGATTTGAGACAATAGTGTAAATTTAAATGAAGGAACAGGACCACGTCCTCCCTCTCAGTTTGCTCGTGAGAGAATTTTATATTAAATGGGATCATTTATTTTAAAAAAAATCTATCAAATCACACAAACACAAGCTATATTTAAATTTTATAAAGACTTACAACTAAAAGCAGAAGTCTTGGAATTGACATAGGAGCCACTTTTGACTAATTGACACTATAAATATGGTTGTAGTTGAAGTTTTTCAGGTAGTTGGACATTCTCATGAGTGGATTAAAATTACACAAATATCACACTTCTTGATCTACTGTCATTTAAGTCTTTTCCACCAATCATACTCAAAACAGTGACTCCATTCTGTGATGAATTCATGTCGAGTTGTGATTTACAAGTCCACAGCTGTGACAAAGATAGGCCTATTTTCAGACATACTTTTTTGGGAGAAACATTGTAGCTTCACTGTTTAACTTCAGGAGAGACTGTCAATGAGTTCATGAAACTCAATCACCCTAAAGTAGAATTTCTGACGTACGAGATGTGTCTGCGGATGGAAAAAAAACAAATAACAAATTACTCTGCTCCGGAGGGACAGAAGTGATGATGTAACTCTGGTTTCCACAATTATGACTAAACTTCTGTTGTTACGAACAGGCCACAATTTCAGATTTTTCAATTAAAAAAAATATACATGTTTGTATAAAGTCTCAATGCATGTTTCTGCTAAAATAGTCTGATGTTTGTATTGTTCTCATCTTTGGCTTCTGCCTAAACCACAATGCTGTGTTGTGATTGGTTTGAACCTCTGGAGAGTTGGAGACCCAAAGTGCAAACCTCACGATGGGAGGAGAGTCAGAAGTGTCCTGAAGCAGAGCCGCTGATAGCTTTTTGGAATGATGAATTTTCTCTTTATCTGGGGTATTTCAGACAAACAAATGCTTCTTTTACTATAATGAATGTATGTGTAATTGTATCCTATGATTGCGTTTTCATACTGGGTAATTGTAAAAGTGTTTCCCAGTGGGGCCCAGCCTTTTGCCCACCCTTGTGCTCTTCCCATTTCTCCCCCCTGTGTGCACCGCCTCTGCCTCAAGCTAAACTTTCTGAACAGAAATACTAAAGTCCAGTGAAACTTTTGCCAGGACTAACAGCTGTTTTGTGTGTCTTCTTGAAAAGTCCAATAGAAATGCGCAGAGATCTACTACATTTCTCCAGTAATTTTCAGGATTAAATCTGCAGGTTTAGTTCATCATTGTGTTGTTCTTGTAGCTCAGCCAGTTGACATGAAATATAAACTGGTTGATAGTTGAAGGGTGGTAGGTAGGTGGGCACACACTGGATGGCTCAGCTGAGGTGAACCCTAGAGCACCTGAAGCCCACACACTGCGTATTAGGGATGGGACGATTCACTTGAGTCACGATTCGATTCAGTCTTCGATTTTGTAGCCACGATTTTGATTTTGTTCGATTTTGTTAGTTTATCTATATTAACTTTTTTTTTTCTTAAGACACAAAATAAACCATAATTCATGACATTTAAAACAAAGCCACTGTTGTTAGAGCTTAGAACTAGTGTTTTTTGTCAACATTCAAACAGTAAACAGTCATATTTAGTGTCCATATTTAGAGTCGTTAACCTATCAGTTGTCAAGGCAACATAATAAAGCACTTTCAGTCAGGTTTTGCACAAGTTCACACTTTGCTTCTTCAAACATTGTGACTATTTCTGTGTAAGTCAGTGGCTGCATGAAAAAAACTGATCGATTCTAGCCTTACAATTTGATTTTTTCGAACTTTGATCGATTTTCCATCAGGTTTTCCATCCCTACTGTGTATTAAAGATGTGTCGACCTCAAAAGAATAGTTACTGCTGTAACTGTAACTAATGCGGATCCAAAACAAATAAATAATAAATAATTGCGATGACACTGTTCTCATAATTTGTGAACTCACAACTATTACAGGAATTCAGATCAGGTCGACCCCAGGTTCAGACTGCTCTGGCAACACTGTGTAGTCAGTTGGATGTCACAATATCAATTTTTAGTGTTACGATTGTTACGAGATGAACGACTGACAAATTTCATTCTCAGTCAAACATGTCACTTTTCCTAAAGTTTGTGATCAAACATTCAAATTTTTTTAATGAAAATGAAATGCAATTATGACAAAAAGTTTAGTTTTATTTTGATTGAAACTAAAAACTTAATATTGCCTCTAAAAATGTAAAATGTGTATAGATTGAAGACTAAGTTTGCTTCAAAATGGTAAAGACAATTTTTCCTTTATTTATTATTACTATTATGTTTATTTGACCTGCTGTTGATACCAATATTTGAATTTTGAAATCACAAATTTACTTTTCAGAACAAAATAAAAACAAAATATATGTGCTTGGGATATAACATAATACATGTGTAACTGCGCCAAATACTGGTGTTTTTTCTATGAACCCAGCTATTGCCAAAACTGCAACTGATATTTTGTCCATCCCTCGTTTCTATAGAGTGAACTATAGTGAAACTTGTCACTTGAATAATCATGAAGATTGATTAATCTAATAATCTTGACATCACTAGTAGTCAGGATTCTTTCTGGAAAATAGGTTTGTAGCCATATAATGAAGCCCACCACAGTCTTATCACGAGAGCACTTAGTCTCTTGTCATGATCAAAGGTGGTGACAGCAACAGCACCACAACAGCACTCGGCTTCATGTTATAACCCTTCTCTGTAAAAAAAAAAAAAAACACTCCAACAACACATGAGCTAGATTTTTATTTTTGCAAAGTGTATTTTTAAAAGATAATATTGTTTGTTTCCGTGCTTCTATTTCCCTGCTGTTATCTTATTGTATCTCCAACTATATAAAACACCAGTAACGAGAGATTCATGCTGTATGTTTGGTTGTGGTCACTGATGTCAAACCAATTAGGCCTCTGGGGACAATTCAAAGTCCAGTAAACAGTTGCTAATTAGTTTGTACTGGTGTCACATTTCACAGTTAGAAAAGTGTGTTAGACTTTTAACAGCTTAGCAGGTGCAATGAGTGAAATATACCATTAAAAGCTTCTGTTTTTTACAGGTTCGAGATCTCCAAAATGAAGATTTGAATGACATTTTGTGGAGAGAGAGAGATCAGAATGAGGTAAGAACAGACAAGACACAATAACATACAATAGATGTCATGCTAAAAAGTTTGGCACTATATTGAGGCAGTGGTATTGCTAAATAAAGATGTATCACTTTGTAATCTGTATTAACAAAGGTAGTTAGACACAGGAGACGGTTATACCTTGTTATGCAGTTTGAATATGTGCTGTGTTTGGTTGTTTGGTTACACTTTCAGAGCTCATACATTAAAGTTTTAACAAGAAACTGACAAAAAACATGTTTTATTTCTTACTTTTACTTTAGAGTAAACCAGCTGTGATAGATAACACTTAGTATAAATGTTATCTATGAGTTAAAAACAAAAAAATAACATAAGTCTTGTGCTGTAGTGCAGTGCTTCAGTAGAAGGAGAGTGTTCTTTGCTGGACAAGTGTGTGTAGCTAATAAATTTTGTGTCTAAATAGAGATTAAATTAGGCAAGATTAGTGTGTTTTCTGATGTCACTTTCCACATAAACAGGGCTTTTGTGGACAAATGGTCACATCTTGAAGCTCTCTGCACACTAGATGAGTTTTGGCCCAATATTAAGCCCATTGTGATTCTTTATGAGCTTGTGGAAGTATATATTCTTGTAAGAAAACATTAGTCACACCACTTGTCTGTTGGGTCACTCTGTTACAACTTTTGGTTAGATCGTATCATAGTTCCAACACGTTTAACAGCCACACATTAGAGGTCTTTGCAGCTCTGAAAATTTAGAAAATGTTGCTGTTGTTTTACTTTAATCCAGGTCAATTCATTTTTGTAGAGCCCAAAATCACAACAGTTGCCTTTGAGAACTTCACAAGATTGTTGTTTTAGCAAACAGAAGTGTAACAACATCAAACAATTAAACAGTCACTGGTCAATATTGTTTTAAGTGATGGTGTAAAGACAACTCAAGCTGATCTGTAATTAATTAATCAAATGAATCTATTTTTAATCTCACCTGAAATTGCTGGAAAAAAACACTCAACTTAAGTGTTCCTGTTTTGTTTTTATCCAATTTAATTAATTACATTACTGTTGCAGATGGGAAATATATATACAGTATATTGCAAAAAATGAAGACTTTAGGACTTTTTAAACATAACATTTCTATTCATCAGTCCAATAACTCTCGCCTGCTTCTTTATTTTTCCAAATCAGCTGCGCTCGTCTTGTTTTGTTGTTTTATCAAAGAAGTTTCCCCAGCCAACTAGATGGACAGTGTCTCTTTCTGCAGGCGACGTGAGAAGTAGAGTGGAAAGTGACGCTGATCGATAATCCCTCTATACCAGGGATTTCCAACCTGTAGCTCCCCTCAGGACTTTGAACCATACAAATTATACTTAATTACTCAAATTTTATTTTATTACATGCCTATTTCTACTGTAAATGTATGTTTAGATGCCTAATCGTTTCTACTTAAATATTAGGAATGGCTATTGTTTCATATATGCATCTACAGTAATTGTGCTCCTTTTAACTAAAAGTAGTAGCTCATTGCTAGTGCTGATTTGCAAAAGTAGCTCTCCTATGAAAAAAGGTTGGAGAACCTCTATACAGTCAATGTGTTTCTCGATCACGCGGCACTTGGCCTCTGCTTCCCAGCATGTCTCTGGTGTCTCTGACCTTCCTGCAACATGACTGTGAAACAAATTATTACTGTAAAATGTCCTTATGTCGGTGACCTGTGCTTTTATTTAAATAACTATATAAACTTCTGCTGCTGCTTACATTTACATAAACTAACTCTACTTGTGTTTTTTTTTCTTTTTAGGAACAAGTCCAAAATGTTTTCAAAAGAGTAAGTCCATTTTTATGCTACAAAAATATTAATGTGACAAGGTTTTATTCTGATTTGAAGTGAAGTTATCTACCAATGGATCAAGACTTAGTGAGCAAATAATCACTCTTTACGCTTAGAATAAACAAACAAAAACAATATCACTTAAATAACAGTATCTGAATCATTGGTAGATCATTTTACTAAATCTAAATATTGTAATAGTAACATACCTGCTTTAGTTTATCATCACATGTGACGTTTGTCCTGTTTTTCCCTCAGTTTCTGTTTCAATATTCCAAAGCTCGTAACTCAGTGGGATCACTACAGCCGGAGGTAAGAGCAGCTTTTAATGAACAGCCTGTTTTTAATGTTACAAAAGAGACACACAACATCTGCTCAGGCCCCGAACAACAGGCGTCTGCACATGAATGATGCATTCTGGGACGCCACTCGACAGCTCCACCAGGGTTCAGAAGGCTCGTCTGACTGATGATTGTGCTTTTAGTTTAGGTTGTAGAAAGATTTGTTTCTAATATTAAAACAATCTAGATTAACATAATTTTACAAGGAATACTTACTTTTACATTAAAAAGCTATCATTTTACCGATTTAAATCATTAGACCATAGAACTTTAAGTCAAATCCCATCTAAACAATGTAAAAGTAATGAGGGTAAAACTGAGGTATTGTGTTTGGCAACCCTGACCCCTCATGGACTTGGGCCCACTAAAACAGCAACACAAATCAGCTGTCACCAACCTTGGCGTCACTTTTGACAGAGATTTAAAACTTGATAAACACGTGAATGCGATCGTCAAATCTGGCTTTTATCATTTACGTCTTTTATCCAAGGTTAAACCTTTTTTATCTTTTAAATCTTTTGAACAAGTCGTGCACGCTTTTATCTCTTCTCGTTTAGACTACTGTAATGCACTTTATGACGGCATCAGCCAACACGCACTCTCCCCGCTTACAGCTCGTCCAAAATTCTGCAGCACGTCTTTTAACCGGCACCAAAAAACGAGAGCACATCACTCAGATTTTAGCCTCGTTGCATTGGCTTCCCGTTCATTTTAGAGTTGATTTTAAAATTGTATTGTTTGTTTTTAAAGCTCTGAAAGGACTGGCACCGCTTTACACCTCTGACCTCATCCAAATTTACACACCAGCGCGCTCTGAGGTCAGAGAGCCAGTTCCAGCTTGTGGCGCCTAAGAAGAGACTTAAAACCAGGCTCTGGAACGCTCTGCCCCTCGATGTTCGTTCTGCGCCCACCGTGGAGTGTTTTAACCCTGGACATGTAACGTTTACTCATACTGACCATTTAAACAATCTGATCTGGAGACAAAAGTGAAAACATGTTGTGCTTTAATACATGTGAAGCTTTAGTACATGACAGAAGCTCATTCTCTCATGTCATTGTGATAAACACCTGAAACCTATTTTGGTTTAATATTGGTCACTTGGTCTATCTTTAGCTTGTCCTTTTATGAAACCATGAATCAATCACAGACTGATTTGAAAGACTTGAGTCAGTCACTGCTTTGATGACTTGACTTGGACTAAAATTTAGGACTTGACTTGGATTTGAAGGTCAGTGACTCTGGACTTGATTTGGAGCTCTGTAACTTGAGACAAGTGGATGCAATGAGTTGTGTGATTTTACAAGAACATATTGTGATAACCAAAACTGCAAAATTACAAGCTGTATTCAGTATTATCCTATAAAGACATGGACTCGACTTGGACTTGAAGCCAAAGACAAAGACTTGGCCCACCTACTTTTGCTGTTTTCTCGGACAAACCTTAAACAATGCTAGGCTGGCTTGCAAAAGATGAATATGTTTAACATTCCAAATTGAGTTCTACTTACAAACAGATCTGGGACCCGAGTGGAGCTTCATGACGAACATTTGAAGCTGATTGACTGAAGAATAACAACAACGGAAGAAGCCTGTGAAATCAAATGCTTGCTATATCCAATTCATCTGTTTGGCCACAATAAGACAAAAACACCATATTCACAGTTATTTAGCAAAAAAGCTTACTTAAAATGAGTTTAATACGTTTATTAGTATTAAAAATGGTCACCTGTTAATATTTGTAAAACTTTTGTTTTTGTTTGCTCTGTTGCAGAATCACTCAGTTCACCCTCTGATGCGACTTTCTCCTAAACTCTCCCAAAGACGAAAGAAGAAAGTGTTACTTTTGGTAAGACAAGATTTGAAAAATTTGTCGATCTAGTAAAGCAGAACAAAGTAACAATTTTACCTTATTAAATGTCTTTGTAAGTGTCCGTGATGATGTGAACACATTCCCGACCCAAATTTTTTAAATTTAGTATTGCATAATTCATTTGGCTAGATTAATTACACAAGAGAGTTGTAGGGGGAGCACTACTGCTGAAGTTGCTTGGATCCTTATAGTTTTTGGTATCATCAATACTTCACACTGCAGTAATGTTCGTTGGTGTTTATTGTTTTTGAACTTACAAATATATTATATATGAAGTATATGTGCAGTGTTACTGTTGTGAATTTTGTTTTCTGCTACTAATTTCTTGATTTTCTCAGTTTACATATACAGGCTTATTATTAAGCTGATGTAATTGGTTGTTTATGTTAATAGACAGTAGCAGATTTTTTACATTTTACTTGCAGAATGAATCAAGATGCTGCCGTAAATTTGGTCTCGCTTTCTTTTCTAATAACAACAAACTACCATTACACTTTGAATTGTTGTATAAATTTGGGCGACGAGTCTTTAAAATGTCATTTCGATCATTACCCTTATCAAACCCAACGTTACATCGCTCTGCCTCGCTTTGTTGTGGTTTAACATAGAAAATGTCCCTCTTTAGCTGAACTGTGATTAGGCAAAGCAGCGAATACAAATGTGTTTTTCTTCAATTATCGCTGACACTGCTTCTTATCTCTGTCTCTCTAACGATCCACAGATTAGGGCACTGCCTGAGGACATGTTGTAAGAAAAATGTCAGCGCCAAGACAACAAAATTACACTCGAGAAGAGGGAGGAAGACGAAATGGACCCCAAACTCCTGAGCTACAAGTGGAGAAACGGCAGCATTGTGGACGCGTCTTTGCCTCAGAATAAATGATTGTACATTTGCCAAACTTAGCATCACACTGCCTCGTATGTGTCTTCCTGCTTCAGAAGATGGGTCAGCATATATGCACTTTGACTGAATTATTTTTTCAAGTTTTCCATGTTTTCAAGGATGTGTGCGAAGTTACTATGAGAGAAAAAAAACAAGATTAGCTGTGAGCCCTGAAAATTTACTAAAACAGAAGAATCCACCACTTATTTTCCTCATTTGTGGTTTTAAAAGTGCGCTGTTTAAGATTTTTGATAGAGCATCTGTCATGACATTTTCTCTAAGGAGATGACGTTGCTTTGTCTGTAGAATGTTTGCCAGTGTGGCTTTAAACTTACATATCTCCATGGAGACGAGCATGGCCAAGTTAAAAGTCAAATTTGTGGAGACGATCCTGCTCACTGTAAAAAAGCATGTTTTCAAAATATTTGTAAGCATTTTAGTGAAGTTAATTCTAGGTACTAATGAACATTCTAGGCAAAGCAATGATATCGCCATGGAGACACGGAGGATGTGGAGTGCTGATGCAAGTGCAATGTGCTGATGTACATCCATCCTGATTTTA
The DNA here is from genome assembly GCA_038363315.1 of Mugilogobius chulae. Taxonomy (NCBI): domain Eukaryota; kingdom Metazoa; phylum Chordata; class Actinopteri; order Gobiiformes; family Gobiidae; genus Mugilogobius; species Mugilogobius chulae. The sequence goes on along the minus strand of CM076396.1, from coordinate 37,827,013 downwards.
GATGGACTTTGCTAAAATACAGTAATAGTACAGTAATATACTTGGATGTTGTGTCCAAACCCATGAGTCAGTTATTTCTAAAGGAACAGTCTACTCTAAACTAGGACTACAACTAACTTTCGTTAATCAGTTAGTTGGGGGATTGTCTTTCAATTAATCAATTAGTTGATTAGAATGCAAAAGTTACTTGAACACACAATTTTTGCTAATTTTGAGTTGAGGTAACTTTGCTTCAGAAAGTTCTGGAGGTGTACGTTTACAGGAAAACTAGTACCCTGGTCAGCCAGATGGAATATCTTGTGTTATTTGATAATCCATCTGGCCTTCCAGCCGCCCGATTATTTTGGAGTTTGACACAGCGATGGTGTTGACCCAATCACATTGAAGCAGGGCGGGTTTAGAGCGATTGGTTGCAATGATGACAGGAAGTACCGCTTAATTCAAACAAAACAAATATGGCGGCTCCCGTGGATGTACATGGCTCAAATGGATTCTATTTTAGCAGAAATACGGAGTATTTTCTTTTTGAAAGAAGAGCATGGGACACGCCATTACAATTCGATCGGTTAAGCAAAAATAAGACAGGCCGCACACCCAATCAGCTCGATGTATTTCATTAAACGTCCCACCTTTTCCCAAATGCTTTCCGCGAGTAAAGTTCCAGATAGATTCTGTGAAATATCCATCTGGGATGAGCCAGGTTAGAAAACTAGTGTTTACATAAAAAACACAGATTTTACCAAATGCTTTTGTACAGTTTTTATGCCATGGAACAAGTAGCAGAGGCCCGGAGGATCACTTTAAACACAATTTAGATGTTTTGTGTGATGATGAAGAAAAATCTAATATTATTTTGATTACTAATATAGTTGTCGATTACTTCAGTAATATATCCATATATGCTGACCTACTTTCTGTAATGTGAACATCCACTGTCCGCACACTCTTAAAATACTATGAAAACATGTTTTAAAGCAAATATTTTATGATCAACAGTGACATAACCTGTTAAAAGAATCCGCATGCACCAAACTGGCATGATAATTGTGGCAAAGAGATAAACTCATTATGTCTGAAATGTATTTAATGTTGTTTTTTGACACATGAACATAATAAAAAATATCTAATTTATCTTTGACGCATTTGTAGAGGCTCATTGTGGTGATGTTTGTCTAAAACCTGAATATTTCCTTGACGTGAAGTGTCCTGCCGATGTGCCCTTGAGCAAAACATACAAAACAAAGAAGCCCAGTCCCAGGGTTTTGACACTTCTTTTCGTCTCTGCTCTGTAGAGTTCTCCGACAGTTCTCTGGAGTGTTTGGAGGAGCGGCCACAGAGTTAATAGTCCTCATCGTCACTGTCGTCACTGTCCTTTTTCGTAGGTATCGAACATTTGATCGACGACATGAGTTTGTCTTCGATTTGTTTTTTGGGGTTTTCCTCCAGGTCTGTTTTCACTGCTCCGGATTCTGACAGCCTCCACTCCAACTCTGAAACCAACAGAGAAATCATTATAGATCATAATAAACCAGTAAAAAGAGCATTTATTTACAGCTCATTATCAAGATCGTATGTAAAGAAGGCTGGATGGAGAGACTCAGGATGAGGACGTCCTTTTAGTAATCTACCTCCTCAATTCAAGATGATCAGTAAATGTCTTCTAAACAGGTAAACTAGTTTAAACATAAGCAGAAGGTGTTACATCTTAGTGAGCAGTAGAGGACGGACAGTGGGACATAGCACTCCATTTGAAAAAAGTCATTAGGCTTCTCTTCTCTTGGAAAATCTTCTATAAACCTTTGAAGCACACATTGTACAAAACAATTTTTCCTATTTGCGCTTTTATCTATGTCATAAAAATCTTTGCTTATCAAAAACATAACGAGGCTATAAAATATAGCTTGTTCACTGCCACCCAGAGCATCCAGATTCCTTATTATCTTGGCAAGCTAATTTAGAATAATGTACTTGATACCAAATGAATTGCAGTATAATATCATTTATAATTTTTTTCCTGTGTGTTAATTTTTTATCCAGTTGGGGGTGCCATCACACCTTTCTCTTTAAAGACATCAGTGTGGCTCTTTGAGATTTGATTGAGAAAGAAAAAAGTAAAAAAAAATATTCTATTTAAAGTATATGTTTATTTTACATTAGCAGTTGCTTCTTGTATGTAAACTGGTTATATAATCTTTTCTAAATGTCGTAGCTGGAGTTCAGCTCTTTCAAAAACGCACTTAATGAAAACAACTGCTTTGTCTTGCCATCAAAATATTTTTGGTCAATTTACATATATTTTATTTTATAAAACGTCATAGAAATTGTTTTTATTAAATACAGTTGTGGCTCTTACTTTGATTAGGTTTGAATTACTTTTGCTGTTGAAAGTTGCAGATCCCTGTGGTAGATAGTCAAGTCAGAGGGACAGAAGTGACCGCGTTGCCATGGTAATGAGTTTATTTCCGTTCCTAAAGAGTGTAAGCTCTACCCTAACCTGTATTATTTATCGTATTATTTATCTTAACCTTTACCCAAACCCTTTCCCAAAACTTACCCATTCTCCTAAACTTTATCACCGTCCTCTGGACCAGACTTTTTACATTAACCTTTTGAAAATGTGTCTAAATTTTGAAAATTATATAATCATATGTCAGAATCTGACATATCAAAAAGTGTCAGAGTCTGTAGTATTAGTATATTGTTGGTGACAAATCTTCAACACAATATATATGGTCACAATATATTATGCAAAGATGAATCCGTGATTTCCAGTGCTAAACATCAACAAGATAAAACATCAATAATGCAGAGTGTGCCAATAAATGAGTCTCATCAAGAAAAATTGCGTTTCATTTCATGTAGTACAATAGAGACATCACTATCAGATGTTCAGAACTATTTGTCATGAAATGTCTAAAACAAGGGTGTCTAAGTTATGGTCCGAGGGTCCAGTGCGGCACACCTAACACTAAGTCTTAAAGGTTCCATGGCTTGTTAAATGGCATCAAATGCAAAAGTTTCAAAATAAACTTCATTGTCATAACGTGCTCTGGAAAAAAATGAAAACAATTTTGGACATGCCTGATCTAAAAGATAATTTCACACATTTTCAGTCTGGTGATTTCTTTTAATGAGTCATTGAACTATGTATTTTAGTGGCCTTCTATCTTGATTAAATATTATTGGTCTAGTATAAAAGTTGTGAGATCAAATGAGCACATCCTAATTTTAATATCACTGATGATTATCTTTACAGAAAGCTCAAGTTTCAAGTCTGCAGCAGAAATAAGTGCAGGCCATTTACCGTCCACTTTGAGGTTCATTCCTCCGAACACGAGCGGTCCGATGAACTGTGCCTTCATGTCGCCCTCGTAGTAAACAAAGATGGTGGGCAGGTTGTGGTCGGGATAGTTCGGGATGCAGGTGGTGGAGATGGACTTCAGGAATTTTGTCTGAGGAAACTTCCGCGCCAAAACGCTCAGGTGCTGGTTTATCAAAGTGCACAAGGGATTCTGAGGAACGAAAGACAAAAGAGTGAATTTTGAGAAAAATTATGGGAAAAGTGTCAAATTTAGGAAACTATGGTGAGGCCTCTATGTCCAATTTTCTGCCATTATAAGCATAGGAGCATAATAATGTTATACTACCAATAATACATAGTCAAGAAAGATAAACAATAAACTTGATAGAAAGAATAGAATATAATTTTTTTAAGGCTTTAACAATGTAAACATATTAAGTAAATATAATTACAATTTTTATATGTAAGCATAGGACTATTATATCACCATTGTACCATAGTATTTACTTAACTTTTAGGAGATACAGATTTCTGAAATATTTTTAATGTAAACTATTATGATGTACTCTTCGCATTACAGTGCAACAATCCAGCAATAGCATACCAGATAAGATTGGTTTGATCATTATCAATTTGTAATTGTACTTGCAGCCAGAAGATGAAACTCTTAACTCAATTATTAATGAGGGAAACGCATGACTGTCACGTGTGCTTTACTCAGTTTTCCTTTTATAGTTCTTTACACCAAATGCCAAAAAAAGTAGTAGTGAAAAGCTTGCTTAAAAAACACAAATAATACAGCAAATCAGTTTGCTAATTGAAGTAAAGACATATTTTCTAGTCTTTTTTTTTTTTTACTGTTGAGTCTGTTCACAAAGAAGACAAATGGGGTTGACACATGGGCACAAACAGACAGAAACCATCATGTATTTCCCATCTACTAAAAAGCGCAAATTTACATAAAGCACAAATGACATCATATGAGTCAAGTGTTCCCATTCCCGTGTCAAGAATTCAGTTAGAAATACATTTAAAGGAGATGAACACATGCTAGCTTGCTGATATGTTAATGCTAAAATGCATTTTTAATGTTCGGAATGAGTCTGATGATGATTTATGGACTTAAAAAAAGTGCACAAGATCTCAAAGCTTGGTCTATGACTTTATCAAACAGTGTGAAGTGTTTCTGAGGCTCAGAGAGAACGGTCTTATAAACAGCATTCATCAAACTAGCGTGAATTAAATTAAATTTGACTCCAGGTATGTTTTGATGAGGAATGATGCTATAATATGGCTAAAAGCTCAACAATGTCGATCTTTATACATGTGTCATTAAAGACTGCTGCTTTTATCCTTCTCCATCCCAAAACAAAATGAAACATAAACATTTGTACAGGGAACGTCTTGTCATGACTGTAATAAAAACTTACTTACCCTGGTTTGTACAGATGCAGAACCACCCAGATGCCCTCCCCGGCCTGGTTGACCTCTTTGACGTAGTCCTGTCCTGAAATTTCCCCCACTTCTGCGAACTTTGTCTTCATCTGAGCTGCTTTCCACTCAGCAAGCCGCTTCTGTCTGTCAAAGAAAAACAACTTGTTAAAGATAAAAACACAACAGCCTGAGATCTATTTAAAAAACACTGTGTATTCAATTGAGGATTGGGTTAGTAAAAATAACTAGCCTGCGGGAAAACTAGAAAGAAGAAAGGGATGCTCTTGTCCTTCATCCGGAATGCTACTTAAACGGCTGTAAAAGCATGTCTTTCAGGACATAACTCAGCCTGAAGTTAGTTTTACCTGTACATCTCAATGGCAGCTTCATCATCTTCACCAAATTCATCTTCGTTCTCCTCCAGTTCCTCTAACGTCATACTCTCGTAGGTTTTCACTGTCGGGGAAATGAAAATGTTAAGACAAATCATATATATAAACAAATACAAGCAAAACAACTATAAGGGTCATTAGTCAACTTGCAACTAATCAAATGCACAATGAATATTTAGAACTAGATTTTCAACCAACTTAAGAATATTTAAACATACTTTTTTTCATAATTATGTAAATGTCTTTGTTATTAAAAGACCTTTTGTTTGTGCATTAGTATTACCCTGTTAAGTCCAGACAATCACTGGTATAAATTATAAATATGATTTTTTTTTTTGTAGTTGGCAAGTCACAATGTCTCCATTTATTGTTGTAGCGCTAACTGGTACAAAATTAAAACAATATTAAAGGGGAAAAATAACTCCATCAAGTATGTTTTCTCAATAAACAAACATTTCCGTCCACCTTACCAAAATATAAACACAACTGCAAATAACAAGTGTAACATACCAAATACACTTTAAATAGCCTTTATAAAATATGAACAAAGGCTTAATTACCATGAACACATGGCGAATTAATGTATGAAATAGTTAAATTAGGATTAGTAAGTAATTACTTCATCTAGGATTGGGTTATTTATTAAATATTTAGATTGAATCAATCTTTTCATCCAAATAATTCATTAAATGTTCAATAATTAACAAATACTTTATTGAGGCTACTTGAAGGTTTAGTTTTTGAAGTGTTGCCCTGTTTTAACGACCAAAAAAATATAAATAATAAAAACAGAAATATTCAAAACAGAAAGATGTTTGAAGTAAATGCGTTCATACCGACGGACTGTTGTTGAAGAGCCAGCTCCTCCTCTTCATCCTCTTTTGGGACTTCCTTTGGAGGCAGAATACCCTTTTTTCTGAGAATATCATTCCACTCGGTGTCTTCATTTGGATCCTGGGTGTTTCAATAACAATATTCAGTTCAACTTCAGATACATCTCACGTTTTAAGGTGTAACTACACGTACTAACAAAACAGGTAGGCTGTAATTACACAATACTTCTCTTTGTTACTATCTGTTTTCTGTTATGTCTCTTTTTTATGGTCTGTTTCACCATCTGACTCCTTGTTTTTGTCTCTCTCTCAAATACTTTTAGCAGAAGGTTAAGTGTCTATATTTACTGGCACTGGCACATTATTCACGACTTTACAGCGCAAATTGTACCCTACAAAGAAATAAAATACCCACAAATACAAAAAATATATACATTATCATGGTGATGAGCTTACTTGATGTTAGTGATGCAATACCGTGGGTGAATAGACAATTAAGCTTAATAAGGTTTTAAGACAGACATTGGACAAAGATTATGAAATGGACAACATTAAACGAGTGACCAAACCCACTGAGCTGGTGCTACGCCCATCGTTTAAAGCTAATTTATTACAAAATACGTGACTGTTGAGAACTGACGTTGACATAAGTTGCTTTTACGTCTTGGTGGTTGTAGATTAGAGGTTAGAGAAAAAATAATTAAGCTTTAAAAACCTGCATTTTGATGGAAAAGGCGCTTCGCTGAAATCACACTGCTGCTCTCTCCAGACCCCGGAAACAGAAGGACCGTCCTGAAATAAGGTCCGACTGGAAACAAGCCGTACGAGAAAAAATAAAAGTGAAACTAACCCAAATTTTGACAAAATGAGTCAAGTTACTATTTACACAGACTTGAAAACACAAAGCTGTTAGTAGATAGGTAATAGGCTGTAATTTCCACGTAAAATGGAAACACGGGGAAGATTGCGACTCCGGGGGACAATAATAAATGCAACACCGTTTTCCGCTTGACGCTCAGAATGACCATAAAAGGAGACAGAGCGCACATGCCATTTTTGGCACACAAACAGGTGTTAAAACAGACCCAACAGGGATAAAAGGCCTTCCGTGTTTGTGTTTCTGTTCATTGGTCAATAAATCTTTAGTTGAGAACTATTCAGTAAAATGTTCTTGAGTCTTTTCTCCAGATTTTAACTTTTGGTGTAAGTTGCGTCAGAGGCGCTTGAACACCGTCATCATCATGGTCATAGGCAAAGAAGACAAGCACATAAACATATCTTTGAGTCAGAGTTCAAATGTAATGTAAACACACAAAAAAGTAAATTCGTGTAATATTTGACCATTTAAAAGCATCCTAAATCACAATAAAGACATCAGACCAAAAAGCAATGTACAGACTAGTGTTTATCAATAAAGAATTAAACTGTGACTGATGTAATTACACCTACATTTTGTATTTCATTTATAAAATTATTGCATTGGTCGTTCATGTCTTTATGTGCTTATTATGTTGCAATAAGTGAATAGGGAGACAAATATGTTCAGGCTTTGGATTTAAATTAATATATTAAATCATAACATGCAATTATTATTATTATTATTATTATTATTATTATTATTATTATTATTATTATATTATTATTATTATTATTATTTTATTATTATTATTATTATTATTATTCAGTTGTCTTTCGCTAGATGTGCATATGTACAAAAGTTATTAAATGCTCAAAATTATTTGCCAGCTTTAATAAATAAATACAATCTCAGTAAAAGAGTAAACTGGACACCTGCAGGAGGCGCACGTGCGTGATGAGGAAATGACGGAGAGAAAGTAGGAATCACAGAAGAGCAATGAAGACAGAGCGCTCACTCCTTTAGATTTGAAAAAAAAATGAAATTAATAACAACAAAAACTAAAAATCTAATTATTTTTGACAAATGAAAACCACTCAGATGATATCTGAAAGTGGCTTATAGTGGAACTAAATGTATTGATTTTTTCATATACTGTTAAACAATAGCCTATCTAGTGTCCAAGTCATCTTTTGTGGCAACCTTGGTGCAAAACTATACAGTGTTGGGAGTAACTCATTACAAAAGTATAGTTACAGTAATAATTCCCCTTTTCAGTAACTAAGTAGTGTTACTCATTACTTATAAGATGTTGATATTATATTACTAGTTACAATCTGAGTAACTCAAGTTACTTTCACATAAATTGCACATAAATGTAACAGGATTAGTGTTTACAAAGTCTTAGCAATTGTGTGATTAGCTTAAAGTAACTCAAAGTAACTCACAGTAGTGTAACTCAGTTACATTTTTGAGACAGTAATATTGTATATTACATATGCGTCCCTGTAACTAGTAATATATAATGTATTACAATTTTCCAGTAACTTACCCGACACTAAAACTATATAAATTATGTATTTCAAGTTAAATAACAATGCTCTAGCTCTAAGCTGGTCTATTAAAGGTATTTGATTATGTTTAAATTAGTAAACTTTGTGCTTTCCACTAAATGTGTGTAGTAAATTCAGCACTTTGTGAAAAAATTAGATCTCTGAATACTGTCTGAACTGAATAATAATGAATTTTAGTGTTTTTAATCAGGAGCTGAATGCTGCTCTCTGATTGGCTGAGCTTGGGGCGGTCACTCCAGTTTCACTTTGTTGTTTGTAAAAAGACGTTTAGAAGCCATATATGCAATCAAAATGAATACATCTCGATATTAAACTTGTGTTGAAGGATTTATGAGAGGAAGTTGTCAGATTTAAAACCTAAATAGTGTTTGCAGTATAAAAATCAGCTACCCCACCTTTAACTTCTATGTTGTCCTTGCTGTTGTATTATGATTAAAATAGCCTAAATATTATTTGTCATTTTGGGGAAAGAATGGCTTGGCTTATCAGTAGGCCTATATTTTGAGAGCGATACAGAATAATTGCTTTTTAAATGTAAGATAACAATCATCATTCTTATTGTTTCTTATTTTTATTTTTTCAAAGAATTTCTTGATTGGGGGAAAAAAAAATCAGGACGTTTGATGAACATCACAGAAAATCCGCGTGAGACCTCCTGCCGCGCACACACGATCTCTGTCTCATGTGCACAGCTGTTTGTTTGTGTGGATCGATCCTGGAGGAAGTGAAAGGTCCGCCGCATCTGCCCCGCCATGGACCAAACCCCTGCCCCGTGCGCGCTGCTGCTGCTGCTGTAGACCGGCTCTGCACTCGCCTTTACCCGGGGCACAGGCGCTCGGTGGCGGATCACAAGCTCCACACAGCCCCGGGGATCGTGGAGGGCTTCCCCGGACCCTCCCTGCCTCTGCGCCCGCTCTGACTGCTGCGCGCCGCGGGGGAAAAATGTGGCTGAACCCGGAGGAAGTTTTACTGAAAAATGCACTGAAACTTTGGATTACAGAGAGGAGCAACAATTATTTTCTACTGCAGCGAAGAAGAGGACATGGGGAACCTACAGGCAAGATTACAGGTAAGAAATAATCACGTTTTTTAAGATAACAAAGTGTATAAGTGAGACATAAGAAGTCAAAGGGCAACTGTTGGAGGTGGATTTGGAAAGTTAGTGTCAAAGTCATGAAATCAATTAAATTTATATAAAAGTATGATTGCAGTTTGTGGCTTGTGTAACGTGAGTTATAAAATAGTTTGATAAGGAAGCACCTGGACTATCAAAAATAACTTGATAATACTTGATTAGGTTGCGTTCACGTTCAAGAATGTCGTTAGGCAGAGGAAAGAGACAGTTTTTAACTATTAACTTTGTACTTTTCAGACATTTCTAATCTGTAAATTTCGTTTAGTGACCAAACACATTCACTTTTGGGATTATAACCAAAGAACTAAATTGAAATCATTTTGCCAAACATTTTATTAAAACAATTTTGCGTGAACGTTCCATATGAAAAATAACCCTAATTTACACCAAATTATGATTTTATAATGTAAAAAGCAAAGCTGCGACTTCTTCGATAACTCAAGAGAACAATAAGTGAGATGTTGATTTGTTTATTAGCCTATATCTGTTTTTAATTCACTATAATTACTGAATAAGCTTAATTAGACTCAGAAATTTGTAAAAAGGTGACTATGGGAAGAAAAATAAAAACTTTCAATGTCATGAAGTAATTATGAATAGTGGCTAAACTGTGATCTTTAATAGTAACACTAAAGTTTGATAAAAGTGATGCTATATAATCCTATAAATCCATACAGTCACATTTCAAGCAGAGCTGTCAAACTGGGCAGTGCTGGAGAAGTGACAGTGAGAGAGAGGGGTGGAATCTGAAGACATAAGGAGCATTGTGATTGGTCAGAACAGATATCTGCAGCAGGTGTAAACAGCACAGTCCATTATGAGTTCACATTTAAACTGGAAATGTCACTGCAGTGAGACAATATCATTAGTTTGTGACTGTTTTGACCTGAAAGCTGCAAAGTGGTCTAGTTTAGAATTTATTTCACTTAAATATTAAACTATAACCTAAGGAAATCAAATATGCTTAGTTCAGTGTAAAATGCAATATTGCTTGAAAACGGGGCAGGAACACAGGTCCCCTTGTCTTTATCTATAGGACAGGGGTGGGCAATTATTTTCCCCAAGGGCCGTATTCAAACCCAGGCAAGTGGCAGTGGGCCGGACTGGGAACATCCAAATAACAAATTCTCATTGTTGCAAAAAAAAAAAAAAATGCTGGACTAGAGTAAACTTGAAACATTTTGAAATTCAAAGTCTAAACCATAGTCAAAGTTTTCAAAAATAAAATGCGTTTCATAATCTAAATTGTAAGTTTATGAGAAAAAATGAAAGTAAGCTTTAGTAAAAGTCTTTATCGTGACAGTAAAACAGAATAATAGTTCACTTTTGCAAATCACCATGATCAAAATTACGATTTTTATCTTGTAAAACTCCAAGTTTAGTTTTAAATTTAATGGCTTCACCTTTATTCTTAGAAAAAAAATTTTATCATTTCATTTAGCTAAATTATAACTTTTTTTCTCGTACAACTACAAAGATTTAAAGCTTCCACCTTTATTCTCATAAAAATATTTGTTTAATCTCAAAGTGTTGCAAGTTTCTTCTCAGAACTCAAGGTTTTTTTCTTTGTACTTGTCTCTTATACTTCTTCATACATTACTGTTTCTCAAAATCTTGCTGGGGGCCTGATCAAAACAGGTCGAGGGCCGCATCTGGCCTGTCTGTAATAGGGGTTATTTGCTGACTTTACAGTGCATTAAAAAACAGTCCCACCTTATTGTCCAGCCCTTTCTTGAGTCTTATTTTGTCACATAGTAACACTAAGTAAAGGAATGTGGGCAATGTTTAGCCTGATGCATCAGCCGGTTTCATTTCACTTAGTGGAAACTGTCTGACATCACATCATTGGGGCTCGTTCACTTCACAGGAGGCAGGGACTTTTTAAAACTTAACCAATCACTGCTTTTTGGTCGCTTTGTCATCCAGGAAGTAGAGCATAAACATGTGTCTGTTTGTCAGTGATTGTTAGCTATCTCTCTGGTAAACTTGCAAATTAAAAGTTAATATCATATTCTAAGTTAATATTTGACACAAGGTCAACGAAGGAGAACATATACAGTCTGCTGCCTCAACTCGAGTTGATTGGACAACTGAACTTCCTGCTTTTTGGGAACCGTTTGCAGTCCTGCGATACCTGACCTAGTAACTGGAGTGACATGAAAGTGAGTAGAGGTGTAGGTATAATATTTGGCCAAATCTACTCGGTCGTATTTTCATCACGACAACAAGCTATATTTTGGCTTATTTTCAGTAAACTTGATATTTTACTTGCTATTTATGATCAATATTAGTGTTATTTAATATTTACCTTTGTTATATAAAAACTGAACTTTAAAAATGATTATATTTCACTAGCTTGGAGCACATCACCACGATAGCATAATCAAGACGTCATGCTTGCGCTCTGATTGGCTGTACATTGAGTCGTGGTTATTGTATTATCATTGTAGTAGAATGTGGATGTTGAAATCACGACAACCATTCAGTAAATCCTAGATAACTTGCGACCTGACAGGGCTAGGTGATGAGTGAAAACTTGCATTTTCTGAGCACTAGAACATCAGCTGCAGGACAATACAAGATTACTCAAACATGCATGAATCAATCCAATTATAAATATATGAAAATAATGTAGATATTTAAGCTTAAACGTCCTGACAACTCCAGATCTGAGCAAAGATCTTGGCTTTGGCTGAAAGTTATTATTACATTTGTATAAAATTAGATCATTTTGACGTTAAGTGAAGTCATGAGAGTATTGACTTCCTGATTATAATCATGTGACGTTTATGCGACTGTCCTCTGCTCCCTGGAGCATGAAGCCGAACAAGAACTTCCTTTCTGAATACATTCTCACATCTGTCATCTGAGTTGAATTTATCTTTGTCATGGATTAAAAAAGTAATTGAACAGAAATAAACTAGTTATTTAGTGTCAGAATGTAGCTGCTTCCTATTTAGTTTTATTTTGAGCTTTTACAAGAGAAAATGTCACTTCTCAGTAGTGACTCAGGCTGCGTTCCATGTTTTATGGTATTTATGGTGAATTAGACTTGCTGAGTGAGAAATTGCACATGAAAGCTCCCTCATGTTCTAATTACTGCTGGGGCATAATTTTGATGTCTGTATTGTCAAGATGAAGTCAACCTTTGCTTTGACCTCTCAATATAGCATACAACAGCAAAAAAGAAATAAAGAAAAAGTTTCCTACCTGTTGGCAAGCTGTTTATTATGTATAAGAGAGATAAGTTGAAAAGCATCTCTATTCCATATAAGTAAAGTGTTTTTTAATTCTCCTATGGTCACATAAAGATATAAGACATATTCCAGTTTGTTCATATAAATTACACTATTATATTATTCTCTTTTGAGCATCAAGTCATGTCTATTCACAGAGCTTCAAGTCCAAGACAAGTCCCAAATCTTAGTTTATTTATAAAGTCAAGTCTCAAGTCATTAAAATAATGACTCAAGCCTCACTTGAGTTCAAGTCATGACTTGCAAGTATCAAGTTTTCCATAGATACAGCCGGCAACTTGTTGATATTTGGGGGCGTGGCCTGTAAGGGGGGAAAGTCGTGGGCGTAATCCAATTTTCAGGCATGGGAAGCTAAACTTATTATCTTTTTTAAGCATTTTCTGAAAATAAGTGTATTTTTAGCAGAGTCATATCAAGTTGAGTCACAATGACGTTTAAATGGAGGTCGTTGATGTGCTAGCATTTAGTTTGCAGCTAAGTAGTAGTGCTGTAGCATCTTAGTCGGCTGATTTGTTTAGCTAGATTATAGTTTTACATTGAACAGGGACAAAAAGTAGTGATTTAGTTGAGGATTTGGGGCTAAATCGTGGTCTAATCTGTCTTTGTAGACCTAAATACCATGTTTCCTATTCATTTTGTGTATAAATTGTTGTTTTTATATGAACGCCATTGGATTTTTAGAGTTTTAGCCACACCCCCTTTTTAGTCAATTAATCGGTTGATGGGACATATCTTTAGTCGACCAAGAATTTCTTTGGTCGACTACAGCCCTACTAAGTATTGTTGAATATATTTACATATCAGATCACTTTGTTCATCTCCATGTCTTTGTATCTGCATTTGACACAAAACATTTCCTTGAGTCCACATTTGTAGTTGTTGAGCAGTGAGTGATAAAACGGTTGTACTGATTCACTCTCACTGTTAAGTTTCCCCACGAAGGTCTGTTAGTGGACGTGACCTCTGATGTCGACTGTATTGCACTGCTGACATTTACAATGCTGTAATGCAGGGCTGGTCAAACTCTTTTCATCAAGAACCACATGTCCAAAAACACAGACTTAAAAAAAGAAGCTTTTTTTTGGTTAACAGGACATGTCTTTAGTCGACCCGACACAATATACTTTATGATCTCATTTTACATGTCTAAACCAGTGTTTCCCAACCAGGTGTACAGAGACCCCTGGAGGTTCGAAAGCACTTAAACTTGGAATGATTTCAGACTTTAAAGGAGGTGAAGTTCAATGTTTACTGGATTTTAACATGTTATTACTTTTTTGGTGGGTATAACATTCATTAAAACAAGAAAATACAGTGATGTTAATGGGAAAATATAACTCAGATACATACTTATCTACCATTAACAACATAGTTAGGGTTTCTCGAAGCGTGAGACTGCACTTGGGGATACTCAGGACAAAAAAGTCTGCTACACTGATCTAAACATTTTCTTATGCAAAAATAAGCACCTGTTTAATTATACAACATTATAAAAAGCAAGTGTGTCTTTTAACTTGTAGCTTCCTATATTTACACGAGCGGTCTTCCCTTGTGCTCAGAGTTATTTGTGTACAGTGTAGTGACCACAGGCTCGTCACAGCTGCTGCTTCTCATTGTTCTGAAGTCCTGCTTCCTCTGGTCTGTTTCCGCTCCGTGTTTCTGAATTAACAAACTCACATATCACTGCTGCATTACAACACGTGTCAGGACTTATTCAGCTAAAGGTTCATTGATTAAACTTGTAATGAGATCAGATATTTCAGACTAATTCCCAACACACTGACTTCAGAGTTATTTAGATAAATTAACTCATAAACAATAGTCCTAAAGAAATGTAATGGCTAAACAAGAAAATGTACCATGTTGTAGTTAAAATAAGCTAAAAGGGGCCTGGTCTAATGTATAAGGAGCAGTGTGATTGGTCAGAATAAAAAATGAACTACCGTAATTTCTGGTCTATAAGCCGCTACTTTTTTCAAAAACTTTGAACTATGCGGCTTATAAGGCAATGCAGCAAAATTATAGATTCTCATAGACTTACTATTAATAAGTGCGGCCTATGTATGCACTTTTTTATTTTTCTTATTTAAATCTAGGTGGTGCGGCTTATATTCAGGTGCGCTCAATAGGGTGAAAATTACGGTATATGTGACTATTCTTGCAATGTCTCGAAACTGCAGTAGTCACATTCAATACTTGGCTTTAACTGTCTTTCGATACACGATATCAGCTGATACCAGAATACTAACTGAAAACAGCTTATTTATTTACAACACTCAACTATGTCGTTAGAAATGGGTCATATAGTGAGGAAGTAAGCTTACTTTTACAGAGCGCTTTTCACAAAGAGATGCTTACTGGGCACAAGCGTTCCTTAACATGCATGTTATTGGATGTTGGGAAAACCGGAGCAACTGGAGGAAACCACCCAGACACGGGGAGAAATATGCAAACTCCACACAGAAAGGCCTTGTGTGTGCAGTCAAACCCACGACCTTCTTGCTGTGAGGCCAGAGTGCTATCCACTCTGCCATTGTTCCATCATATAGTGTATAATGTAACAACTTCACAAATTCAGACATGATACATTTTGGATCAACTTCAGCCATTAAATAATCTGTATAAAATCTGTCTATATAGTCTGTGTAAAAAAACAACCTGACAAAGAATTGATGGTGAAACAAATTGTACTTTATGATTGTAGCATTATATTTAAAGCATAAAAGTCATTGTTTTTAATCTATGATCAATGTTTTTGATCAGTAGAAGCAGTAAAGGACTTTGACACCCCGAAAATTATATCAAATAAGTATTCAGTTTTGATGGATCACTCGTACCTCCGTAGTCTATAAACTTGTGGGAAACACTGGATCTAAACTGCAAAAGATACTTTATTATTTGTGAAAAAAATTATGGCACTTAAAAATTGTTCTCCTTTTTGCTGTTAATTGTTTCCATGGATCCTTGATGAGAACCTGATTTTACTTTCATCGGACCCTGTTAGCACTCACTTACTTCCTGGTTAAAATTGTAATTTTGTTTTGATTTCAATCAATTGTGCAGCCTTAGTTCTCAGACGTTTTCTCAAGTGGAAGGTAAAGTAAGTAAGTTGAATAATGAAACATTGCAGGTGCAGATTTCACATCTGCACAGAGACAATACACAGGTGACGGAAAAGTTATCTTTTAATACTTTTACCTGTGAAACAGTAATTTCCCTTAAACGTTTTGAAAAGAGGAACTTCCTAGTTGCTTTTACTATCTTTTCTCACCGTTCCCATGGCAGCAGAGGTCAAAGGTCAGGTCTGCCTGTCACATATAGTCTACTGTATGTTGAATATTAACTGTACAAGACCTAAACTTTAACCCGAGGCTGTGAGCTGTAGTGCTGTGTCACAAGCTGAGTTTAACACCACAGTGCAAACAAAAAACACAATAGTATAAGACAAAATATGCATAAGTAACCTGCTTGTTTTAGACCGACTAACACACAACATGTTTTAATAAATAATACAGGGCTGGGCAGTATTATGATGTCAATGATGTGATTTCCTACTTCTCTATTTAATGCTTCTGTCTGTTCAAATATAGACTATTTTTATTTACCTGCTTCTCTTATTGTCCTCAGAGTTGCAAATCTGCTTCATTATAGTGACTTTGAGCTTCTATTTTTAACGTTTCTTGTGAATTTTGAAGGTTTGGTGTTATTTGGGCTGCTTTCAAGTCTTAAAAGAGATGAATTTTAGCTATTTTTCAAGTTTGATTTAGGAACATATATCCATGTATGAATGAATACATAGATTTTTACCATATTTTAATGTCTAAAAGTTGTTATTAATGTTAGAAATTGTTTTGCGGAGACATAATTTTCTAATTAATTGTTTATCTGTTGGAGGGCTGAGGTCACTTGTTGGGAGATTTTTTTCAAAGGCTTGGTCACTTGTTTCTTTCGGAAAATCCTGAAAAGCCTTTGACAGATGGATTTAGCCATTGACAGTGAAGAAGGAACTTTCTAAAAATGGTGATTTTGAATCATTAAGAAAAGAAACAGTACTACATGAATCCTGGTAAAATTAAAAACGTGATCTGGTTGGAAAACTATAGATTTCCTTTTGTTACTCAGCCTTACTTGTTACATGAACTTAAAACAAACAAAAACATTCATTAACGCAAACAAAATAAGCTAAAAATCTCTTAAAATGTAACTAAACCGCACTAAACCTCTGAAGAGAAATGAAGCAGGAGGAATATTTCATCAAAGTTGAGTGGAATGAGGAGACAGATGTTTGAGCCCAGCCCTGCTCAGAAATCTCACTCTGCTTTCATCATAATAAACTCTTTTTCATATTCTCCCCACTGGGAAAATTATGAAAAGCAACATTTTCTGGATCAGCACGCCTATCTGATCCCAGTATCTGATCGGTGCATCCCAAATTCTTAATAATATAAAGCCCTGTTTCTATAGGCTCGGGTCAGGGTGGTACGTTGCGGTCCTATACTGTTTCCACTGCGCAAAGCGCCCCGTTTGCTGGGTCCAAAGTGACCCCTTTTGGCCCTGCTTTCACCTGGACCCTGGAGCAGACCTCACAGCGGTTCCTCCTTTAGGCTCGATGATTGGACAAGAGAAAACACAGGGTCAGGTGAAAACCAGACGGAAAAGAGCCGATAGAAACATGAAATAAGGTTCCTCACCAAACGCCAACTTGATCCTGTGACAAACACCGTAAACCGATTGACTTAACAAAACACAGCTTGCACATTAGCATCAGCTGTTTTCCTGTTTGTCGAGGAAAAACACTGTAAAAAATTGTAAATTCTGTGTGTAATGTTTCCAACATAATCCAGCCTCAGAGCATTAATCAAAACGCGTTAAAAATGCAGCATAGAGAGAGAAACCGGAAGTAGTTTTTTGTTTACACCAGCCTGACCCTCGTGTCACAGCCACAGACTTCATATTATTACATGTCTTTTTGTGAATCACTCAGATTGACACCAGAAAGAAAAGTATAATTTAGGTACATTTTCTTTTTTGTTTATTTAAAAAAGCATGTGACGTCAGCTGCTCACGTGACAGACCCTCGGGAGCCTGGACTTGCAGTAGAAACTAGGGCTGTACTCAATGTATTGATATCGGAATATATCGTGACATACAAGGAGGCGTATCGGGATACTTGAACTCATATAATTTACACTTGGATGCATGAACTAGGTTGAAACTATAGAGCTGAAAAAAATGACTTATTCGTAAGACACTTGTATCTAACATAAAGAGCAGTGTGAAAATATAATGCTTTGTTATTCTACATAAGCAAAGCTAAAAAAATTTAACACTGATTAGAGGCTTATACTCAAAACATGTTGAAAACATTTTTACAGCTAAGATACAATCCTCTAAGTTTTTTCTACATTGTGGATAAAGAAATAAATAAAATCAATGTACACATTTTTTCTGCATGATTAAAAATAACCATTTGGCTGAATTTTAGGATATGTTTTTTCTAAATTATATCTTGATACAGGAAATTTTGTGGAAATTGTATCAGGATATACATGTATCGGGACACATATTGTATCGTGAACCTTGTATCGGTATGCAAATCGTATTAGAAGATTCTTGGCAATACCCAGCCCTGGTAGAAACTCTCACCATCATCAACATAAATGCTCCAAAGTGAACCGGTTTGGTGCATAATGGAAGCATGCTTAAGACAATTGGTGTGTTTCTTCTATTGTTATTTGGTTGATTGAATAGATGGAATGCTTTGTTGCTTCAAAATCAAAATCTTTTTTTGTAAATTCATAGATTTTTCACAATTGTAGCAAAATATAAAATGATATCTTAAGGAGCCTCTGGAAAAGAAGCAGCATTGTAAAAAACTGTAAGTCACAATTCGCAAATAGGTCTTAATTAGTGTTTTTTATGGTCTTAAAAAGTCTTAAATGTGACGTCTCGATCCCTACAGAAACAGAAACACCCCAATAAAACCATGAGCTTCTACTTCATTAAACTCCAGTAGAAAGCACAGACTAGACTTTTATAAGAATTCAACACAGGCTCCTATTGTGTATCTGTGAATGTCAACTCTTTTTGTATCTGTGCAGCGTTCAGCCAATCCAGTGCAAACCCATTTACTTCTCCACACTGTTTATTTCTCTTTCTCTCTCCTTCAGCGCTTGTTTCCGCTGACACATATTTGCGTTCGCGTTGCCAGGTTTCATGCACTTTAGCTCCGAGCGGCTCCGCTTTTACGACGTCTAAGCTCTTGGCCCGAGTCCAGTTTGTTGTGTCAGACTTTTTATCAGCGAACAGTTCACCGGGGCACGTGGGAAATGCCTCTGTTGTGTGAGAGACTGGAGATGGAAAAATGTGATAAGTCAACGTTAAAATTAGGTCATAAACATATTTTTCTATTTACAAAAAATATATAATTATCCTCTGTTTGCTGCGCTGCTGATAACTCCAAGTATAATACATCTACAAAAGGCAATAGTTTCAATCGCGTCCCAAAGCTGCAAATCTTGGACCCACTCTGGTCCTTCTATAACGGCTTTAATGTTGGTTCAAAGAAGCTGCTATATACTCTACGTCTAGTGTCTTTTTCTAAGTAACTATTTTAATTATGAGGCACAATAGAAAGTGTGACTTAATCGCCCACAAAGACTATTATCCTCTAGATCCGAGCCAAGATCTTAGTAAATAAAAGTGGAAGCCAGAGGATTAAAGTGACACGAAGCTCCTAAGCTTTGCTCACAACAACATTTCAAACTTGTTTATTGTGACTGGAATTTACTGTGAAAAGGCTACTTCAAATCAACCAAATTGCCAAAGTACAAGCTGTATTAGGTTTGTTATTTCAAAAGGCTTGAAACTAGAAGTAGACAGGGTTTGTACAGTCATAGAAAACTTCTATGATTAAAACTTCATAGAAAAATCTAAATTCCAGGCCTTGGAAAATTTGTAGCATTGTACTGGTTTTGGAAAAGTCCTCTGCTGTAGAGGTAGACTGCAGACTAATTTTCACATTTAACATGAGGCCTTTAATTTAAGGTATACAAGTTGGCAAAAAATAAAACTTACAACAGAATACAGGGCTATTATAACCTCACTAATTAGTAGCAGAAAAGTTGATTAAGTGCCTAGTTCCACCAAACTACTTATGTCCAGGCTGATCCTCGCTAAAAATAAACATAACTTCACTGCAGGTAGGTTCTCTTCTTGCCAGACGAGATAATCACATACTTCAGACCACACAATAATATCCTGAGATTAACCCTCATCCGCCCTCTTCTCTCCAGTCCTGACTTGTACATTTCACACACACAGAGTTGTTTTGTCTATTGGAGCTTTGCCTTTGTGTCTTTGGCTGAATAAAGGAGTCATACATGTCCCTCCGGTCGAGTGTAACGTGAGCAGGCATGTTTTTGTTCCATTTTGCGTATGAATATGACAAGTTCACATGTCTAACCTTTCTGAAATATAAATTAATGTGTCATAAGCAGAGAAAAGGTATGAAGATGAGAGGAAGTCGAATGTATTTGCGTGCTGAATGTTCCTAATAAATGGGTGTGTGTTGTTTTTGCAGGTCTGCTGGTCGGAGCCTTGGACACAGTGCTGGACTCAAACGCCAGAGTGACTCCGTTCAGGATCCTGCTGCAGATCCCCGGCTCTCAGATCAGCTGGGTCATAGCAAGTGGTGAGAAGACAGCAGTTAACAGTCACTGTTTAAGTTCTTCTACGCACTATTTTTTTAAATTATGATGCAAAATTAAAACTGATTTTCACACTGCAAACATGATTAAGATCTTAAATCTAATGACTTCCTCTCGTAAATCTTCGACATGTAGTTAATATCGACATGTATTCATTTTGGTTGCAATTACAGGTTATAATTTTTTATTATTTTTTTTAATAACAAAGTGAAAGCAGCAATCAGCTTCTTATCAGAACTAAAATTCTATATTATTCAGTTCAAACCGTGAACAGTGGTCTAAATTTTTCACAAGGTGCTGCATTGATCATAGACTTTCTCGTGATTTACAACTAAAAAGCTATTCCAACTTTAAACTTTCAGTCTTGTTATATCATTCCCTCATCAAAAACAATATGTCTTGAAATTTTAGAATAAATATTATTAACAATAATGGTCTATCTAACGATAGGATGGATGTTAGGCAAAATACACAAAAAAAAACTGGCATCTAGAATATCATCTATTTTGTTGAAAGAACTTTTGTCCAGGGTCAAGCTTTGGTACAAGGCGTCCCACCAGTCTGTGTTTCATTGCACCATAAACCACAGAAGACAGGGAAACATTAAATAACTAGCTACAATCTCCATTAAATACGTTTTGAAGCCTAAATCCACTTTCTGTGTCTCTTTTGTAGTTTTTAGAACCACGTTGTTCATTCAAAATGTTTGCCAAGTTTAGAGAATAGAAGAATTCTCTGCTAAGTTTCTGTTTACATTTAGCAACTTTTCTGCACATAATCAGTGTCAAGTTTTCTTCTAGTTTTGTGACGTTCTGTGTCATTGTCACAGCACCATACTCTGGTCAGTTACAGGCATTACACCGGCTTCAGGCTGGTTTACTGATTCGTGTGGACGCTCACAAATCCCAAGACAGCTCCATGTTCATGCAATTAGTTTTTAAAATGATCATCTTTTTGACCCAAGTCTCACCTCAAAGCAGAGAAGACCGAGCGTTTTCTGTGGCAGGGCCCAGACTGTGGAATGACCGCCCCCTGGAGTCACTTTATGCACTGGCTTTTGGCACAAGCTGAACTCTGGCACTTTACTGTATCTATTTTGTACGATTTTACAAGTGTATTAACTATTTTATTGATTCTCAATTGTTTAATTGTACTTTTGTGTGTGTTGTTTTGTCATTGTGCATGTGAAGCACTTTGGACATCACTTGTTGTTGTAAATGTGCTCTACAAATAAAGGTGACATTGACGTGTTTTTTGCGGTGACCAGGAGCGGCCATTGAAGAGGTGAACAGACACTGGGACTGGCTCACCCGAAACTTGCTGCACTCTCTCTCTGTGTTTGAGAACAAGGACGACGTCGCCGGCTTCGTCAAAGGAAAAGTCAAGGTACTCATTTGTAATGTCTGGATTTTAATGTCGCCAGTAATAAAACCACTGCTCACATCATCTTGAGTTTAGGCACAGAGATGGGCAATCTTTTTTTCACAAGGTCCGTATTCGAATCCAGACAATTGCTGGACTGAAATTACTGGTGTGAAAAAGTGTCATTACTGCAAGCCAATTTCTTGACTAATGTATTATTGACTAATGTAAAAATTGACTAATGTATTATTGTGTGTATTTATTGTGGCGTTAACCAAGACCACAACAGCTAAATCAATTAAGAAAATGTAATATTAGGATTACCATCTTTTTTTCAAAAATATTTCAAGGGCCTGAATAAAACTGGTCGCGGGCCGCATCTGGCCCCCGGGTTGTAGTTTGCCCATGTCTGGTTTAGCAGATTTAAGTAAAATTATCTTCCAGTACCAATGGAACAAGACATTTTGCACTAAAATATGAAAATCCCTTTTATTTTTCTTATACAATAACTCTTTCATCTTGTACTGCAAAAAATGAATTTCAAGACAAGTTAAAGTTGCTTGATTCCAGGATTTAAACTTAATTTCAATCATTTCGACTAATTTAACCTCGATTTATTGTAGAGACATAGATTATTTTCCTAGTTTCAAAGTGTTTCAAATTAATTTCAAGACATTGTTTCTTATTTCGAGCCAAATTATTTGCCAGTGGGTTAAGAAAACTTTTCTTACGCCATTGGCAATTTTTTGTTCCTATTTTAAGACAAATTCCCTTAAAATTAGTTAAAAATGTCTTGAAACCAATGAAATATTCTACATTACATGAGCAATTAAATCCTATCCAGTTAAAACAGCTCAAATCTGGATTAAAAATTGGATTCCAAGTCAATTTAAGAAAGTCTAGATTTATAGTTTTTGCAGTGTGAAGTGAGAAAAGAATCAAGAGAGCTTCTTGATCTGTTGCCGGATAAGTTTACTTGACATTGTCTTATTGAAACGCGTAGTCCAACCTGTCATTTGCATTTTAACTTGTCCTAAAGGAAACCATCAATCCTGTTAATAGCTCTGGTCCTGTGCAGGGTCTGATCGCAGAGGAGCTGCGCGGGCGTCAGGCGGCTCTGGAGGACGACCCTGAGCGTTTCCGGGAGGCTCTGCTGAAGTTTGAGCGACACTTTGGGCTCCCGTCGTCAGAGAAGCTGGTCACTTACTTCTCCTGCTGCTGCTGGAAAGGCCGCGTGCCCAGACAGGGCTTCCTCTACCTCAGCACCAACCACATCTCCTTCTACTCATTTCTGCTCGGCAAGGAAGGTCTGTACCACCAGGAACAGACCTAATTGACACCCTTCTTACTGAAAAGGGTGTCAATTAGGGTTAGGTCCTCAGGAGAACTCTCGTTACTTAAATATCAGCACTTGCAATGTCAAGAGAAAAGCCACAATGTTTGATCACTTATCTAGATACATGAGATAAAAACATGAACTAAAACACTTCTTTTTGTCCTGTCTCGTGATGTGTGCCGTAGTGAGTTTGTGATCCCGTGGGCAGAGGTGGTGCGTCTGGAGCGTGTCTCCTCTGGCCTGATGCACGATGCCGTTCGACTTGTGACGCGACAGAAGATCAGAGAGTTCTCCATGTTCCTGAACCGAGACGAGGCGTTCGGGGTCATTGCCCAAATGTGTGACATCGCCCTCCGCAGGCTGCTGGACAGTGAGGGCCTGGAGCTGGACAGGCAACTGCTGCAGCCCGGACACATCAACAAGAGGTGAGACAGAGGGACACGGAGAGACACTAAGATACACATCCAGAGGAGAGACAGAGAGACCACTAATACTGTACATACTGATATACACCATCAGAAGATAAGACAGAGGGACATTAAGTTCTACACATTGAACCATCATCTTTAAAATGTGTATGTGTAGCAGTTATTTTGACGCGCTCTGGCCTCATAGCAAGAACATGTGAGTTTGCATGTGTCTGTGTAGGTTTCCTCCGGGTACTCCGATTGCACCTACCACTAAAAACAATATCTAGTAGCGCCTCTCCTCCCTGGACTACAGGCCAGAGTTGCCAAGTCCACTTCTTTATAGCGACTCTGGGCTTCTTGTTTTGTAAAATCACTTGTGAATTTCGACAGTCGCGGGTTGCGGTTTTTTGGGCTTGATTCCTGAGAGGCACTTTGACGTCATAAACAAGAAGATTTTAGCAATTTTTCCAATTTGATTCAAGAAAATGTAATCACTCATGACAGCATTCTTTCACGCTTTAAATCCTTTATATAATGATCAAATACTATTTAAAATACATCAAAATCATTAATCTTTATTCTGCTGTGACACATAATGTTTAATTATTAGATTTTTTATTACTTTTTAATTAGAGGGTCTGAAGTTGCTTGTTTTGAGCTTTTTTTCAAAGGCTAGGTCGCTTGTTGCTCTCTGAAAATCTGGCAACCCTGCTACAGACTGAATTTAGCTGTAAAGTTAGAATGTGGTTGCCTGGGATCCAGAGCCCACACTTCAGCAATTAGTGAAGAGTGGGTCTGGTCACCACTCCCCCAGTCTGTGTTTCAGATCAACTCCACAACGTACCGGGCAATCAGATGAGTTTATTTGCATGACTCACACGAAACAAAGGAGCTGATTGGTCGCTCGTTGATTTTGCAGAAAGCTGCAATGTTTTTTCGTTCCACATCATATTTTTTAAATTTTTTGTATGTATTTTTCATCGTAAACAGCCATGTTGATTTTCATATCGGTGACAATCCGCGTTCCTAATTGGCTAATTAATCTGTCAATCACGCCTGCTGAAATTCAAAAGAAAGACAATATTTTTTATATCTCGTCTGGATTTGTGTTGACGGAACTCTATTGTTCTGTGAGATGGAAGAATTATAAATCATAAAAATGTCTAGTGGGTCGAATAGAAGGGAATTTACAGAGGTGGAACCAGTCTCGGTCTCAAGTAAGTTTTCAAGTCTTTGATGTTAAGACTTGAAGTTTTTTCAAGTCTTCACATCAACATACATGTTTAATAAAAATGTTATTCTTCAATCTTATTTATGACCAGATTTATTCCAAGTGTTAAAACAAGTGACAGCTCACAGCCCAAAGCATGTACAGTGTATGTCATGAGTAAGTCCTATAAAATAAATGAGAGGGAGGATCCTGCAGATGTCCTCAGGCAACTCTAGTAAGTGTATATGAACATTGTGTACTTTGGAGTTTAAGAACAAATGTGTAGGGTCCATGTAAAGCTGTGTTAAGAACATGAGAAAGCTTTGTAAATGTAAACACAGTTAAACTTGTTTAAATGGATTAAGCTAATGTAAATAAAAAACATGCAGCTCAGGTAATGGTGATGATAAGCTTTAGGCTCGGTCTAAGCATTTATACCTCACACCAAAAAGATCCTGGTTCACTGTTTAGCCTATTTTGGTTGCTTGCTTCTGTAGAAAAATGTTTTTCAGTCTGAGAAGCTCCAGATGATTTTAATGAGTCCCCAGATCAAAAAGAAAATATACATATTCTCACCTTCTAACCATTATCATTACATTTTTCAGGCAAAAAAAATGTTGATTTCCCAGTCCACTAAAAACATACACAGTAGACTCTACCACTCGCCCCTCTCCCAGGACTCCGCTGAAGAGATTCCGATCTCAACTGGACTTTCCAGGTTTAAAAGGGGTTAATAAATAACCAGATTTTTTAAGCTGGAGGGTTGTGAATGCCGACTTATCTGCGAATTGTGATGAGAAACATGCAGGACATACATTTCAGCTCTGGAATATATCTGTGAGAAGTCTGGGTTTAGGGTTTAGCACCTTTTTTTTTTTTGTATATCAGCCTTATTTTGGCCGATATCTGTTAGTTTTGGAGAGAATTGATACGGTTTGTTTTATATATCTCCATTTTGCTGTATTTGGAAAATAAGTACTTTTTAATTACTCTTTAAAATGTTCTATAATGTGTATAAACATGTTGTATTCATTAAACAATGAAACAAATAATAGTTTAGATTGAACTTTTTCTTTTTTGAATACACTATCTCATTTTTTTAAACTAAAATAAGAAAATCTGAGTTAGAAACTGGCCTTGAAAATTGGCAATTGATATCGGCATTGGCTGATACAATTTTTAAAAATCTTCATCTGTATTGGCCAAGAAAACCCTTATCGGTCAATCTCTACATAGGATCCACTGAACCAATTTAGGAACAGGTTTTAGGGATGTAGCCCTCCTCAGGGGGCGGGCTTAACTCAGTTTAGTGTAATTACTGCCAGTTTTAAGTCACTTCCACCAGATTGAAACTGACTTTCAGATGAGAGTCGAAAGTCTCGATCTTCAAATATGCTGTCCACATGACAACTTTGAAGCATTTATACCATCATGCTAAAGTAAACATGCTGGTGTGGTGAACATGAATTAACAGCAGAAATGATTTATTAAAGCATTTTCTTCTATATCAGATAAGTATTGGTAAGTCCTGACCAAGCCTAGCAAGAACACCTGGAGATGGGTCCCGAGCGCTGCACTGCGGCGATCACTGCCCTGAGGAGATGCCCCAGAGGCATTGAGGGATGGGTCAAATGCAGAGGACAAATTTCCCTACGGGGACAATAAAGTATACCTTACCTTACCTTACCTTAAGAGATGGTTTATTATCTGACTAGTTTCAACGACGAAGATGGAAGTGACCGTCAAAACTAGTCTGGTAATAAACCATCTCTTACCGACACTTGTCTGATATA
Source organism: Mugilogobius chulae (assembly GCA_038363315.1). NCBI lineage: Eukaryota > Metazoa > Chordata > Actinopteri > Gobiiformes > Gobiidae > Mugilogobius > Mugilogobius chulae. Next base: position 37,800,411 of record CM076396.1, on the reverse strand, counting down.
GAAGAAAATGCTTTCATAAATACTTTAAGAAGAAATGATGAACATCCCTAACCTGACAGCAAAATGCTCAGAAAGTGTAGTTTTGTACTAGTTGTTATCGATTTATTGTAAATCATTCAAAAACCGAATTGTGTTCTGTTGAAGTCATTTTGACAACATAAGTGGGTGTATTTTTAACTTATTGATTGAGCTGTGACTTCTTGTCTGTTAAAGGATATTTGCTTGCTTGTGTGTTAGATAAAACTTCAGGTATATTTTTGAGAGATAACTTGATTGAAATATACTTTAAAGAAAAAACTCACATCAAAGTTATAGAAATATCGTCTACCTGTCGTCTCCAGACCAGTGTCTACATGAATACTCTCTCCTCTGTGTTTGTCAGGATGCTGGAGGAGCAGGCTCTCCGAGAGTACGTCCTGGCCCTGTTTCGTCTCCCTCGTTCAGAGCACCTTCAGGAGGTGGCGTCCTGCTCCGTGTGGACTCCTCACGCTCGCACTCACACGCCCGGGACACTTTACTCCACCGACCAGTACCTGTGCTTCAGCAGCCGAGAGGAGGGACACTGTACGCTCATTCTGCCCCTTCAAGAGGTGTGAGACTGGATTTTTTACTATAGCAGTGTACAATATTGTAAATTAATGTCCACTATAGCACAACCAATGAGACAGCACTCAAATAAGTCATAGATACAAATGTGGCTGATCCAATATGTTCCTTCATTTAGTTTATCGACAGGCCTAGCTATGATGTGTAAGCTTTATGCAGCAACACTTGTTTTTTTCTCTCTGCAGGTGTTGTCCATAGAAAAAGCCGAAAGCACCAGTGTCCTGCCGAACCCTGTGATCGTGAGCGTGAGGAGCAAAAAGGCCTTTCAGTTCATCGAGCTGCAGGAGCGAGACGAACTGGTGGAGACGCTCAGCCTGCGACTCAGAGCTCTGCAGTGGAAAGTGTCCATGTTCAGAGACAAGAAGCACAGCAGGAGGAGCGTGGTGAGGAGGAATTTACTAGTTTATATGAATCTAAGACATCAACAACTGTTTGGAAGCTAATGGAGCACTGAGTTCTGAGAAAGATTAGAGAGAGTGTAGTTTCTTTTGCTGTCGCGGTTGTGGTGCCATTTTACGAGAGGAGCAGCACCAAAATTCAGTTTGAATGTAAAAAATCAGGCTATATTATTCATAGATTAAAAAGAAGTAATTCAACATAGAATTATATTTTTATGGTTCTAATAATAAAGAGAATTGCAGCTGTTTCTGGGCGTTTTTCTCTGAATTGTGAACCTGGCAAGCCAGATGGACTATCTCGCGATATTTCACTGCAAAATCTATCTAGACTTGCTTGAATTGACTTGGAATTAGAGGGTTGTACTTGAATCAAACAAAACAAAGATGGCTGCTCTTGTGGATGTATGTGTTTCTGCTGCGTTTGATTATGTTTTAGCAGAATACAAGTGACACTTGTGCTATCCCATGCAGACATTGGATACGCCATTACAATTCTTTGCTGTGATTGGTTAAGCACAAATAAAGTAGACCACACACCGAATCAGCTTGATGTATTTTGCTAAACGTCCCACCTTTTCCGAACACATTCAGTGAGTAAAGTTCTAGATGGATACTGTGGAAGAACTCAAATCAAAGTTCAACTTAATCCATCTGGCATGAGCCAGGTAGAATATATGTTCATTCATTAATGTTCTACCGCTTAATCCCATTTTGAGGGTCGCGGATGACTGAAGCCTATCCTAGTGGCTTTGGGCCTTAGGCGGGTAACACCCTGGACAGTGGCCAACTCATCGTAGGGTTAGAAAGACAACCTTTCACAGGGGAAATTAACAGTAATGTCCAATAATCGGTGCATTATTGGGCATTACTGTAGAGTGGTTAGAGCTCAGGCTTCCCAACAAGGAGATTGTGGGTTTGACTCCCAGGTCGGACCATATCAACATCTCACAATCTTTCTGGGTGGAGTTTGCATGTTCTTCCCGTGTCACAGTGAGTTTTCTCCAGGTACTCCAGTTTCCTTCCAAAAACATGCATTTTAGGTTTTAGAATATACGTTTATAGCCTAAAAACAACACTTCCGTGGTTTATAATTGATGCAAAATTTAATTATTTGCGAGGCATTATACCACAGGGACACCTTTCATCTTTATTTTTTTACTTCACTATGAAAGAAAAATGTACTTAAATTTAAGAATATATTTTTTTCATATTAGTTTGTCTGAACATGACAACTAATGAATTTACAATTAGGAAAAAGCTCCATTATCGATGTATTTAAAGGAATAACTGGACATTTGTTACTATAGGTTACCATGGTCACCCTTTCTTCCAAGGCATTATAAAGCTATGATGCCACCCATTTCAATGTTTGCCATGGTTTCTGAAATTTTTGGCCAATATTTTGACGGTTTGTTGGTTAAAAAGGTACTGTATTGTGTGGTTCCACTGTAAATACCTTTCTCCCTCAGAGCTCCCCGACGCCGTACTACACGTTTTACTACGACACTGGTTTGTCTGACGAGGAGGAGATCGAGGAGCAGGTCCTGAGGAACACCGTGAACAGTGAAGCTTTAATGACAGCATTTCACCAAAGCCAACCGGGAACCAACGGCAACAAGGTACTGGCTCCACTAATCATTCATTTTTGTTGTTCATAAAGCGACATGTGGCATTGTTCATATAATGTAAGATTTCTTGTGTTTCTCTGTGTTTTAGAGTATGGAGACGGTGAAGGAGCGGCTTTGGGAGGACCACTTCTCTGAGTTTGGGCGAGGCGTTCACATGTTCAAGACGGAGAAGATCCAGAGACTTGTTGCCATGGGGATTCCAGAGAGTCTGAGAGGGGAGCTGTGGATGACCCTGTCTGGTGAGAGCTATTCACTATTTATTTATTTTTGTTCATTCATTGTCATTCTGCAGTAATCCATTCCTTTTTATAGGCATTTGAAATTCCATGTTTTCAATAAATTTCAGCGATTGATGAGAAACTTGTGTGAAGTGACAATGTGTAGAATTGTGAAGAGCTTACTAAAATAAATCTATTGCACTTTCAGTTTGAGATAAAAATGTAAATGAGAACAGACTGTGCCATTGTGTTTGTGGTGTCACTTCCTTTTCTCACTTCTCTGTGACGAGCAGACAAACTGCTTAGGCCCACTGTCAAATCAATGTTCTTCATACATTCATAATTTACACAATAAATGTTTAGTGATTACAGTATGGGCTTATCATACATTATTACAAAGCTTACATTCACCACACAGCGCACAATATGTTTCCAAGAAAACCTAATATGTACATATACAGTAGCACTGCATAATTGTGCAGACCTGCAGAAACAAGTCAAAAAAGCACTGTTGTCAGCCAACTACAAGAGTTTATTACTGCGCAAAAACAAATGTTATGCTGCTAAAATCAACATTTGTGAATGAAATTTGACCCTATGATACATTCAGGTGAGAAAAACACTGTCTCAAGCTTCTGGAGACCTGACCTGATCTAATCCGCTGCTTTTGTCTTTTTATTCAAAGACATTTCCCCAGCTAATTAGATGGAGAGCGAGTCTTTCTGCAAAAAGCATGCGCAGTAGGGCGGAAAGTAAGGCCGACCAAAAATCCCTCTATATAAGAATTATCTGTCAACGTCACTTTCTGCTCTACTGCGTATGTCACCTGCAGAAAGAGACGCTGTCCGTCTAGTTGCCTGGAAAAACTTCTTTGATAAAACAACAAAACGAGATGAGAGTAGCTGTTTCGATCAGGTATGAACCGGTCTGACAGACATCTGGCTTCTGAAGCTTGAGTTCAGGGTTTTTTCACTCATCGTAAAGACAATTGATCAACAAATATTACCTCCATACGTTTTAGTTTTCATAGTTTTCGTAGTTATCCTTCTGCTGAGTTGATTTTCTCTATTTTTCAACTTCAAAACATGAGATGCCAAAGTAAAGGTTCAACATACTATTTCAAAACCAATACAAATACAAATACACAGCAAAAATAAATAAAAAATAAAATCAAATTTTGCTCACTGCAGAGAGTAATTGTCTAAAAGTGGGCAATTTTAGTTTTTTCCAAAGATGGTTTGGAAAGATTTCCAAACCATCTGTGTAAATGCAACCAAAAAAAACAAACAAACAAAAATGCTCCATTATGGGATAATTTACTTAGCATTGTGTTTATGTTTATTTGTCAAACACAGCATTTGAATATCATACATTGTCAGTTTAATTATGTCCTCTCTGTCTGCTGTCTCTTGTGTTTCGTCCAGATGCCTGTTCAGAGCTGGAGTCTCACGAGGGTTACTACTCGAGTCTGGTGCAGAAGTCGATGGGACAAAACACTTTGGCCACAGACGAGATCGAGCGAGACCTGCACCGCTCACTGCCCGACCACCCGGCCTTCCAAAACCCGACCGGGATCGCGGCTCTGAGGAGGGTCCTGACGGCCTACGCTCATCGCAACCCCAAGATCGGATACTGTCAGGTACAAGGACTCCAGGCTCTGCAGCACGACAGGAGTGTAGACTTTTTACAGCAGTGAACAGAACAGAGCAGAAAGAGTTATTGTCATTGTCACAGAGTACAACAAAATTACATTTGTAGTGAGCCACCGGGCCGCTGCATTTTTTGTGTGCCGCCACTCGCTCTTCCGAACACTAAATGCAAAGCAAATATACAAAACAAAAAAAAAAAATACAGCTCAAAACACGTGAATGGATTTTTGTGCACGTTTTGTACACCACTTCACAGGTTTCAGTGGCAGAGTTTTGAGTGCTAACAACATACAGTACGTCCTGGTTAGCTATATAAAATATAATTAGATGTAGACGTATGTAAGCTAATTTTCTCCACAGTAGTTGCATTTACAGTATGCATGTACAGAGGCAAAACTAGTTTTAAGTAATTACATTTTAAAATACTGATTTTAATATTAATATTGCAGTCTCAGGAGAGTTGCTGGCTAACTTTACTCTTTTGCGTTGGTAATTTGTTGTAATATCCTTTGATGCTTGAAAACTTAACTCTGTGTAGATAAGATTGTGTAGTAACAGAGCTTATCAAACGTGTGAACAGCAGGCAAACAATGTTCAAGTGTGTTTCAAAGTCATACAGACTTAGTCGGCCAAACCAAAGGGTTTCTGTTTGCTTTAAGGTTGTTTTGATACTAGTATCAACAAAAACTCAGATAAAACACTTTTTTCTGGTGTTGTGGAGTATTTTGAATCTCAAAATGCGTTACCACATGGTGTTTTTCTGAAAAGAAGCAGCAGCCGCTCTTCCTGGCTCATGGCTAATGATGAAAGCAGCGATTCTCTAAAACAGTGGTTCCCAAAGTGGGGGTCGCGAAGCCAAATCTGGGGGTCGTTAGATGATTTCAAGATATAATTATACAATTATGACTTAATACTTTGTCTGTTTTTACCTAAAAGTGAGTGGATTTTAGTCATATAAAGCAATTTGTTACTACGGTAAATACATTTTAACCTAGTTAATAATTTCCTGCTTGAAAATTATTACAAACATCTATTTCATTTTGCCATGGGGGTCGCGAGTTGGTTGTATGGCTATTTTGGGGGTCTCTGTCTGAAAAAATTGGAAATTTCTGCTCTAAAACACTTGCAAAGAAAGAAATTACATTTGTTTTCGAAGGGTTATGTTTGTTTCTTTGAAATTACTTTTTTCAATGTTTTGCTTTTTAAAGCTGTTACTTACAGTAGTTACAAAGTGCACCTTACAAAATGAAACAATAAAAACTATGTAATCTTTATTTTGGAGACATGAGACTAAGACAGTTTTCATGTGTTAAATGAAAAAGGCAAGTGCTGGAACTCTTATTTTCTATTATCAGCTAGGTCTTTTAAAAATGCCAAAGCATGCAAATAAATTGCCATTTACTGTGTTTAAACTGTATGTGAATTCTAGGGCCAAAGCCATTATTTGGCAGTGTCACTGTCTTCAGCCTCTGCTGTTCACAGTGAAGATGATAGATTGCTTTGCTTCTTTAATCAAAACATAGGCTAACAAATGACAACACAAGTCAAGTAGATCTTATGAAACAGCTGCAATCAAAGACACGCTTTTGTTGGCTCAACCCAGTTCTATGTCAAGTGCTGGTTCAGAATGAGCACCAGTCCATCCCAGCTCACTTAAAGCATTTGGCTAAAGAAAGCAGTATCTAAACTTTGAATATCTCGTATGTGTTTGTTATGTGTCTGTTGTTTTGCTGTTGTTTTACTCTTTTGTCTCTGCTGTCTCTGTGTCCAGTCGATGAACATCCTGGCCTCGGTGCTGCTGCTTTACGCTCGTGAGGAGGAGGCTTCTGGCTGCTGGTCTGTGTCTGTGAGAGGATGCTCCCAGACTACTTTAACCGCAGAGTCATAGGTAACAGACACAGGATGAAGGGGGGTATTTTGTTTATCATGCATAATAGAATGCCTGAAGAATGTCTGTCTGTCTGTCTGTCTGATGGTATTATTTGGTCATTGTTTTAGTGGGGTGATGGGCACTTGATGCTAAAACATGTCTGATTCCAAAAGGTTTCCAGAATGTTGCGAACTTCACTGAAACACATATTTGATTCTCCAGTCTAAAAAATAACTTATGTATTTTCAACATGTTCAGAGATTTTGTAGTACTCTAACAATGTTTTCAACCGTGTCTTTCATTATGCAGCTGATAATCCAGTGCTCAGAAAAATCCTGTTTTCACCTACCACCTTTCCCCACCTATTTGTCTGTATTTTTTGTCAAATCTGTAGAATTTGTGATGTCATGTAACCACTTTCCAACAATAACAATTTGTAAGGGCTTACTAGTTTTTCAGTTTTGAACAGGAAAGCAGTGAAAGTCTTTTTTTTTTTTTTATCAGTTTGTGTTTTGCACTGGAGAAATATCATCATAGTTTACCCTTGTCGTACACTGAATGCAAGTTGTTTGCTAAGCGGGATTTGTAAGACTTAGTAAATGTCTAAGACAAATGCGCCCTTGTACACAGAAGCATGAATGGACATTTTTTTAGTGGTAGGGGAAACCTACGCAGACACGGGGACATGCAAACTCCACATAGAAAGGCCCGGGCCACCTGGGAGTTGAACCCAGGACCTTCTTGCTATGAGGCTAAAGCACTTACCACTGTGCCATCATTTTGCATTTTTTTAATGTGGTAATTGTTACAAAGATGGGAATCAAAATGAAATGTTTTTGTATTACCTTATGTAAGTTTTTATCTTATTTACTTGTAATTCTTCCGGGCATTGGAAACAGCTTCAGCAGAGGGAAGTGTCTGATCGACTCATGAGAGTTTTGACACAAACAGACGTGTTATTTCAGTTCTGTGTCTGAGGTTCCTGTAATTTCCTGTGTTTGTTAAACTGTTTATTTACATAAGACGAGCTGCTTTGAACCAATTTCCTCTTTCTCAAAATACAGCAAATAACACATTTTTAAGGGATTTCTAAAGCTTAAAAACACTTCAGTATTGCTGCAACAATGTTTGTTTTTGTAACAAACCCAGCCCATAATGTAACTCTGTATGCTGCTACATTGGGCCAACAAATATTTTGAGTTTTTTTTTAGTTGACTGTTAAAGTACACCAACTCAATCAAATGAATCACTGTCTTAAATAAACGCTTTAGATGCAACACAAAATAAGGTTTGGTCTTTGGCATGAATAATTTTGTCTCGCTGAGGAAAAAAGTTTGAAAAAAATAGTGTGAGAGTATCTTTTCCCAGCCCTAAGGTAAAACCAGTTCTTTCTCTATTTTCTGTTTGTGTGTGCAGGAGCGCAGGTGGACCAGTCTGTGTTCGAGGAGCTGATTCGGGAGCGTTTGCCTGATTTGGCGGATCACTTTCCGGACCTGTCGTCTCTCTCCTCTGTCTCTCTGTCCTGGTTCCTGACTCTGTTCCTCAGCGTGTTGCCCTTCAGCTGTGCCGTCTGTGTGGTCGACTGCTTCTTCTACAGCGGCATCAAAGCCATTTTCCAGCTGGGCCTCGCCGTCCTGGAGGCCAACACAGCTCTACTCTGCTCCAGCACAGACGACGGACAAGCACTGATGATACTCACAGGGTACCTCATGTCTTTGTAACTATAGTATTACCAATCTGGACAAACTGCCACTGGAAGTCGTCATGGCAATATTTGAATCTGATTGGTCGAAGTGTTCCAACGCAGAAATAGCTGAGAAGTCATGTATTTTGATGAATCCAATCGAGAGAAAAACTACAGGCATCTTTTACCGCCAAAAATGCACAAATCCCGTCTGTATACATGTTTTCCAAAAGTCAAAATAATCTCTCTCTCTCTGCTAAAGTAATGTTTATTTTGGTCAGAACCACAATGCTGTGCTGTGATTGGCCTGACTTTAACTACGTCGAGGGTCTCTCCAGGTGGATTCTTCAGATTTTGTGCAAATTACAAATATTGCGAGAATCCATCTGGTAGAGCCATGTTAAATGTTATTCAGTTCGGGGCTGTTTTGACCCAAAAGCTAAAATTTGCTTGGTTTCTACGAATCTGACCTTAAAAATGACCAGAAAATGCTTTAAAAAACATCTGCAATGCTTTTAGTAGCAAAAAGAAGAATGTCTGCCTCTCACAAGTATGTACAGCAGTTACAGTTACATCAACACTGGTCTGGTTCATCTGTTGAGTTTTATCTGTGTGTGTTTTTCTGTAGTTTTCTGGAGCAGGTTGGGACAGAGGAGTCTCCGTGTGTCCCCTCGTCTCCTCCTCCCTCTGCTGGTCCTGAGGACGGACAGGAACCTCTGACTGTGAAATACACCAACATCACTGACCTCATCAATGAGGCCAACGAGGTCCGAATATTTACATTAATCATAAAGTTTTTTTTGGTTTTCATTTAGAAAAAATGATTGTGTTCTGGCTGCCAATTAGTTAGGTTAGCTAGATACTGTATTTAGCCTTTTCTTCACAAAACTATCTTACATTGTTGGCTGATCTAGTTAGACCTCAGAAGCTAAGCAGGTTTGGTAAGAGGAAATTGTCCTTGTGTCTTTAGGCAAGACACTTCACCCACATTGCATAGTATGAAACTAGTATGTGTGATTGGTGGTGGTCTGATTGCACCATCACCTGTGGCTGTACCACCACCAAGTGTGAAATCAAAGAATAATGATCACAGTTTAGAGCAGGCCTTATCAACTTAAGGCCCAGGAGCCAAATCAACCATCCAAAGATCTGATCCTATGTTCCTAATTGCAAGTGTAATATATTTTCTCTTTTTTTGTGTGTGGATTAATTTCTGGCTACTACCTTAGACCTGACTTAGATATTTTTGTATTGTTAGTGCAATTCTTCAGCGTCTGTTCATATCTCTTTGAGGCGCACCGATGTAAAAGAACATTCACACAAACACGTTCAGAACAGCCACCAGTTCAGCAAACAAATGTTGGCATGTGTGTGATGTAATGTTTGACAAAAATGAGTTGCATGTGAGTAGTTGTCAAACTCATGCAAACTAAAAACGAACCCGCGATGCTTTTAATCTTACCTCACAGATTAGGCTCAACTTCTATTTCCCGCCACAGTCCAGACTTCGTACTGCGGTCGCTGCAACTCCTCTATCTTTGTTTTCCTCGGCTCAAATAGTAGCCATTCTAATCCGTTTGAACATTTTCGATTTTCCAAACAATTTTTCAGTGCCCTGCTTCGCTGGTAGCCACAGACAAATCAGACCGTTGCATATGCAGCAACTAGCGACACAGATCTGCAAGCAAGTTTTAAAAACCCTGTCTCCATGACTTGCTCAGCACTCCTCTGACTCTCGACAAACTCATTCTCCAAACACATGTGAGCCGCCTGTCGGCTAAAGTAGTAGGTAGTAACATTAGTTTTTAACATTATTTAAACAGATCTTGTTCAATAGATATTTTGTTTCAACTCCAAATTTTGTCAAAAGTGCTGACATCTTGTGCAACTACTCAGTCCAGAGACCACGGCCTTTGTAAAATCAGGCTCTCAAGAAGATTAAGTTGAATAGCCCTGGTTCAGAGCTTTGAGAGCTTTGACAAGCCTTTGTTTTTCTTGTGCAGAAATTTGGCGACCTGAGCGTGCGTCAGATTGAGAGGCTGCGGTGTCGACACAGGATCCAGGTGCTTCAGGCTCATGAAGACACCACCAAAGAGAACGCTGTGAGTTAAACTAAAATACCAAAGAAATATGCGGTTTGTTACGGTTCTAAATCTGTGTTTCTGATTCTCAGTTGAGGATAGTGTCTTCAGAAGTGTCCATGTCTCCTGAGAATTTGTCAGACGCCTACGACTTGTTCAAGGTAATCTATGTAGCTTTTTTTACTTCAGTAAAGATTATATTACAGTTATTTCACGGTTTTTGGCTTTATTGTTGTACTTTTGAACATTTTGACCCTGTTAAATGTCTTTGTAAGTCTCCTTGATGGTCATTGTACTGTTTGTCTTGCACACCCAGTTTTGGACTCTGCGTTATGTTTTAGTATGAATGAGTGGCTTGGTGTGGTGCAGAAAGGAGCACAGACACAATGTTTTTTTCTGATTGTGGAACATGCAACAGGAGGCACATTTATTTTGATGCTCTCAGATGATGACAGGTGTTTTACAGTTTCTTGGCTCATGGAACTACAGAGTGAAAAGGTAGATCTCCATAACTAAAAATCACATATAAATAAAAATACACAGTTACATGTAAGTATCCATACAGTGCAAAAGCCAGCTCTAGCTTAACTTCAAGTCCAAACAAATACATCACAAAGAACAGTACCAGTATTTAGCAGAACAACTGAGGCGATACAATGACTGATTTAATTGTAGATGGCAAATAAAAACATAGATATTATTGGATTACATGTAGAACAATTGTCAGTGATACCTTATGGAGTAAGGGAGAAGAAAGAGAAAAACTGTGCAGCCACTTGGCGCTGACGTTACAGTGGTCAAACTAAAACTTGAAAAGCAAAACTCATAACAGTGGTTGGCCCATTCGTTACAGTGCATATGTATTTTTGAGGCATTTCAAACGTGTTGGCTCTCTCAGTTGCCTCCAGGTGGAAATCCCGCACTTGCAGTTTCTGAATCTTGACCCGACACCAGCTCTTTTGAAAAACCGGCTTTTTCAAATCATGTTTTTGCTTTTCATTTGATTCGCTACGTTTCCTAGCATTTTTACCACTAACCTGTACATCTGGTGTATAAACAGCAAAGTGTAGTGTTCCATTCATTTTTGTTTTTCTAAACCAGATAAATTTGTAGTTTTTGCTTGATTACAGCAAAGTGTGTTAGCTGCTGCACCTCCTGACCAATCACACTGCTGCTTAAACCTTCAGACAATGCCTATTTCTGTTTATATGTATATCTATATTCACTTTTAGTCCTTCAGCACTTCTCAGTTTTCTAGATTTCCCATTCAGTCCAACATTGGCTGCTCTGCTTTTACATGCGTTGGTGGATGTATTAAATTGAACACTTCTGTCTCTGTCAGACAGAGCACTTGATCAGCCTGTACTGGGGCGACAGCAGCTCGGTGGCGGCGGCGGAGGCGTCGTCGTGGAGACAGACGGATGCCGGGCGGTCCTTCACGGAGAGGCAGTACCGTCTGGACCGGGCGCAGTTCAAAAGCCTCTACTGCCTCCTGGCGCCGTGGCCCGTGAACTCGGAGCAGCACACGGACACGCTGGGGAATCGAACCTTCACCCTGCTCAGCCACGACAAAGACGGTCTGGTGTCGTTTAAGGAGTTCGCCTCGTGGTTGGGTGAGTGTTGATAGCTGTGTTCACGTGACATCTCAACGTTCTACAGGGCAATAATGTTTAACCCCTTGAGTATGGGTTCATTTTTGTAAAAACGCCGACTAAAATCATCTAAATTCAAAGGGAAACTGTTTCTGGACTCTTTGTGAAGCTGAGGTTTTGTAGTTTTAGCCTCTGATGTCTGACTGACTCTAGTTTTAAGTGAGAGAAGCTCTAGACAAACATCAGGTTTTAAAGTCCACCTAATTTTTTTTTTTTTGCTAAATATATATACATCAGTATAGCTGGTGTCACAAGCCTGGGCCAGAATGACACTAGATTTCCATATTTGAGGTTTTGACTATTCCTCTTCAAAAGCTGAAGCTATTTTCATTAAAAAAATGTTTTGCTCATAAGTACAAAAGTTAGCTATTTAATTATAATATAAACAAACCTGACATTCCGTGCACAGAGCCTACTCAGTAAATTGCACAGCTCTAGGGGTTAAACAGTTTTAAGTACATTTAAAATGCAGTCTCTGGAGATTAAAAAAAGTAGTCAAGAACTGAAATGTTGATTTAAAACTGACACAAAACATTGAACAATGAAAACATGTTGATAAGAAGCACAGATTAAGCTTTTACAGTTGCTTTTCCTTCACAGACACATTGTACAGTGGAGAGCTGAATGAGAAGGTCAGACTTTTGTATCGCCTGCACATTCCTCCAGGTACATTTTACCAATACAAATACTACTATTACTACTACTACTACTAGTGCTACTTCTGACTTATTATAACTGACAGAGACTTATTTCCTTCTACAGCTCTGACCGAGAGCGAGGACGACCCGTCTCTCCTTAAAAGTCCTCTGCTTTCGTCCAACAGACCTCTGTATGTGACCAGGACACAAGAAACAGGTCAGACTCATACACACACAAACTGTTGTTTCTAATATAATTTTTTATGACATCATTTTGTGAGTAATTATTGCATTTAGTTTTTAGATTGTCAAGCTGCATGTTGCATGCATGTTCACCAAAAAAAAAAAAAGACAATGTCCAAATATGTCTAGAGTATTAGTTCAGTTATTCCATCCTTTTTAAATAATTGTATTTTTTAAGAAAATGTGCATATCAGCTATTTACAAAAATAGGAATAAAAAGACTTTATAAATCTGTGATTTTTTTTTGTGATACACCAGAAAATAGGGCCATAAACTTGTCTTTTTATATTAATGGTTTAATCCTTTGAAGAAACAGTGTTAGGATAGGATAGGTGTCAGGATAGCTTTGATCTTAAAGTAAAATTACAAAAAAAAAAACAAAAAAAAACGTAATTCTACAACTATGTGTAGACCTGCTTCGAGTGACTTGTGTCTGTTTCCTCAGAGTCTGGAGAAGAGAAGTCGTACCAGGAGCAGCTGAAGCAGATGCTGAAGGATTTGGGCAAAGAAAAAGAGAAAGACGTGGACAAACCTCTGCCTCTAATGAACCAGGTGAAACAAACATTTAACACAAGACATTTAACACTAGAAAAGATTAAACACACAAGACTGAAAAGTACTTTCAGACATCTGTAGAAATGTTGAATAATCTGCTTTTTAAAGTAGAAACCAACAGTTTTGCTGCCCTCTGCTGGCCAGTCCATCACAGACTATTTCCTTTATTCTCTGACATTAATGGGTTTTGGCCCAGTGTAAACAATTAAAACTATTATATAGTTTGTCAATTTTAATCTATCCTAAACTGAATCTATGGGTTGTAACTGCTTTTAGTAAAAGCTTTTGTGAGAGGTTGGAATCTGTGTAACTGTAACTGTAACTGTAACTGTAATGCTGTTGTCTTGGCCAGGACTTCCATGAAAAAGAGGGACTTTTCTGGTAAACTAAAGGTTAAATATTTTTTATATAATATAAAGATGAAAAATATTATTTAAAGTCAGCAAAATGCAGAATATATTTTTAAAGGAGACAGTAATACACTATGAAGTATGTACATCAGTAATTTACTTTCTGCTCATTGTAAAGCCCAAGTTTATTAACTCGGCTCAGGCCAGATGGATACTGTATGTGTTGAGTTCTTCCACAGTATCCATCTGGAAGAAAAAGGTGATACGTTTAATGAAATACATTGAGCTGATTGGGTGTGAGGCCTACTTTAGTTTGTGCTTAATTAGCAACAACTTTTAAGGACATATCTACTGTCTGCGTCTGATAGAACAAGTGTCACATGGACACCTCTCTGTTCCTTTTTCAAAAGGAAATGTTCTGTATTTCTGCTAAAATAGAATCAACCGCAGCAGAAACACGAACATTCAGAGGAGCTGCCATCTTTATTTGCTGTCGTCTTTGCTAATAACCGCCCCCCCTCCACCCCCTTCTGCAAGTGATTGGGCTGGTAAATCAATTGGGCAAGAGGAAGGCCAGACGGATTTTTCTCGAATTTGTGTATTCACAAATATCACGAGAGAATCCATCTGGCTGCTCAGGTTGCAAATGTATACAATCATTGTAAAATTTACCTATTACGAGCAGCAGACTTTAAATTATTTTTATTGTTGGAACTTAGCTACAAGTTTGAACCCTGCTTGTTTAGTATCCACAAGTGAATACAGGTAAGTGGGTGGGATAGGTGGTAAACAATGATTTTCTGCAGGACAACACAAGATTACGCAACAGGCATGACTCAATCCAAATACAACTTTGAGACAGCTCTGTCAGAACTTGGTTAAAAACTCAGAAGTAAGTAAATTATGCATTAAAATGTATTTATACCTATATTTTCTGTTCTTTTGCAGCATGAGTTCATCCAGTTCTGTAAAACGCTCTACAGCCTTTTCCACGGCGACCTCGAGGAGAACGAACTGTTTCAGGCCATCGCCACGGTGACCAGCCTGGTGCTGCAGATCGGGAGGCTGGTCATCAGGGGTCGAAGGTCACGCAGGAAGTGAAAAAACAGGAAGTGACGGGCGCTAATGCCTCGGAGGAGGAGAGCGACTGGACGGTTAGCTTCGCCCAGATATTAGCCTCGCTGCTAACGGAACAGGCTCTGGTGAACTTCTTTGAGAAACCCGTGGATTTAGCGGCTAAGCTAGCGGAGGCCAGGGGAAAGCAGTATCATCAGAGAGCCATGCTACTGTCGCTGCAGCATAAAGTCAGATGACCCACACAAAAGACAAGAAACAGGCAGAATGCTTTAGAAAAATGCTAAGAATGTGATAGAAATGGAAAACCACTTTCGTAATTATCTGTTTAGCTTTGATCTCACAAATGTCCAGTGAGACTAAACCAAAGGATACAATCTCAAGCACGATGAGGGCTGTAATAGTGCTTATAATAGAACTAAGCGTGTTCTGTGTGTAGAGACTGCACTCGGTCTAGCTGCGGTCCTGTCTTGACCCTTTACCCCTGCCGTACACTTAGTGCGAGTTTGGTGCATGTCCTACAAGACTTAGAAAGTGCTTAAAACCAATGTGCTCTTGTACACAAATCTCGGAGCAGTGTGAGTGTGCGGAAAGAATTCGTAGAGAGTCTATTTTTCCCAGAGGTCGCAGCAGTCTGATGCATCTTTTAAGTCATAATACGAGCATTCTCGCAGGAATCCACGTAAAGCCGTGCGACTTTGGGCAAATACAGACCACAGTGGACTGGAGCTGGTGTTCAAGGCACTTCGCTAGAAACTTGCACGTGTCTGGAACCGAACTCGCCTCAGTCAGAGTACGGGAGGAGTCACTCACAGAGGACAAGCTCATACTCAGACCGCTGTTTTTTTGGTACTTCTGCTGTCACCTCTGTTGATCACAGTTGAAATGTGGCACTCTTGCACAAATGAATTATTTGTGAAGGAAAAGGCTGTATTGCGAAATTTGAAGTTAACAAAACATTTTTGAAGCACCGGATAAGCGTAGTCGGTGACACTGTACTGTACAGTGTGTGAGTGCCTCTCGGACTTTTTAAATTATGTAATGGCCCCAGTGACTTCATTAGAGTTGTAATGTATGCAATCTGAACCCCAATTGAGCTCTGGTGCAGTTTTTTCTGTTCTTTTAAAACACATGTGTCAAACTCAAGGCCCAGGGGCCAGATGCGGCCCTCAAGGTCTTATAGGGTTTACTTTAATTTATTTAAGTGCCTGAAGTAATCTGGATGTCTTGATCTAATGAAACAATTTGTCTGAAACAAGAGTATAAGTCATTTTTCAGACTAATGCAGATTTATGTTCAATTGTTCACTTCAATAAACATACAAAAATCCAATAAAACTAATAATTGTAGTATGTCAAAGATTATTAAGGTTAATTTTAGTTACAACCTGCCCTTGGTGGACGACCTTGATGCCAATGTAGCCCTTTGTCAAAATGAGCACGATACCCCTGTTTTAAAAGCATGAGGCTCTCACACAGCTAGGTGTACCGCACAGAAGAGCTCCAGATTCTGCGGGCGCCCACTGCAGCCCTTTTTCCTTCACAAAAAAATCTGTTCTCACGTGATGAAAGGAGGGGACAGCAGATGCACCGGATGAGCAACAGACTGAATGTGAGTTTTTCTCTGAACAAGAACTATATCAAGACAGGACCAGAAGAAGTGAAAGACAAGTACAAACATCTTTGCCCTTGTGCTTCATGTAATTGTACATTGTCAGTAAAAATAATACCAAACTACTACACTCCCTTTTGACCTGCTGGACATTCGGACAGCACTACAAAAATGGCGTGTTATGGAGGGAATAGTGTATAGTGGACATTAGTAGTGTAGTGGACGCAGCCGGTGAAGGGTTTTGGCTGGTACAAACCCAAATGTGTGACTGCATTAGCTTTAGAAGTATGAAGTTCTAAATCTCATCTATGTATCTCCTTCTGCTGTGAGGAGTTGGCGACAGAAACTTGCTGTTGAAATGCCAAAGTAAAACGACAAAAAAGCATGTTTGAAGGACACTTAATGCATATATTTCCTTTAACATGCACTGGTAGTTCTTCCAAATATGTGCAGTCACTTAACTCACAGTTAATTGTGAAAGTGGTTTTCCTCTCGACAATTCAAAGCCTTACTTTTATTTCTGTGAATGACCAAAACCAGCGACTGTATTTTCCGATAAAAACAAAAGGGCAGAAATGGTCTACAATCGCACTGTTAGACTGACGTTTTAAACCTAAACTGTGCTGTGTGTAAATATTGTTTTTGAGCCAAAAAGCAGCATAAAACCAAGACATATAATTTAAACTATTGCTGGTTTCTGTGCACTAACATTTAAATAACTTTACGCTTTATTTCTTGTTGATAAATCGACAACTACTGAATTTTACACAGCCAAAAGCTAATAATATTTATGTTTGTGTGCAAATTCCAGTGTAAATGAAAGACAAATATGCTTAGAAGTAAAGTATTTAGAAATGAAGTTGAATTAAATAGTCTTGTTAAAATATTAAGTTGTTTATAAATAAGAAAAGAAGCGTGGAGTTCAAGGCTTTATCGTAATAACCCTGCCTCACTTTGAAGTCTGTTCTACTAAAACAGTGTTCCTTTGTTAATTTTATAATCTTTGATATGTTTTTTTTCACTCACAAATTGAACCAGCAGAAAATAAACTAATGTTTTATACAAATTCTCTTTTGATTTCCTTTGCATGTAGTATATTTACTTGTAACATTTATATTTGATTTACATTATTCCCCAGAAGGTGGGCAATAGTAAAACTTTGCAATGAATCAATGCCGAAGATAATATTGTGAATTTTGTATGTAGTTTTGTGGAGGCCCAGACTTCCCTTTACACTCAAACTTCTCAAACACATCAGCAGAATATTCAGTTTTGCTCAATGTTCTTCTTCTTGGTTTTTAATGGCGATTAGCAACCATATTAAAGAGCATTGCCACCACTTTGCTCAATGTTAAGATGTTAAATATTAACTTGTTTGTTTTTTTTCAATAATATTCTGAAACTGCAGAGTGATAAACTTATCTGGGTACTCCAGTCCTGTGGTGGTCGGAGGTTGAGGCGCCAGGTGTTTAGGTGAATCGCTTCTGTTGAACTGCCCCTGGGCAGCTTACTATCACTGAGTAGGGGGGAGAGTTTACAGTGTGTGAAACACTTTGGAAGACATCAGTCTGTGCACATGTGCTATATAAATATAATTCATTCATATCAATAGTGGTTTATCAACTTGTTTCGAGGCAATTATCTTTGCTAGTGTCCTTGTAGTTTTGCACTGGTTTAAACAACATGGTGGATTTCCCATTTTTTTCATGTTCTTGCCCGAGATTTACAGACTTTGTTCTGACTGAACCAACTCAGCCGGCTCTTCTTAACGTGGAGAAGCAGCAGCTCTACTCAGAGTTCCTCCTGTGCATCTGAACTCTAAGGGAGAATCCAGCCACCCAGCAGGTAAACTCATTTCAGCTGCTTGTATTCACAATTTTGTCCTTTTGGTCATTACCCAAAGCTCCTGACCATAGTTGAGGGTGGAACATGGTCTGACTGGTAAATTGAGAACTTTGCCTTTTGACACGACTCCTCCTTCACCACAACGGTCTAAAATAGTGACCTCTTCAATGCTGTTGCTACACTGATCCAGCCATCAATCTCGAGCCCAATCTCCAGAGAAAATGGAGATATACAACGAAATGTCAAAATTGTTCGCAATTAGCACATTTCCACACTTTTTTTTTTTTTTTTACAAAAAGCCAAAACGTACACATTTCACTAGAAGCCATGTGGCGACATTTTCTTTGGGTTTAACAAGTAAATCTTACCCAAGCCCCAGCCCTAATGCTAATTGTACCCATTTTAATAATTTGAAGCCTATTTACCTGTTAAACCCAAAGAAAATGTCCCCACGTGGCTTCAACCAAAATTTGTAGTTATTTTACATTTTAGCTTTTCCTAGCATAGTTAGGTAAAAAGCCGAGCGTGAAATTTTGCTTATTGTGCGTTTTTGACATTTCGTTGCGAATCTGTTTTCTTTGAGGACTGTGTTACAATTTCACACTCTATCCATCTCTCACTCGTGAACAAGACCCGAGATACTTCTACCCAAAACTTTTATAAACTTTCAAAAATTTGCAAGCCAGGAAAATATGTCATTTTAGAAAACATGGTGAAGGGTCGAAATTTAAAACTAACTAAAAAAAAACAGACAGAGCAGTGCAGGAGCGTAGTGTGCTTTATTCGCTAATGATCAGAGGAGCAGGACGAGCCTAAACCGCTGCCTACACATTCAAAAACACACTGTATTTTCATGGCAGACCAGCCTTTGGGGCCGGAGGGAAGACTTTTGGCTTAGCTTTGCTTCAGTTCAGTCAAAAAGGACTCCTAACATCCTCCTCGTTTCACAATAGTTCAAGTTGTCTTACCATTACATTTATTCTAAGGCACAAGTTGACGCACTCAGGCCTTTTGGTGTCACATAAATTAAATATAGCTACGTATAATCAATGTACAATATGAGTCTAGTTGGTTTTACGTTCAAGCTGGTGAGAATAGTAAACATAGTAGTATTTATAATATATTTAGGTTGTGCTTTAAAATAAGATTTCTTAGTAAAAATCCATTTATAGGGCGTTTAAAACAGAATGCTAATGCTAACTTACATGCGCAGCTAGTTCCGGCAACAGTTAATAGCATTTCGTATCACTACGCTGTGGCCGTCACCATAGCAACGGGCAAACAAAAGAGCTGCTGTCGGGAGGGACTACTTTAAACTAAAACAGATGGCAAATGCATTGAAAATATGTTTTAATAGTGAAAAATTCGCTATTTCAGTTTGTTAGATTGTAAAATATATCTTGAAATGCCTAAGCTAATTGTTTAAGCTAATTAGAAGCATCAGTTATGGTTTATAACAAGTTTTTAATGTTTGTAGCTGATTTTTACCATCTTAAAAGTATGAACAATTTAATTTTAAACTGTTTTTGCATGGTATTGTTCACCACAATGAGTTTAGAAGTGCCTTCAACATTTAGACACGAGTTTTGTCATCACGGTAATGCTAGCGACAACATTAGCATGCTAACAGCTAATTAAACTTTACAATGTTACAATTTCAAAACCATTAACACATTTTCTTCCAAATAGATGGGTTCACAATGCATTTGCACTGGAGTAAAACTAGTTTAAAGTTTCTATGCTAGCAATAATCAGGTATTATCACTGTTAGCATTAGCATTAGCATATGTAAGGTAACATTAGCCATCTAAAAATGCTAGTAAATATCTTAAATGTTTAAACACATATTCCCTATAAATAGTTTAAAAAACAACCTTATTTTAAAGCATTATCTACATTTATATAAGTGTCATAAACATCCACAAGTGCTCAGACAAAACACAAAAAACACATTAAAATAGTGCTAAGCTAATCTAGCAGCTAACACATTGCACAAAGCCTTGTTGGTGAGGACGATCAGCAGGTTGTGGATGTAGTACCCCCCGGTGTAGAGGGGTTTTGAGGGTCTTGTTTAAACTGCTTCCACGTAGTTGGCGGGAAGCATGCCCGTTTTGCCCGTGCGCTGCACAGTGCCGTACATCCAGCCCTCGTCGATGGACTGAACGTTCACGATCACGTCTCCATCTTTGAAGGAAACCTCGTCACTGTCGGCGGCGGTGTAGTCGTACATGGCACGCACAGTTTTCTGAGGGAAGAGGGAGAGGAAAAGGTAGTTATATGTCTCAAATGAAATGTAATACTTTTTACTAATCTAATTGATAATTGAAATTGCATAATTGTTGTGAAGCAAAGTAAGTGCTTTCAATATGGGAAAATGTTTCTACAACTAGGTCACTAGTTGTTTTTATATTTGTTTGTTTTGTATAAAGGGATTTTCGGTCCTCATCACTTTCCACCCTACTGTGCATGCTCCATGCAGAAAGAGACACTCTCCGTCTAGTTGTTTCAATCAGGTATGAATCGGTCTAACAGACGTCTGTTCCTGAAACAGTTTTTATCACAGTTTTTTCACTTACCTGACTCTGAATGTAACTTTTAAGGGTCATATGGTCAAATGTATTCACAAATGCTAATTTAGCAGCATGATTTTTGTTTTCGCACAGTTACAAACTCTTAGCTTGAGTCGCTTCTCCAGCTTGGTCAATCAGTGGAAGTTGTTTCTACATAAAGGGTGCACGCACATCGCCAGTGTTGATAAACAAAAAATCTCCCTAGAACTATAATTAATTATATATAATTAGCAACTATAATTTGGTCAGAATTTGAACTAAACCTAAATTTCTTATTTAATTAATCATTTTGATTACATCCTACTAAATGATTGCATCCTACTAAATGTTTAATAGAACATCATTTTGTTTTGCAAAATTCAATTATAAATAGTTTACAATCTGACTAGAACGTGTCTTCTAGCAAAACTCTAATACTGTGCAAAATTAATAACAGTAAACTATGACTTTTTAATACTTTAGGATCCATTTAATACAAACTTTACATGTTTTTAAGATGTGTTCCATCTCAACCAGAACTGCGCCAATATTTGGGTGAATTTATTGATTTGAAGAAATGCTTTTAAGCTAATCTTTGAAACTTAACTTTTGATTACATCTGTTTGTTGTGTGAACATTTGGGGGCTCCTGAAGTATCTAAGAGGCCTCCACACTGGGAACCACTGGATTAGTGAATTAATCCACTGCAGCTACATTCATTCCTGATCATGAGCCATCAAATAAGAAATACCTGATTAAAACTAAGTCAGTTTAAGAAAGCTACAAATGTTTTTTTTTTTATTATTATTATTGTCAGACATTGATGAAAGACTGTGTGACTCACTCCGGTGGTGGAGGGGTGAGAGGGCACAGAGGACACAGTGGTCTGCTGAGTGGCCACAGAAGACGACCTCTGCTGCAGCTCCACAGTGCGAGCGTGTTGGTAACCTGCACACAACACATCATGTTAAATACATGATGATTATAGTTGTTTCACTTCTAAAAGTGCTTGTGTTAATGTGTGACGTACCGACAGAGGAGGTCATGAAGCCGTTGCTGTACAGAGACATGTGATGGTCTGGGTCCTGGGACACTTCAGACTTCTCATCAGCCATGCCGCTCAGAGCACTGGTGGAGCGAGAGTGTTCCTTACTGCGCTTCTGGGCTTGAACTGGACAAGAACAGAAAAACACAAATGTCAAATACTGAATCAGAATTATACTATTAGACAATGGATGTTAAATCTATAAACAGTAACAAGTCAGAAAAAATATCATGGACATTAAAGCTTAAATGTTTCATCTACTATGGTACTGTTGGTGGGAGGGCTCAAGGAAAATTTCCATTGTTTTCATACCTGACATCATGTGCAGACTCCTGGACTGGATGTTGTCCTCAGCAGGGTCGTAGTCAAACACAGAGCCGGGGTTTGTACGCCACACACGCAGGTCTGAACAGAGAACAAACAAAGATGAATACGTCACATCTCTAGTATGTACAACACCAAGACAAACCCCTATTCCTCAGAAGGAAGTATTTTAATATCTAAATAATAATTCAGCAAGTAATTCTAGTCTTGTAAAGCTGATGACTGTGTTTTTAGTCTGTGAATCGAATACACACTGATTCAAAATTACTAAACTGTAACATTAGGCCCGTTGCCATTAGTAACCACTATTTCTTTACTTCCATAATAAAGTTCTGAATAGATTTAGCCACATGCTTTCAGGAACTCTTTAGCAGTGTTTCTCAAACTGTGGTACAAGTTATCACTGGTTTCTGATGGTACAGAGGGCACTCAAAAGGGTTTGTTTTAATAAGTGACAAATCTGACTGTGTTTTTGGGTTAAGTAGTTGCTTGTTTTAGACCCATTATAGTCTAATTTTAAACCATCATTACTTCTATTTTAGGTCTGATATACTCTAGAGTTTCAATTAGGTGGTAATGGGTGTGTAAAGTTTGAGAACCACTGCTCTTATTTACATGCTGGTTAGTCTTGTACACAGTAGCTGTTGTATCTTAGGTGTCTGTACCAGTGATGGTCTCCTGGTCGTGCTCGATGGCGCGCCTCCTCTCCATCTCCACTACACGGCGCTGGATTCCTCTGTAGGTCACGTCGCTCATGTCCTGAGTGTTCTTCTTCACTCGGTCCATCACTGGGTCGGTCGCTGTGGAGGTGAAGCTGCCTTTGGTCTTCTCAAAGTCCTCGTGGTATCTCACCTAGAACAACAGCAATGTATTATTAGGCTCGGGATCGTGACATCATACAGCTGTAGAATGTTCAGTTGGTCCAATGTTCAACCAATGGAGATTTTAATTTCATATTCATATTCTGACACTACAGAGTGAAAGATAAACCTACCAGTACTGACCCAGCAGTTTATTGGGCTGTTCCACTGCTGTTTTGTTTACTTTTTTTAATCGTTTTGTCTAATGTATTCCTATGGAAATTCTGCTAAACTGCAACCAACAGGGCGGATTTGCCATTATTTCCATAGTAACCGCAGATGCTTCCCGAACCTAATATACAGTTTCTTTATAACATGATGATCACAGTATGGATTGTAAACAGGATGAATATATAAAGTCAAATTTGGTTTATTATGCAAGCTTTAAAGATGGGGTACCTAATTCACCTGAAACCTAAAATAGGTACAGCTCGTTCCTAGTTCTTACAAATCCTTCAGCACATAGTAATATCATGTAAATTATTATTTTTTTGTCTGCAATCAAGTTTTAACAACATATTTTTACAAACAGATAAATGAGACTGGAGGTGACCACTCAAGCACAGCCAATCAGAACACTGCATATGAAATATAATGCTTTTGACTTTGAGTCAGACAGTTAACAGTGGTCTGATTTTGTCACAATGTGATGCATTTATAATACATCTTTAAGTGAAAAAGACAGCTTACTAATTTACAGCAAATAGGTTATAATAAAATAGGTTTAAATAAATAAGTATTTTATGTATTGGGTCCACAATTGTATTAGAGGCTCCGCTAGGCTCCTTGTAAAAGACATTCAAACACGAATACACCATTTTTGAAGGAATGGCGTTGCTATGAAGTATTTTAAAATCCTTACTGTTCAATGGCAGGTTGGGAACCACAGTTTTAGACAAATAAACAATTATTGTGTATCCTACTTTATCCAATCCTTGTCTAGTTTAAGTCTTACTCCAGAAATAATGCGCTGAGTCTCTCTGACGCGTCTCATCTCCGGAGTGTCCAAGACGAAGGCGGCTTTTCCCTGGATTTGCTTACGGAAACTGTCTGAGTACAAAACCTGGAGCAGAGAGAACATAACGTACACAGTGAGGATTTAAACAAATACTGTATAACACACAGCAGCTTCTATCTACAGCACAGGGAAAGGTAAAGTCACACACAAGAGGGACGAAAACACAGACAAGGAAGAGATAAGGAAATAAGACACAGGAGTTTGGGATTAAAAAGGAGGTATTAAGAAGGGTTCAAAGGAAATATTAGCACAAAATATAGTCTGTTTTTGTTATTTATTGATTAGGAAGAAATTCTTGACTAGCCACAAATTCAGAGGAAGAAATCCTAATCTACTGTGTATATTTCAATTTACCACTAATTGTTGTTAATAATTACAGTTTGTCAGCTAAAATTTGCCTTCTTTGCTTCTTAGTTCAAAGTTATATAAAATTTACTACACACGTACTATCATTTTTTGTAAAACTGGCATTGCTTCTGCAAAACTTGACTAAAGATTACAGCAAATAAACAGAAATACAATCGTTAACTGGCCTGATTTGGAACTCTGGACATTGATGGTTTCTAATATTAAGGACCTGGAACTCTCCCACTTAGATTCCTCCCCACTTCTCTGTCTTGGATTAGCTGTCCTTGTCCTGCTAGATGAACCATTTCCCTCTGTCATTGGACTCTGGTTTCACAGACTTAA